>RWGZ01000990.1:0-396238 GCA_009725065.1 Utricularia reniformis
CGCACGACGCGAAACAATGGATTTAGCAGCCGTCCTTGGAGCGCTTCCACGAAAATGAGCGCGTGGGTTGGTGAGAAACTTGGACCTATTGCACACAGGAGAAACCTTGAAAGAAGAGGTTGCCGTTGCACCGGTAGCTGTGGCGGCGGCGACGGTGGCCATAGATGAAGATGATTTTTCTCGTTTAATCGCTCCAGGCTTGTTGGTAGATAATTTTCTTGTTTTAGACCTCTTCTAGTTGGGCTTCCACTTGTTGGTCTCATGGGCTGCTATAGTTATATAATATTTCTACAATTCCATTTATAGTATTTTTGAAAAAGTCCCCTTTTGATTCCTTAATCCATTTACAAATCTTACTATTAATTTTGAGAAAATGGTTCCTTCTACTCGTACTTTGATTATTATGGTAAATTTAATTCTTAAAGTTTATATATGTGTTTTCACTTCTCGTAATTTTTTACATTTGACAAAATTGATCCTCAAAGTTCATATTTAATTCTCTAAATTAAATCGAACAAAATATGTTCTCCGTAGTTTACACACATTGGTAAAATTGATCCCCGTAATTTTGAGAAATTGGCAAAATGGGTACTTAGAAACCCTAACGTCGTAATTTTCAACTGTTAGCCCATATTTTCTTCTCATCATCTTTGACGTTGCTACTACTCCGCCGATATTATGCATATTCATCTTCGCTTCTCTTCCATCTCCATTGCTCCACCGAATGTCCTCATCGTTTTGTCTTCGTCATTTCGTTTCTTTGTTGATGTCGCTCGTTACCAAAGTTGAATGACTTCATGTGCACATTACAAACATCATAGATCAAATTTGCTCGTTACCATATATATAATATTGATGATCAATTTTGTCAAATATGGAAAAATATAGGATTAATTTTGCTACACATAAAGTTAATAGACTTAATTTGTCACAATTGTCAAAGTAGAAGGACCAAAATTATCAAAATATAAAATTACGAGGATCAAATTTACGCATCGCCCTTTAATTTTAGTCACTCTTTACAAAACACATAAAAATTAATCCACTTGAACCCATAAGCTAATGAATATTTATTAGTTCAACATTATTATTTGTTGAAACATCAAATTGTTCCAATATATTTAGATAAAGTCGAATGAGTATATTTGACTTGTTCAAGTATTTTACGATGTAATCTTCTCTCTTTATGCATCATATCCATGCACATTCCCAACCATACTCTACCATTTCAATATTATTAAAATAAAAGTAACTTTTCCAATTATAAAAAAACAATTTAATTTTTGGACAATTTGCATAAGCCATTTCTTGTTAAAACAGCACAACATTGTCACTGAATAATAAGAGTTGCAGAAAGCAAGAATGGGAAACAGCTTCAGCCTTGGCAACAAATGAACAAATACAAAATACTTGTGCACACAAGTTAACCATCCAAAAAAGAAGCTTAATTATACACACAGCACTGGAAGCCTACAAATACCTGTGGAGACTAAATGAATCTTGTACCGGGGCATCTCTTGTGTTCAAAAAAGCACAAAAGGGTAAAAATTGCACACGGACATGATATATACAGACAGCTCCATATGCAGACGATGAACAAATCATATATCTTAGCAAAACGGGTTTGAGATAGTCATTAATCTGACCGTTGGTGCAAAAATACGAAGCCAGAGTTTTCTCGAATCAAAGGTGGAGGCTCAATGTGAGCTACTTCTACTGTTTCCATGGATTTTGAGAGGTCATCCACAGAGAATGGAATGCTGCAATGATGCATAAGCTATCACAAACACTAATACTTTCGAAATTCATCAGTTGACAACAGAAATGACTGCGTTTTTTGATGTAGTGATAAAAATGTAAGAAACTCCTCCACACTTTTTAAATACCTCGAGTCGTCATCCAGAAGAAATGAACTGCTAACAGCATTGTTGGAGTCCTCAGTCATCAAGCCTCTCATACGCGAAATGACCTGTGCAAAATAAAAGTGAGTGCAAAAGGAGGGATGAGACAGACAGATTCAATAAGCCAAAAAACTAACATTCGAAGACACACTGTGAGTGCCATATTTATCATCCCAGTACATTGTACTAATTCTGTACAGTTGCTGTATGCTTAGAACCTGCATATGTTATAAATCTATTTAAAAACAACCGCTATACAAAATGACTGTTGATGAAATTTTCCTAACCGGACACAGTTCATCTGTAATTTCACTCAATGTCTTTTTGGGTTTTTGATGTATAACCTGCGATACGTATTAATCAGCGATGACATTCAGAAAAAAAAGTCCCGGAGAAGAGATACTCAAAGACAACGATCTTACCAAGAACCCAACGGCCTGTCTGATATGTTTCAGTTCATCCCAAGCTAAGCCTACACACTGCATACAAGAAGATTAAGAAGCGATGCGATGCAGCACTTACACAGCAACATAAACGGATAAAAAACTTACCTCCTCTGTTGCAAGGCAACACCACTGTTCCAATTCAGCCAACCCAGATTTCACATACTCACCATTGCTGAATGAGCAGCACTCGCGTCGTAAAAGAAGACTGAGAGTTATGAATTAAAAGAATTAAACCTCATAGAAGTGAAATAAGTGTCAGGCTAAATTATATAACAAAATAAATGCCATCCACACAGTTAAATTTACCTGTTGAAGAGTTGAACATTGATAAATGAGAATATTTGAGAGAAAACTTTCCGAATAAGAAAAGAAGGAACCTGAAATGCATAAAGGGCATGTCAATATAATGCTACATAACGAGAACCTAAACGATTTCCATATTTCATGTTCCTTACATAATTTGATTTCATTATCTTCATGTAAACATCAAGACTCTTCACAATGCTCTGCCAATGGCCAATTAGTGCTTGTTGTGCACCTGCATTTGCGTGAGACCGCCCCTTTACTAAACTACTACGAGATGTTCTAGGTGCCTGCATTGAGAAGATATACAGATGAATGAGGACAATGAAAATACGGCATCCTCTTCATAACGAGTTCTAGCAGTATTATCACACATTCACAACTTTGACTACCAAAGAAGAGAAAGTAAAGTGAAGAAAATAAGTGAGTTCCACTAATATTTAGTTAAGCCTCTTAAAGACATAAGATGAAGATTGCAGTGCCTAACTTACCTGAATGCATAGACCAAGCAGAGGAGAAATCTCTTTTTTAAGATTATCTCTTATCATTCCATATATCTTCTCTAGAAAAGCTGTAAGCTGCTGCTTGAATAGCAAAGCAGGATATTTGGCCTCAACTTGACGCAAGTCATCAAATCTACCAAGTATTCGACTATTGAGAAATGGAAGCCCTGCGCTCTGAGGAGATGCTCTCAACCCCTTCAAGATGAAAATTTGAAAAGAATTGAGAAAAAGAAATTGGCAAGAGGAATGAAAAAATTAATGCTAGAGGATAAAACCGCATACTTGAGACATTCTCCCAAAAAGAGAGGATGATGATGACCTTCTCCTTTGGGGAGTCAACTTAGCTGCTCCACTTGCCTTGAGTGTGTGCTGAAGCAACATTAATAGTGTCGATGTGTTGCATAGCCAGTATGCTAGTATATCATTGTTATCAGCACCCTACAATAGCTTGATGGAATTAGTCCGGGATTCACAAAAACTAACAAATAAAATGGTCAAGGAAAGTTCCAGGTAAAAATATAAAGAGAAGATATATCAATCTTATGCAGAATACAAGTGAAGTGATGAGGCATCTATTATTTGCATGCTAAAAGTTTACCTCAATTGATGAAGAAATGGTGTGAATTATACGATCAAATACAGTAGTTCTCTCAACCTCAAATGACCTCCAATGGAGAAGGCATTTGTAAATAATGTATGCAGCAACAGGTTTTCCACCAGAAAATCCCAAATCTTGTGAAAGACACTGTATCAGGAGGTCTTGGTTTTCCTGCAAAAGCCAAAATCACCACCTGAGCACAAAAGGTGTTTTTTCGTTCCATCTATATGTATAATTAATTGATTTTTGGTGGGCTATGAAATAACCAGTCACCACCACTTACTTGTTGCTTCTCATTAAGAGATTTCTGGGGCTTCTCCTCAGTTTCAGGCTCCTTATTACTCAATGCAGTGATGGCCATATCCTATGTTCAGTAAGAGATTAGTACCAAAGGTTTCTGAAAAAGCAAAGCAAAGTAAATTTAAACAACAATGTTTTCTTACAGGCATAGGTTTTGTTACGCCGTTAAGAGTAATCCCCTTATCTGGGGTTCTCTGCATAACCAAGAGTGATAAATAAAAGATATATGTTCATTAAAACGTCATGATAAAAATTAACTGCGAGTACCTGAACAATAGTTGTCCTGGGTCGTGCAGATATAGCCTCACCAGTAGGTGACATGGTAAGAGCTTGCTGACGAAGTACTTGGTTCTCTGATTCAGAGTTCGATAGCTTTTCTTCCATCCTAGGAAATTGAATAGAGACTTTTTGTATTAGAACTAAAGCTGTAAGACGGTCAGGTTTTTTCAGTATATTGCTTTATTAAAGGAATAATTTGTTGATTTTACACTTCACATGGTATATAGAAAGAAAAATAGAAGAGAATACATTGTTTAAAAAATGTCAAAAAAACAGTTCCTGGGCAGAATGAGGCATACTAGGATTGCAAACACTGAACTACTAGGAAAAACATTAGTTGTTTTTATTTCATAGTCGGTGGAAAATAAAAAATCACTGGGAAAAACACTCAGATACGAAGACAAAACTTAGCTATGTGTTTATTTCAAAGTCAGCCAAGGATAGAAGGAGACCAGACTACCACAGGAAAACTTGCATAAAGAAACATAAATCAACAAAGATGATGTTAATAGAGTCCAATACTCATTTACCTCTGAATGGACTCCTGAAGCTGTCCCACCTTCTCCTCTGTTTCTTCTAGTTTCTTTGATAAGTCTGTATTTCTACTATCAGCATCCACACAAGCCTTTCGTGCATTTTCTGCAGCTTCACTTTGTGACAGCAGTAAAGCCTACACAATAACTCATGCATTCACAACACCATCTAGAAACAGTTTTCCAAGTTTTGTACTCACTCCTCTATGAGGCCAATGAAACAGTAATGAAATTCTCTTCTGTAATAATAATAAAATGTAAAAACTTAAGCTGCAACTTAAAACACCTCAATCAAATGCAACTATCTACAATTCACAAACCTATGCAATAGGTTCGATGTAGAAATGTACCTTTGTACTCTCAAGCTCAGAGGTTAATGCATCAATCTTTGATGTGTCTTGAACCATTATTGGGGTTTCTTTAATTACTGGAGGGGCTTCTTCAATTGCCCTTCGTGCATCTTCTCTCTCTTTTAACATCCTAGCATTTGCTTCTTCCAACTGTATTTGCATTGAGTGCATAGCCTCCTGCAACTTAGCAATTTCTTGCGCTTTTGTTTCCTCCAGTTCAGTCTGAAAAAGAGCAAGAACAGCATTAAAAGTTGAACCACTCAGTATAATCCAAAAATTTTCACCCGCAGTCTCTTCTCAAATTGCAAGCGCCATGTAAGCTCCTCTACTTTCTTTTCTAGCTTGTCTTTAGCTTCTTTCAGGGCCCCTGTTTCCCTTGCAGCCTAGTCAATAAATAAAATTTACAAAATCTTTCTTACATTATACCTCCAGAATGAACCACGAAGTAACAAAACAAACCATTTTTAGCATTCGAAGTTCTCTTCGTGCTGTTCGTTGCCTCCAGCCACATTGTGTGATCAGAACAGCCTTCTGGAGACTTTGATAATAAGAATAGTCTTTGTAACAACGCCAATGAGCCTGCAAGATCACGAAATAATAAATGCTTCCACAATATCAGATTCCTAATGTTTCCAGGTTCATAAGTATAACTTTTAAATTCTCAGTAACAGACCTGAATTTGGGTGGCTGCCTTTGTCTGCTTCAGGAACCTAAATTTACTTCGAGCAGACATTGCTCTCATGCCTGTCTGAATTACAATAGCAGAAGTCTTCACTGCCAGATAGGATTTCTGAGCGATATGGCATTTGTAGTTCTTTTGAATCTTCAGAGATGCAGCTTCACGGCGCAACTCCTCATACAGTTTGCATGCGTATATAGCTGTAACATTAATAAAAAAGTCATGCCACTACATTAAAATCATAACCAATCACGTTGAGAAAGGGGTTAAGGAGTTTAAATCACCTCGCCAACATGATTGCAACTGGATCACAGCTTTCCGCAAAGTAACAAATTCTTTCCGAGCAATATAAGTACGAACTTGTCGTTGAATTGTTTTAGCAGCATTCCCCAGGACCTCAGTTCTCCTTGCATCCAGCTCAGCCATCTGACCAGCTCGTAGGAAGACTTTGGTCTTACCTAACTGGAAAAGAAAAGGAAAAGGCATCAAATAACTGTGCCAATAAAAATATGCCATGTGCACTAAACTCAAGACTCGACCAAGGGGAACTGTCTGCAAAGTGAACAATATGTGCCATAACATGATTGTTAAAGGAACTCAATTCACCAAAAACCTACCTGATAGCCTTTCAATCCCATTTTTCTCAGAATCATCTGACACGCAACCTTGTCATCGGAGCTGAAGAAAAAAGCACTTTCTTTAAAAAATGAAGGATAAATAGCGACAAGACTGGAACTGGGAAGTTTACACATTCAACTAAGAGAGACAATTTCAGGCAGCTAAATAAAACTTACATCCCATCTAAAGCTTCAGGGGCAAGAACACCAAATCGAAGGAGAAATTCATCAAAAGTACGCCTCGTAGGGTACCCAGCACAGCTAATTCTGATAGCCTCAAGAACACCCTGTATGACAAATGTAATTTAAATTAGCATAACTTTAACTAGAATAGAGAAATAAAACCAAAGATCAGTTAATCTCCTAAGTGTGAATTATACAGTAGAATGTTGAATCGAAGATACATACACCGCACCGCAACTGTTGAATCACATTGAGATTCTCAAAGATGGCAGGCTTCAAAACATTATTTGGTTTCACACATCTAATATAATGCGGCTCAGTTGAACTCAAGGTCTCCATCAAAGATTGAAGTTGTTGCTGCAAATATGAACATATAGTTCAAAAGCAGTGACGTGTTCCCAGAACAAGCAAAAAATAGGATGCAACTGGGCTGAAAATTTTAGGTAAAATGCTAATCATTAAATTCCGAAAGAAGAATAACTGCATATCACCTTAAAGCGTGTTCCAATGGAAGAAAACTTGGAAGATTTAGATGATTCTTCTGGAAGAGGGGGGAATAAACTGGCCACGAAGGAGCATTTGGAGGCTGTTAATAGATCCTGATGTTCTGCGACAACATAATCTTTGTTCTTATCCAGAAACAAATCTGCCATATAAGCTACCTGCACAAATACAAAATATATGTTCATATTTACAGCAAGGATCACAGGTCCATGATCCATCATTTCCCTTCTTTCCATGCATTATCAGATAACAGTTGATAGAAATAAGGTAAATTTCTAATACCTCTCCAGCATAGTGGCTTATCGTGAAATTGGTACGAGATAGCTTGGGTTTAATAAACCGCTTATTCTTGGCAAATGTCTGATACAACCTCTGGGCAAATGTCTCATGTGTAGATTTGGGAAACATACTGCAACAAAGATATACTATATGATGATCAAATAACAATAAACAGGATCAAATGCAAGAAGAATGCACAAGCCACAATTTTCCCAGCTCCTTGGATTTTTGCAACAAGTGACAGATATGATAAAGAACGTAGGATGGAATACCATGCTTCATCAAGTAACGCAATTATTCCCCCAGGTTTCTGTCATAAATCAAAAATGCAAGAATCAGAGGTATCAATCTATTTGTATTTTTCCACACAGAATGCAATATAATTTCATGGAAAATTCAAACTACAGAATCGTTAAATTTTTAAATAATTGAAAAAAAGTTTTCAGACCTTCTCAATAAGATCAAGAACATCTTGGTTATCAACAAATTCTATATAACTCCATTCTATCTTTTCCTTTTCATAATCTTCCTGCTCCATCTTAAATACATGCTGAAATAGAGCCGAAATCATCAGTGAGTAGATCAAGCAACAAAACTTCACCAAATTGGGCATAGCAAGGAGAAATACCTGATTAAAATGCTGCTGCAGCTTTTCATTGGTGAAGTTGATGCAGAACTGCTCAAAACTAATAAATATAAAGAAATTGAGAAGTGATTTTTATAATGATGCTGCAGACAGATATTTCAACTAAAGAGCAAACCTGTTCTGCTTAAAACTTTCAAACCCATAAATGTCCAGGACTCCAATTATTGCTTTTGAATTTGGGTCCTGCCCAATGGATATATTTATTTTCTCCACAATCCTGGTAGCAATGCAAAGAATGGGCATAGCACAAGATGGTGATCATTATGTTCACAAAACATTGAAGTTAGATAAACATACAATAGGGTGCTTGCAATGAAATCAAACCACCAGCTAATCTAATTGCACAATAAGTTCTACAATTTTAAATTATTACCACAAAACAAACACCAGAAAACCTTCAAGATTTAGATTCTTACCAATCAAATAAACGAGAATATACAGTTTTAGCTAGAGCATCTCTGCTGCCCAAAGCACTTTCTGGATCTAACGTCCTAGTAATTATTTCCTCAGGAGTCACCATCACACGCTTAATTAGTGCACTTTCCAAGCTCTTTTGATCACACCTATTAAAAAAATAGGTCAGTGTTTCATGTAGTATAGCTTCAAATATCATGATACAAAAAAGAACATACATGAGCAATTCAGCAGCTGTATTTAGATGAAACATAGACCTCTCATTCTTAATCACAGAAGAATCAATCTCTTCACCCTTGGCAAACTCAATGTTACCCAGATGGAGAACTGCAGCAACAACTCTAAATATTGCCTCCTGATTTTTACATAGCATTAACAAAAACATATAAAGTGAGAATGCTATAATTCTAATTGGTATGGAGATCATGTCTGTGCGGCCTTTATGAGAATGGTACCTGGTCTTCATCACTAATGCCGACAATGTCCATAGCCCTTCTGGTAGCAAGGTATTCCTCAGAATCATTTACACCATCTAGTTGATAACAACTCGACTGGTTAAGATAATGATAGGATTCAGGGTTTCCCAGCTTATACTTCTCCCTTTCCTGAATGATAGAACATTATTGAACAACTTCAAAAGTTAAAGCATCTTATTCTTGCATGTTAAATGCAAGCATAAAAAATTTAGAAATAAACAAGTAACCTCTAGAGGTGCTGAGCACAGAAGATAAAAGCAATGGTAGTTCCTTTCGGGAAACGATATCTGGCAAACACGAGATCTCTCCAGCAAGTAGGTTCTGATAGCAGCTCCTGAGATCCTCCCATGCTTATCAAATTGTATTTCAACAAATTTTCCGAAACGACTGCAGAACAATCATTATTATTGCTCTTAACTTTGATGCATCAGGTATTTTGGAAAATAATCACCATAAAAAATAGCAAGATTCCGAATTCTAACCAAAAGAAGGACCATATAGTGTCAGCCACTTAGGAATAAAAAAATATAGTAACCTTGAATTATTGTTCCTGACAGTTTTGGCATTTCCAAATGCTTCAAGAACAGGATTTGACTGGATTCAACAATTGTCATTGTTAGATTTTGCTCAAGAACAAAAGTATAAAACCATGACACCCGTGGACATGTATATGAGTGAGATTGAGAGTGAGAAAGAGGAAGAGAGAGATTCAAGTAAATAAGTTCTTTTGAAGCCTGATTCCTGTTAGAAAAAATAATAACCTCAAGAACTTGTTGCTCCACAGTCCTTCCTTCCACTCCCGAGCGACCACCTAAATGTGCGAGATATCGCATCAGCATTTTAGTTGTCTCTGTTTTACCAGCTCCACTTTCACCGCTAACCAAAATTGCATTGCTCTTCCCCTCGTTGATCATTGCTCTGATTGAAAATAATAACATTGGAGGGATAAATGCGACATTTCCAGTCCATCTACTCCAAGCCTTTAAGAAGTTCATAGTTTAAATTTTTAAAAATCCTACAGTCACCTGTATGCAACATCAGCAATTGCAAACACGTGGGGGCTCAGCTCGCCCAAAGCAGCTCCCTTGTACTGTTCCATCATGTGAGTGTCATATAGATGGGGCAATCTTTGAAAAGGATTTACAGCTATCAGAATATTTCCTGTATATGTCTGAGAAAAAAGGAATTAGTCAAAGAATGAAAGTATTATATTTTACAGATACATATGTGAGCCCTCAGATAGCTTACATATATTTCATTCATTTCATATCTACTAGCCAGGTTCTGAAGAACTCCAGGTTCATGCAGATAAGAAAGCTTTGTCATGTCATCTACTCCTCCAGGTGGTGCTTCAGTATCTTTCGGGTACATCTTTGAGATGTTTACTACAACCTGCCATTTGGAAGCCTTGAAATTTAAACCTTTGTACACGAACTATGAAAATAAACAAGTAAAATTATGCAAAACAGTTCTAAGCAACACCTAATACCTAAAAAGACAAATGGAAAATTCATGTGTTAGACAATGGAAAATGTATATGGCCAAAAAATACAGAGTTAGCAAAATTATCCATGTGTGCTTTCTTGGAACCTTTTTCCCAGTTGTAGTATGAACATGAACATCCTGACCATCTATCCTAGTAACTTCTCCATCAATCCAAGCGAAGACCGGATCCTCAACCCATACATGTGAACCAACAATAATATTAACAGTTGATGCCTACAGAAAGAAGGAAGAGGTGTAAGAAACCTTGTGCGATCCATCATTACAGTCGCTTTAATATTTCAAAGAAGTAACTATTAATATCATGAAAAGCGATATAAAAATAACATCGTTTTTTCATAGCTGAATGGATGCATTTAACTGATTTTTGCTAGGATTACCAAAGAAACAGTGGTTAATCTTCCAGTGCTACTAAACAATAGTCTAAACTAAGTCTATTTATCTTGTCCCTATCATTGACCCACTGATAAGTGAGGGGCTGTATCATTCAACTCCTGAGCATTAGAATTTCACGTAACATTGGTAAACCAACACAAGAAAACATTGAATGAAATCAAATAAAAAAGATGAATTCAGAAATCAAACACAAGCATAATCATCATAACTGAACCTAATGATTTCCAGGAGAAATTTGGTTTCACAGTTTGAATTATTTCTCTCTGAAAACAAAGGATCAAAGAAAGTTCGTCTGCAATGCAAACTCCATCCAACAGAAAAAGGAGCGCTCATGATACAAAATAAAGTATATGAATTTGTTTAATAACCCCATGAGAAATTGTAAACTCTCGCCAATTATTAGTCAAAACAAAATAAAAACAGTCCAACGCAAAGCGCAAGAAAGGCCAAAAGCTTAGATCTTTAAGGCCAGAAGAAGCTCTCACCATTGCAGAACACTTCGAAGACCCGATCTCCTGCTTTTTAACTCATTCCAAGGAGCAACTCCCGCTTAGTAAAGCCTTCAGGTGAGATCGTCGGCAACTCACACACTTTCAACACTCTAAATTGAAAAAAAAACTTTATTGCCCTTCCGATGATAAGCTTACTTCTTCAGCTTCAAATCCTGCCCACGGTTTCAACCAAATCAAGCGACACAGCCGAAAACAGAAAAATAAAATCAAAACTCAAAATTCTAGTCTACCCAGAAAGAGAAATCAACTCCGCTGAAGCGTGCAAGTGTCTATTCTCTCAATACTCGCTGTCCGAATAGTTTGGTGCCGTCCCCTGGCGAAATTGCTGGTTTTTTCAACAATTCTTTTTTTATCGTTTGCAAAATACTTGTAAGTAAAGAAACGAGATTAACTTTTAGAAAATGAAATGATACAACGATCAGTTCATCGTTGGGCCCTCCAGCTAAGAAGGTGAGTTCGTATGCAGACAAATGGGATTACGAATGCCTGAGTACTCTTTGGGTGCGCCTTGTCTCACAAAATTTCGATATCTCTACAGGCCGCCATGGCTGAACTTGAAAGTTACCTGACTTCATCAACTTTTTGCACCTACAAGTATAATTAGATTACAGAAAAGAGCAGTCTTTAGCCCACTGATCATCATTTCGAGACGAATCTTAATTTTATATAATTCCAAACAAAAGAATATTCTTCCCGGTGATCTTAAGCTCTAGTGTTTCATGCAAAGACTAGAGAAAAGACACCATCGTATGAAAATTCTCATTCTTATTCATACATAAAAACTGTCTTAGCAGGATATTATGCAAGCAAACGGACTGGAAAAAGCTAATTCATGAAAAATCAAGACAAGAAAAGATAGAAAACCAGGCCGTCAGCGAGGATAGTTGATAGGGCAGAGACTTTCCACGAGCTGCAGAAGAGCAAGAGAAGAAACATCCAGCTTGGATCACTTGGATGCAGAATAAGACTCACTACAAGGCGAGTTATCAGTTTCATTCAGCAGTTTCTGTTTCACTTCACTTAAGTCATAATCATCAGTACTTGCCTTCGATGCATCAACACTTTGTGATCCAGTTAACCTGGCCAATACAACAAAAGACATTCCTCCAAGAATATTGTTCAAACATCTCAGAACGACGACTGATGACTTAAAGAGTACAGGGGAGAACCCCTTGGCTAACAAGTACTCAATTCCATTAAGGGTTTGATATCTCAGGTTGCTGCTTAGACCCATGTGAATCGCCCAAGTAGAAGCATTCAGAACAGTTGGTGGAGGCTTATTAGGTGTCTCAAAGTAAGGATCCATCTTCTTTCGCATCTTCAAGAGTCCATTGGAAATAGCAGTACCTACAAGTCCAGCTGCAAATCCTACAGCAGCAAAAAGAGTTCCTTTATAAAGAAAAGTCCCTGACCTACTCAGTAGGCTATATGCTCCGGGTTCAAACATGTGGCTTGTGGGGCAACTCGCAAAAATGGAAGGCAAGGTTTGTGTAGAAGCCGACATTGTAGGGGCCAGTAGATACATGAGAACAAAATTCAGAATGGAACCCACCACAAGTGTAGAGAATACGAAGTCAAGTTCATTGAGGCCAAAATTGGGGCGTGAAGCCATATCACCGAGAACACAAGAACTAACACCCACCAACTCCTCCATCAATACCTTGAACGGGAATTCAGGATCGGCGGCAACCCGTGATCTCCAACCATTGAAAAAAGCCCCAATTGGTCCAAATGAATCCCAATAAGATCTGGATTCATCTGAGGAATCTCCTCCGCCATTCCATCCTCCACTGCCACCATCCCCACCATCACGACCATGCCCTGAACTAATACCACCGCCTCCTACCGCACAAATCTGTTGAAATTCGATTTTCCGATGAAGGTATAATGCTCCGCTTGGTCGGGATTTCTCTATGTGGAGGGCATTACTACGCGGGAAGGAAACATCGACGAATGCAGACTGACGAGAACTCCTGGTCAGACAATAATTACCAGTAATAGAAGAATAGCGAAGCTGAGCCATTGTCTCCATAGAGATCGAATCCCACCTGAAAATATCAATAAAGATTTATTTAAAAAAAACGGTTTTCTTGAAAGAAAGTGCAAATGATAGAGTTCCAGGAAAACATTAAAATCAGAACAACTACAGCATAGTAAGAAAAAATACAAAGAAATGCGAGACGGACGAGTTTCAGGGCTACAACTGCTTCAAATACATCAATAGCACGAAAAACAACCAAATCCGTCGAGGAAAAAGAAGAATAATAAAGAAGCAGTTCACGCCAAAATCCGTAGCAGGAATGGAAAAGAAATAGAGAATGATGTGAAGAGAAAAGACTCACACCTAAAAGGTTGAGATCTCACTGCATCAGATCAATGACAAGAACCGGCGGAGGTGACGGAGTGTTCTTGACTAGGAATAATTCATGTGCGAAATGGACTATTCGGCAACAACTTACCAAACTTAGTTTGGGCCTCACAGAATTGGCCCAAAATCATCCCTTTTTTGCTATTTTTTGGTTTGGGCCTCATTTAAATGATTTTTTCGAATCCAACCAAGTTTATTTCGAGCTCAAATTCTTAACAAATCGAATCTATAATTCCGAATTTTCCAACTAATTGAAATGAGCCAATAATATTTATATATATTAATAACACAATATATATTATAATATTTAATTAAAATTATATATATATTAATCAAACATGTTTTACGACACTACCCACAAATTCTCTACGGGTTCCGAATATATTAATTTAATTAATTCGAAACATTAAATTTGAACTCAAATTAAACCTTAAAAAACACTTAAATTGAGCTCGTTTTGATTCGTTTACACATCTCACTCCAACATATGAATTGACATAATCGATCATCAATTATCTAATCGAATTAAGTTATTTGATCGAGTCGAATTAATTAACTATATTTCTTGCACACCCCTAATGGAAAATATATATAAATAATCATTATCATATCAAATAAACACCTTAACATTAGATATAAACATAAAGTCACTTAGCCTTTGCATGCAAAGTTACTAAAGGAATTTAAGTAACAACTTGAGCTTTCTGAAGAACAATCATATTTTCATTGCTCCCAATATGCTTTTCTGGGACCTCGTCGATTGTCTTCGGCTCCGCCTTAACAATTTCAACGATGATCGGAACAGCCGGGATTATCTCAACGGCTATGATTTCGTTGCTCAGTTTTACAACATCAAGTATTTGTTCCTGCAATTCAGCAGGCATCATCTTCTGCTGATCAACTGATAATATTTGGTTTTCAATATCTGTAATCTTCTTTTCTTCCTCAACTTTCTTTGCATTTCTATAAATGAAATACAGCACCATTTGCACAACTCCGAAGCTGAATCCAAGAACATTCGGAATCTGCAAAAAACCCCGAATATATTCGATAATTTACGAGTTTAGTAATATTGAAACCCTAATTATCACAGATACTTACTGCAATGTTATAGTCTTCGAGTAGTAATCCGTAAAAGAACCACATAACAGCGCTGATCGTTAAGAAGAACGAAGGGAGAAACGGCATGTATTCGATGCTTTTGGTTCGTATAACTTGTCTCTGAAACAACAACAGATATTTTATACTGAACCAAGTAGAACTTAGTAGTGTCAAATAACTTACGACGACGAATAAAGGTGCAACGAATACCGACAAAGAGAAAACAAGACAAATCCATCCAACAACAGCTGATCTTTGTGAAGTTTCTACCCAGAAATGAGTTAGCAGAATGATCACTCCTAGGCCAGCAACGTTTAGCAGAAGTATTAGCTTTGTTGTCTTTACCTGATCATATTGTTATATTCATCATATAACGAAGAAAGTGTGCATGAATATAACGTAAAGTTACGTACTCTAGAGGGTTTTGGAGCAAAAAAGAGATAGAATCCAATGTAAAGAGACATAATGAAGCAACCAAATGAGTTGATAGTGATTAGGAGAGTTGTATTTGTCTTAAGAAACGCGTAATGTATCCACATCATGGAGCTGAATAATCCGACAATGTAAGGAACAGATTGAAACCCTTGTGTTGATTTTCTCTTGTAAATCTTGTAAAATGTTGGACTGCATGATCAAACTGAGAACTATTATGTTTCCTTATGAAAAATCATATGATTAGAAACTCACATTGGAGCAAGGAAAACCATGAAGGAGATAACATTCCCTGCACAAAACAAACAACACAGATAATACTTTCTTCAGTCTCATGTGTAATGATCGACGACAATGGCCGTTTTTACGTATCGAATATCTCCGGTAACATAATGGATGCATACAAAAGAAGCATAAGAAGGGATCAATGCAAAAAATTATTATGAGAAGGTGATGAAACTTTACCTAGAAGACCAAACACAAATGCCAACTGAGTCATAGCTCTAGGGAGAAGAAATATGTACAGAGATAGCTAATACGAGAACACAGACATTGTGTGGGTATATATAGAGGGTAAGAGCACCAAGCTGTAAGGTTCTAATGCATCATTGCGACTCGGATAACAAATACGAGAATGGGGTTGTTTGGTATACCGATAACCAAATAGCGTTGTATTGAAAACTGCAATGGTATGATGTGTGAGTCATTCACTAGCAGATAACTTGTATATTCGTCTATTCGTTAATGGATTGGGATAGTGGGAAATGGGAGGTAAATTAGGGATTTTGTGTACTTTAGAGTTGTGTTTAGAGTGGTGAATCTATGAGCATATCAACAAGACAGGAAAAGGGTGTGTTTTTCTTTCATTTTGATCTTCATTGTGCTCCATTTAGCCTAATTTGGGTTGCTTCTTTCATTTAGCCAAATCTTTCTGATGTGTTTTCCACTAATTTTGAATTTGAGGCTTACAGCTCATTCACCATAATAATGATTAGTTACTTAGGTATTGTTTTATTTACTTTTGATGAAATCAAAATGACTTGTTTTGTCCCAAATAAATAATAAATTTGTTTGTTTCAAATCGTCATTTTTTTAACATACACAAAAATATCTCACGTTTTTAGAAATATTAATTTACTAATATTTCTAATAATTAAAATATGATTATGTTGATTATATTATTTTTTTTTTCGAATATAATATTATTTCATATATATGTTACCTTAATAAAACATTCTTAAAGTACAAAAAAGCATAACTGTATTATATTTATATAATCCATTCATCTATATTAAGTTTATAGTTTTTCTCGTTCCTTTATCCACTTGATATATTAAGATCTTGTTTTGATTGATTTCACAACCAGAAATATCGATCACATTATTTTTGGAGGGAATTTCCCAACAAACCCGAACCTATGCACACCATACTCGAAGACTAAGAAGTTTGATATATGAATGCATGATAAGCAAAGATTCACAAAATGGAGCATCATCACATCAAACCCGAAATCGCAACGAACACATGTAAAGAATGAACAATATGGATGGATTATGTCAAGGTCTCAAGCTATGGACTTTGGGATTTTGTACTGTTTCTTGAGGAATTGAGATGCCTCCGAATCAATCCGGTGACCGAGAATCCGTATCAGTGTCTTCGCATCAGTGCCTAATCTGCTTCTCCCGCCTTGCAGCTCCATCTCACTCGCGGATCGCAAATCTTCGATCAACTCCCGAGTCTGTACCCGGGACATCATGAATCATTCACATCAACTAAATCTATTTGTGACGTTCACTGACCTCATAGTTGTGCAGCTTTACGATATTCCGAATGTGTGCCAAATGATTTTCGACAACACCACGAGGAAGCCCATCTCCTCCGGATATGAAGAACTCCTGGAATTCACTACCCGAATTGAGTATACTCGAGAAAATAGCATTGCTTCGAATGATGACATACCTTTAAAACCTCCAAGTCTTCTTCCAGCAGTTTAGCATCGCTGTGAGTGAACATTCGGGATGGACCTCCGTCCAATATGACACGTATTAAGCCATCCTACGTGAATAAGAATATATAATCAAGATGTATTGAGTAAAATGGCAGAGAGAATATGTTCCAGGAAGCAAGCAAACCAGAGTTGCTTGCAGGAGTCCCGTTACAACACGGTCACGAAGAGGCTCCATTATGTAATCGCACAGCTGATTAAGAGCCTGTATAAATTATCACAAAAACTCATACATTAGCTTGTGGAACGAGGATTTGTCTGTAAAATGGAGCCTCGATATTCAGCCAGATTCCAGAAAGAAATGAAGCCTCGATATTCATATGTAAAATGCGATCATGATCATACGTAGTAGACAGATATGATGATTAGAATTGTCGTCTGTCAGCGTTGATGCATGCGATGGGTTGTCTTTACTCTTTAATTCCATTAAAAAAAGAAAATGAAACGAAATGGTGACTTCATTATACTTATGATGCAATGCTAAGCCGAAGGAAGTGAAAATCAGACATTAGATGTATGAAATCTTACCAAATAATGGCTAAAAAAATCATGCATAAAAAGGATATAATGACGAAGCATACCAGATCGAGAGGCTCAACCAGACTCTCCAACCTAGAATGAGCAACACTGGGCTTATAAAGACCATCAATGAACGCTTCTCTCAAATCCCAAAAAATGGTTTTAATTCCTATGAATAAACTAACACAGATGAAGTGCCAATACACTGGTTAAAGAAAAAACTTAAACAAGACAAACCAGCAAATTCACAGAATCGATCAATAGCTGCATTAATATCTTTTCTACTCCCATTGAAACTGTCATTTTGAGCAGAATTTCTAGATTTATCCTCAAGAGTTCTATCTGCAAAAAATAAAAAAGATGAAAAATGAAGGCAAATTTAAGTTTGATATTTCAAGCAAAACATCGCTTACTTGTGGAAATATTATGCTTTGCAGACCAACGCTCCCAAATGCTATCTTCTAAAGTTTTTAGATGGCTAATTGCATACTGTATCAGAATTTTTTGAATCAATAAATGCTAGTTCATAACACAAAGAAAGCCCATACGAAAAAATCTGAGGCACGGAGACACTATTACCCAGTATTGACATGAAAAGAAATGAACATAACAGAGATAGAGGAAATAGTTTTGACTTACATAAAGAGAATTTAATTGAACACAGAGGGTCGGAGTTGTCAAGACACTGATATCCCTTGACTTCTTATACTCGGGCAATTTTGCGTCAGTTAGTTCTTTTTTCACAAAGGATTTAATTGAACTTTCTTTCTTGTACCTAGTCAAGATGGGGACTGGAGGAATTATGTCTTCCTTGTCAGCTGCAGAGCAATAAATTATTTTAACAGAAAAGAACACAAAAAAATAATATAGGAGACTGGCAAGTTACAAGATGCCTAAAAAGCTAACTTATTTTCAAGAATCTCAAAAAACAAGGGTGAGTGGGGAGATATTGACTGAACATAAATGAGAAAATACATGGACTGGTTTTACATAAGCATTTATTACACCCACATTTTTTACCACTTTCCCTACAAAGTAATAACACTGTCTTAATTTGGAGCAAAAAAACGATTATTATATTTATACTCGCTGTGGAAGTTAACCACTAATGTAAAGAAATGCTTCTTAACCCACAGGGTGAATACAATGTTCATGTTGAAGATAACTACTCCCTAGTAGACTTTATCTAGTAAGCAGGCATCGGAAAAAAGGTACATTAAATCAATAAAATGACAGTGGTTGGCATTTATACAGAACAATGAGAAAAAAAACGCAAAACAAGACTGCAAGCACATGCGAGGAGCAAATTGAAGAGGAAACCATACCAAGAATGCAAAATATGAGGATGAAAAGTTATATACTCAAAAGAAACATGGGCTTTAATAGGGCTGTTTCACAATATTTTGATGATTAAAAATCTACGAATAAAACAATGACCGTCACTTAAAATTTATGCAGGTAATGAAAAGATTTACCTAACCCACTAAGAACATGCTTCACATATACTTTGAATGCATTATCAATGCCATGGAATAGACTAGTGAGCTCCCCAGGCCTCATAGGAACATCAAGAGCAAAGAATTGATCCACTGTCTGTAAAAAAGGAAGAGGCTGTTACCACAGAGCATAGAAATGTCAATGTAGTAAAACTAAATGCTTTGCAAATTAATGGAATAAAAATGTGAACCTCCTCAACAATCCTATAGAACTCAACAATTGAGCTTCCATGTCGCTGTTGAGTTGATACTGGTAGCCAGTTCTGAATGAAGAAAACATATTTAGCAAACAATAAGCACGAAAAAACATAAAGAGTGCAATGAAATATCAAGATTTTGTATCAAGTTGTGACAAATATCAAGATCCCAATACATCAAGTTGTGACAAAGATTCAAACATTGGCGTATCACTGGATAAAAGAACGAGGAAAACTCCATAGACTTAAGATAGATGAATGGGTTAGGGCCCCATTTGAGGCCGTAGAAAACGCAGGTGTATAAATGTCATACAATCATGCGTTTCCTTTCGGTTATGTACCTTTAAAATACCTTATGAATTCATAAGGTAATCTATATATGAAATAACATTCCAGTTCAAAAAAAAAAGATTTTGTATAAAAATTCCGTTTCTTCAAATTTGATAAATAAATTATTCTATTGCCCACAAAACTTGTGAAGCAGCGATGAACGACAATGCATGATTTTGTAACTAGAAACTTCATTTGGGAATAGTTTTTTGTTATTTCCAGGATCCTTCAATATAATACACCATTTTAAATTTTTAAAAACTAAGAATATAAAACAAGAAATTGATCTTAAAAATTGTACAAGCAAAAAATAAAATTATTTTAGTAGACTTTGAGAATTAGGCTTTGGACTCCACTACTATCTTCATGCTTATTTTAAAATGTCGAAATACTATAGAACATTTAAAGCAACATTCCAACTCAAAGAAATAGAAAACTATACANAATTTGATTAAAATGTCACAAAATTAGTTTGAATAAAAACTTTGATTGAGAATTAAATTTTCCAAAATTTATCAATTGCCAAATATTTTAGTAATTGAACTTTGAGTCCAATAATTATTATAATATTTGGAGATAAGAGTATTTTAATAATTTTAGATTAAAATTGATAATATATCAAATTTCTAAAACTAATATAATGAGAAAATTAATTTGGGTTCACATGATTATAATGTGTATTGTGTACTCTTGATCCAATTCTGTCGTAAGTGTGGTGTACAATCCCTCAATTTAAAGGAACACGCGACCCCAAAGCTTGACTCCTAATCCTGGTGAGTTGAGATATCATATGAGTACAAAAGCAACACAAAATCCATGATGGCTAGTGTTCGCATATTCTGCCTTTGATATGTTGGAGAGATTTACAAACTCTGTATGTTGCTTATGCAGGGAATTATAGATGGAACATCCAATACAAAGAAATTATGGCAAACTTGTACATTAACTTGGGCACAAGGTGTTTGATGAAATGCCATAGTCTAAATGGATGAATAAAATAGAACCAAAACTTGCTGGAAATGAGAGGTACTTTTATTTATGCTTTTTTGCTTACTTTCATAGACAGTGCAAATAACTTCTTTATCTATTACAATAGTTTTATTTAACCACTTGGGAATTGGGATGAATAACTATAATTACAGTTGTAAGAAGATGTAATAAAATAGGCACACGGCTCAATGAAAAGGGGTTGAGACTCATGGAATTCAACAAGCAACTTCATAATTGCACTATGTCAAAATCTCGACTTTTTCTCCCAATTAATGTAATTTTAAAAATGGATTGTTAGTATGATGTCATTAGCGTTCTCAGAACGTTTCTGAGTAGGAGTTAGCATTCTGAGAACGCTAAAGCGTTTTCCACAGAACAAAGCGTTCTTAGAATGTTTGAACAAATCTTATAAATACATCTTTCATTCTATATCAAAATTCATTATTTCAATAGTTTCGAGATAAATTTGTATTGAAGTTTTCGAAGAATTTGAAATTACGGTATTGTTTTATTTTGTATAGATCCTTATAATAATTCTTGGTTTAATTTTGATCTTAATGTCCCGGCGTCATCGACACCCTTCGAGGGTAATCGAGAACCTGGTTTGAGCTACCCAAAATATACCGATTACAATAGTATTCACAACTTAAGCAGTTTTAACTATTGGAATACTGAGAATGCCTCGACTAGTGGTAATTCATCAACTTCACAAGGTATAGTGTATTAATGAACAGTGCAAATGTCTTTTCCAATTTTGTTATCTATACGTATTTCATATAGTGTTTCCGGACGAGAACTATGAGAATTTGAAAGAAGATCCTGAACCGGAAATTCCAGTAGAAGACGAAAATGAAACTGAGAATCTGGAATCAGAAGACGATATATAGTTAGGCAGATCTGTGCATACTGGTAGTGGTTTAGTTCGGCGACTGCAATGCTCGGCTGAAGAAATTTACATGAGATTCATTCATCTAGCAGCACCATTTGTCGAATGTGACAATGATGTACCCACATCAAAACGTCGGTAGACGAAATATGACATTGACGAACCTCTTTTAGCTGTCAGGATGAAGTTTAAAGATAAGTTTCATTTGCAGTACTGCATTGCACACTTTCATATTCGTAGACGGTGACAATATAGAGTTATAGAGATCAATTTGAATAAATGGGTTATCCGATGTTTAAGTAGTACATGTTTATTTCATCTGCGAGCCATTTGCTCGTCTCGTGACCGTGTTTGTCAGATATCGGTGTACGAGTATGGCCACACTTGTGACAATGTTCTTTTGACAGAAGGTCACTGTAATCTTTCGCGGAACTTTATTGCGTACGAAATGAAACCATTCATAAGAAATGACAATGGTAAGGTTAAATCATGTTGTAGTATATTGAAATAAAACATTTTTCATTTTTGTGTGTGAATATGCAGACATCAAAGTTCAGACGGTGCAAACACACATAAACATAAATTACAGGTTGAGTATCAAGTATGATCATGCTTGGTACGCATTGCAACGTAGATTTGAGATGGTTTACGGTTCGTGGGAGTATTCAATGAAAAAATTATCATCACTGTTTCAAGAGATGATTCAAATGAATGTAGGAACTATTGTAAGATGGTATTTTTACGAAACAACAATGAGCTCTCCGAACTATATGATTCATTACGTGTTTTGGGAGTTTAGACCCAACATAGACACTTATCGATTTTGTGATACAGTTCTTTCTGTTGACGCCACCCACTTGTATTCAAGGTTTGTTTACCAAAAATTGTACTTATAACTGAAATCTTATTATTACTTATGTTAACATCTTTTAATATGTATAATCATAAACTGCTTGTTACCGTAGCACGGGATGGTGGGGGACATGTCATCGACACCTTCTAGTGGATAGTTAAAGTTGCAGAGCCTAGAAGTGGTTTTTACAAAACCTTGATCAATTAGAGTCCAATTTCATCCGTGTGGTTTTTAGAACGTCGTAGAACCCGCAGTCAATCAAATACTCGATTACTCGATTGTCCAATTGTCCCAACCTTCTCAGGTAATATTCTCCGTGCTTAAACTCTATTTTAGAACCAGGTTCACCTCTCATAATACGACTGCTAATGTGTTGTTCTTGTCGATACAGTAAGCTGGTCGTAACTGCTGGGCGAGTGCGACGACGACGATCCATATCTGTATCATAAACTAATTTTAATAAATAAAAAAACTACAAATACATATATACAACAAATAAAATATATCTTAATAAAGATTAACGAATATTAAATAATTCAGCAATATATTCAACAATAATTGAAACATATAACAAACACATAAATAAGCTAAAACTATAAAAACTTATCTACAAAAATTATTAATAAATAAGTAAATAAAACTACATAACATATCTATATAAATTAATTATACACTAATTCAACAATAATTGAAACATATAACAAACACATAAATAAGATAAAACTACAAAAATTTATCTACAAAAATTATTCATAAATAAGTAAATAAAACTACATAACATATATATATAAATAAATTATACCTTAATTGATCCTTATGAATTTCAAATAATTTAACAATATATTCAAAAATAATTGAAACACATATCAAAAAAATAAATAAATAATTTATAAATAAGTAAATAAAACTACATAACATGTATACAATTAATATATTATGTATAATTGAGATTAAAAAATGTCAAATAATTCAACAATAATTGCAACATATAACTAATGAATAAATAAATTATTTATAAATAAATAAAACTATTATAGTATATCTATAAAAATAAATTGTACTTTAATTGACATTTATGAATTTCAAATAATTTAACAATATATTCAACAATAATTGAAACATATATTAAATAAATAAATAATTTATAAATAAGTAAATAAAATTACATCACATGTATACAATTAATAAATTATGTTTAATTTAGATTAATAAATATCAAATAATTCAACAATATATTAAATATATAACAAATAAATAAATAAATAAAATATTTATAAATAAATAAAACTATCATAACATATCTATAAAAATAAATTATACCTTAATTACGATTATTTGTCGTAAACAAGTTGCTGCAAATGTGGTACAAAATGATACAAATGAGTGAAAGATTTATAGAGAAATTCTAGACGCTTAAGCGTTCTGTGTAGAACGCTATAGCGTTCTCAGAACGCTTAAGCGTCTTGTGTTTAGCTTTAACTCGTATAGAGAACGCTAAAGCGTTCTGAGAACGCTAATGACACCATAATGCCAATTCATTTTTAAAATAACATTAATTGGGAGAAAAAGCCCATTTCTCTAGTCTCCACCTAATATTATATTTAAATAGTACTATTATTATCATTGTAGAACCATAAATGCAAGTTACAAGAAACGAGTCCAAACCACAAGCCAACATTACATTTTTATACAACACATTCCATTGAGATTTCAAAGGGATCGTGGCTTCAACACAATTGTAGAGTGTTTCAATATGTGCATACTAAACTGCCCTCCCTTCTCAGTTGTATCCACTTTACTCTGCCCCGGTGGTGGCAACAACTCGAAATTTTGAACCAGTCGTCCCAAAGTAATACCCAAAATCGGCAACGCAAGAATGATCCCCGGGCAGCTTCGACGACCAACACCAAATGGAACATACTTGAAATCATTCCCATTTGCTTCCACATTAGCTTCCTCTTCCAAGAATCTCTCTGGTCTAAACTCCTCTGGTTTTTTCCAGTTCACAGGGTCATTAGCCAACCACCAAGCATTAACNGTCGACTTCTTCTTCATTAAGATAACATGCATTATATAATAAATTAAAAATAGCCAGTTTGGTAAAATTATACACTAAACAAACCCGGTTGGCCTTGATTCATTAACAAATCCATAAACGAAGATGGTTCAACTTGAGAAAATCCACTAAACAAGTCCATCTCTAATCGAACAAAAAGTTATATCAATTATTATCTATTAAATAAATAAAGAAATTAAATTTACTAACATTATATAATAACATTATGAAATTAAATAATAACATAAATTAATCTATAACACATGTAAATATAATAATAACTACAAATTAAAATACTAAATATAAAATATTGAAATTAAATAAAAAAATCAAACTTACAAAATTAGGAATGAGTAGAATGAATTGGTAGTGGTGTGGAAATAATGGGTAGAGAATGATTATATTTATAGAGGAAGAAAGACGATCAACTTTGACAAAGTTGAATACCATTCGAGTTTGCCAAACTCGACCGTCCTCTGAATCAACTTTGACAAGCTCGATTGGGTCCAGAATTGGAATAATTATCTACTCGCGTTTGGGAAACGCGATTCAACATCAAATTCAACGCTAGCGTTTTCCAAACTTGAATTACCACAAAAACCATAACCGATTCAAAATCTACCCCATTTTCCACAATATCCCCAACTTCTACAGCCTCCAAATGACACTGATTCATGTGTGTGCTTCGAGGGTCAATTTTGCAAAATAGTCATCTGCCAAAAATTAGTTTGTAAAATAACTTGTTTTGATAAAGATTTTGTAAAAGAATCTGCTTTTATATAGTATTTACTAAATAACCTATGTTTATATATTTTAATAAAATTAAATCAAATAATTTATATTATCTTATTATCTATTATCTATTATCTATTATCTTCTATTACTCTTCTATTTCTATTACAATATAAATGTTCTTTAACACCCAATTATCTGCAGGGTTTTTTGTGGTTTGTGTTTGGGGTTTCGTTTGTGTTTGGGTTTCACCCACCGCCACACCGATATTATCAAATATATCCTTACATATGTTTATGATCCGTTCGTTTTTCATTCCCGGCGATTTGTATGGTTTCTTCTTCCATCACTCTAACTCCATCACCTTCATCCAGTCCCCTCCGCCTCACTATGAAGTGGTGCTTCTCTTCTCTCATTTCATAATTTTTGAGGAAAAAGCCCTCAGAAAAACCCTTGATATTTTCCCTGTTTTTTGCCGTCGTTGCAAGTTCGCCGGATATCTTTCTGATTTAATACTTTAAGTCTGGTAAGTTGAAACATTGTTTCTCGTGGTGAATTTTTTATTTGTTCGAAAAGAGATGTCAACTTTTATTTTCTTTTAATTTGTGTTTTTGGTTAGTATTCATCATGCGGAGTTTCATAATGGAAATTCATGACCAGAAATATGTTCAACATAATTTGAGGAAAAAGATTGCTCTTCAATGGAGCTATGCTATTTTTTGGTCAATTTTTTCAGCAAACATTGGGTAATGTCATAGTTTTGTTTCTGTAATCTCTGTTTACTGCAAAAATGATGTATATTTAGGCTAAGAGATAACAACATATAGTGTGTATTAAAGCATAGATCCAGTTTGAAGGGAAATCTATGCTGGAGAGATGAAAATGAAATGTGAGAGTAATCTGCAAAATCAAGTAAGTTTTGCTAGAACTGGAACTTACTTTCAAATTTGAGGATTTGATTTTACTCATCTGCATCTTAAAAGATTTTTTAGGTGTTTTTTCGTAACTGATGTTGTCAAAAAAATGTGATACTTGAAGGAGATCGGAATGCTATGATGGATACTACAATGGCGAGATTCAAACGAGAAAGACAGTGCAATCATCAGNTCATATAATTAATATACTAAAATTTTTAAATGCAAGACATGATGAATAGAGTGGATATTAATTATGTAATTATAAAAAGTTTGAATTATATGATCTCAAACATCTATTATTTAAATAAAAGTTATTTAAAAACTTTTATTTTAGTAATTTTTTACCCAATAATCAAGCAAAACCGCCTAGGGCAGCTTTGACACGTGAAGATCTCTCAAAACGCAGATTGATACTTTTGGTCGGTATGTCATTTAAGGGTAATACTTATTCATTTTTTGTTAATTGGTTAGTCGATTTGGCTTGTAGTTTACATTATCTTAAGGTTCAAGAATTTTCTTTTTGAAGGCTACTTGGAAATTAAATAGTTAAAAATGAGCAGTTATTCATGTACTCATGTTCTTATATAGTCGATCAGTTTAGTTTAATTTTTTCCCGATGTCTTAATGTCAATGTTCAGACAATAGTTTGCTTTCCGCACTTCGGTGACGTAGTAGACCTGGGAACAAGCAACTCGGTACAATGGTGGTGGGATTTGAGTTGTCGATCATCCATTGCTGTAGAAGATTTTGTTAAATCATTATCCACTTAAATCATTATCCACATAAAATATACTTTAAAAATGGTATCTTCGTTTAACTTCGCACTGCAAGAATTATTCAAATGGCACCGCAGATCTTTACTGTGATCTCACAATGCAAGGTTTATCCTAAAGAGAAATCCAACATCGGAGATCTAAAGCTCTCCGTTTCCGGTCTTGAAGTCCTTAACTGCAACTACATTCAGAAAGGAAACTTGTTCTCATCGCCGCCGCTTCCCATATCGGAGCTCATCAACAAGCTGAAAGCCGCCCTGTCTCTGGCGCTCGCCCGTTTCCCGCCTCTCGCCGGTGTTCTCACACTCGACTCCGACGGAGTTATTAACATTACTTGTAATGACGCCGGTGCTGACTTTATTCACGCAGATGGGTCTTGTTTACATGTTGCGGATTTACTGGGTTCTGTTAACGGAGATGTGCCGGAGTTGGTGAAAGGATGTTTTCCGATGAACGGGGCGGTGTCCCATGAAGGGCTTTTTAAACCTATTCTTACTGTACAGGTAACGGATCTAGCTGACGGCGTTTTCATTGCTTGTGCTGCGAATCACGCTGTTTTGGATGGAAGTTCCTTCTGGAATTTCTTCAATTCGTTTGCTGATTTCAGCCGTGGAGTGAAGAGGATTTCAGGAGTCCCTGATTTCTGTTGTGATTCGATCTTTCACTCGCCGGTGGTGCTGAAACCGCCGCCGTTAAAACCCACTTATGACGCCGGAGTTAGAGAGAAGATTTTCAATTTCACAACAGAAACAATCGCGAAGCTAAAAACTCATTTCAACAAAAACAGTTACTCGCCGGAGTCAAATTCAAAACCGCCGGCTAAAATCTCCTCGTTTCAAATCCTCTCTGCTATTCTTTGGCGGGGAGTCACTCGGGCAAGAAAGCTACCTCCATACAAAACGACGACGTTCCACTTCGCCGTCAACTGCCGCAATCGAATCAAACCAAACCTAAATCCCCTCTATTTTGGAATCGCAATTCAGTCTATTTCCATCGCCGCCTCTGCCGAAGAGGTCCTCAATAACGGAATACAATGGTGCGCGATCCAGATTAACAAAATCGTTGAGTCACACGACGACGCAGCCGTCCGAAAGAAAATCGTCGATTGGGTGCGACAGCCGGAATGCCTCCGGTTAGAAAATCCCGACGGCGCAACGATCATGATCGGAAGCTCACCACGATTCCCGATGTATGATAACGATTTCGGATGGGGGAGACCAATCGCTATACGAAGCGGCCGAGCGAATAAATTTGACGGTATGATGTCGGCGTTCCCCGGCCGTGACGGAGGAGTAGATTTGGAAGTTGTTTTGGGTGCAGAAACAATGGCGGGTCTGGAATCCGACCCGGAATTTATGCTCTACGTGTCAACCCATTAGTGGACAATGTATCTTACTTCGATTTCCTTGTTTATTGATATAATAAGCCTTCAATGGTTTTATTTTGTGAGAATGCCTTCACAAAATTATGTGAATGGTTTTATTGTGTATTGAGATAAATTGTGGTGAATTAAATACATTTATAATAAAATTATTTTAATAAAAGTACATATTTATCTTTAAAATCAAGAAAATATAATTTACTCAAATTAATCAATTTCTATTTCTTGACATTCAAACTATAGAAAAAATCGTTATTTATTGAGATAAACAAAAAACAAAAAATCATAGGAAAAATATTTAAGAACGAGATATTATGTCGTAATGAGATAAATACAATGTTTTCATATTATTTAATAATTTTTTTTTACTTAAAAAAATTAAATGATAATATTTTATTTTAATAGGGTTGGACGAAAAACCCGTGATATGACCCTAAAACGTATTACCGGATGATACTCATTCGATATTTCAGAATTAATAAGGATATTTTAGTTTTTACAAAATCGCATTGNAAACTTATGTGCCTAATTTTACATAGTTGATTTTGGAATTTGATTTTTTTGATTTTTTAGACACAATTAGTAATACTATATTTTTTTCAAATTTTTATAATTAGTTTCGAAATATTTTTAATACATTTGAATTTTTTGGATGCATTCAGATAAATGTATATAATCGGATTTGATTTTATTTATTCAATCCACTTATACCCGTATGAAATATGTGTAGTAAAACATAGCACATTTTCAATTGGATTTACCTTTTAGGTAAACAATTGGTAGATTTCCCGAAAATTGTGATACTTCAACTAGATCATATTATGAAATTCACGATATAACAACATTACACCATGACTATTATATGTATTGTGTTTCCATTGTTATTTAAGTAATATAATCTACAAAAATCTAATCTTTTTTCTAATATTTTATATGTTATGTATCTTTAAATTTGTTTATAAATGTATTTAAAAAAATCATCCTAATATTTTTCTATAATATTATGTTAATATTCTGCTAAGATATAAAATCTGCTAATGTTTTAACATTTCAATATCATTTTTTACACATTACAATTTTGTACCATATATTATATTTTTTTCATTATCACATTCTACATAGACATTTAATCAATTAAATTCATTTTTAACAATAAAAAAATATTATATGTATATTTAAAACGAAACAAATCATTCTATTCAAAAAAATATTATTTTATAAATATTACAATAATCTAATTACCTATACAATACTCCATGCTTTACATATATTGAGGCACGTCCAGTGGACGTGCCATATACTAGTGTATATATATATATATTAATTAAAAATATATAATAAATTAAATTACAATATAATAATATTAATAAAATATTATATCGAACGACACGTAAAATACCGGGTACTAATTGATATATCGTTCATACTCTATGAATCGGAATATATATTTTTATATTGATCGATATGGCGGTATTGAGTTATAGTGTCTGATATCGGTCCATATTTTTATATCGTAATTTCTCATATCGATCAAAAATTTTATGGTCGATCTAGAATAACATGGGCTCCGAACCGTAAACCTGGTACTTGTCCATATACAGGTGCCGCCCGACTTTCATTGTACCAGACGCTATGAAAATATTGATTAAATATTATTCGGGCGACATGTAAATTACCATTTATCGATCGATATATCGGTCATACTCCCCGAATCGGAAGATATACTTTCATATCGATCGATATGTGAAATTACAATATAAAAATGTGGACCGATATCCGACATTATAACTCAATACCGTCATATCGATCAATATAAAAATATATATTCCGATTCATAGAGTATGAACGATATATCAATTAGTGCCCGATATTTTACGTGTCGTTCGATATAATATTTTATTAATATTATTATATTATAATTAAATTTATTATATATTTTTAATTAATATATATATATATAATATAAATTATTTGATTTAGTTTTATTAAAATATAAAAACGTAGATTATTTAACAAATACTTTATGAAAAATAGGTTATTTTATAAAACCTTTATTAAAACATGTTATTTTACAAACAAATTTTTGGCAAATGTCTATTTTGCAAAATTCCACGTGCTTGGAGAGGCAATTGGTGGAAATGTATATATATAATTTTAAAATAAACTACAATATTTATTGTTTTATTTTAATTAATAATTAATAATTAATATATTTGATTTGGACAGGATCACTCTAATAAAGATTAGATTATGCTCTCAAGACATCTATATCCCATGTAGACATCTATATGAAGTTTTTTTGCAGGTTTTTTATACCCTAATTATCTGCAGGTTTCGTTTAGATGTTTCTTTTTTTTATTGTTGGATATTGTTTGCTGTTCTTCTCTTTCGAAATCCCATGTACCGAATGAGCTCAAAGAGTTTCTGACCCCTCATCGGCTTCCTCTGGGTAACGATTCGAATATTGTATCACTGAAGTGGTTGCTTAAAATTCTTTTCTTTTGATTTTATTGTTGGATATTGCTTTATGTTCTTTTCTTTCTGTTACGATCCAAAGTAATACTCTCTTAACTACTTCTCTTCTTGCAGGTAGTAGCAGCTAGCATAAGGAGTTGCTTGAGCATAACCAAGTTCGTGGGCCAAGGATAATTTACTTTTGTTATGATCAATTAGGATTAGTATTGTGCTAGTGATTTATTAAGGAGCCCATTATTAGTGCAAACGGTCATATTACCGTTGTAGAATGACACTATATAAAGTGTCCCTTTTGTACGAAAAACACATCTTGATCATTATCTATTCTATCATCTTTCCTAAACTTCTTCCTTTCTAACCCTCTGTTCCTTCCCCCTTGATTCCCTTCACAACTGAGTTCTTCACAAGTGGTATTGGAGCTAACAAACTGGGGCCTAAAAAGAGGAATAAGGTAAAGATTAACGCCATCAACCTCTCAGAAGCTCTGGAGGACACAGATTTAACAGAAGCTTACATGCCGAACCCAAAAATATTTGAACAAGGGTTCTAGAACCAACTGGACCAGCTGCAGATGGATTTTCGTACTTCGGTTCAAACCTTGGAAACGCGTATAGGGCGAAGTATCCGAGAATCAAATGATGCGGTACAGACCCAACTAATGGCGTTAACCCAGCAGATGCGCACACTAATGGAGGAGAAAAGTATTTTGGGGCAGGGGAATATTTCTTCCGTTCCTCCTACAGTTATCACTCAAGATAACATTATCCAAGATAACACCCCTTCTTCCCAGTCTAAACATTATCGCAGACCAAAAATTGAACTGCCCTCCTTCGATGGAACAGACGCTAGAGGATGGTTAAGAAGAATAACTCAATATTTTTCAGTAATGCGACACATACCCAAGAGGGAATGGATTGTTTACGCCACAATACCATTCACAGGGAAAGCAGATAAATGGATCCAGGGATACCGAGCAACCTCCCCATCCTCTGACTGGGACCTCTTCATTAGGGCTTTACTGAAACGTTTCGATTCTACTCACCCTCGACGCATTTTATCGGATTTCATGCGTATGAAGCAGGACGGATCTCTAACAGACTATTTGGATCGATATGATGAATTGCGTTGCCATGTCGCTGTTTTACATCCACACTTCACGGAAAATTTCATGGCAGTACTTATTGGCAGTCTTAAGGAAGAACTCCGCGTTGCAGCAACCTTCTCAGAATTACAATCGGAAGAAGATATAATAGATTTTGTAAAAGGGAAGGATGAGGAGATTTCAGCACTTCTCAAAAATATACCGAGACAGACCCCTACTAGGAACTTTGAGACACAACAAGGACAAACACAACCTATACACCTCCAGAGACCAAAAACACATCGACATCATATACCCGACGCACTAGCTCGTGAAAGATTCGAAAAGAGGTTATGCATTAAGTGTGGCTCTCCATACTCTAAGGATCATCGTTGTTCGAATAAGCAGTTATATCTAATTGCCGGTGATGACGATGAGGAACATCATTCAGAGGATGTCACTAGCGCAATAGAAGAAAAAACAAACGATATTCCGATCCATGTTTCTATACATGCTATGCATGGAGAATCCACAGAGAACCACTTTCGACTTCGGGGCAGACATGGCTCAAGAGATGTACACATATTAATCGACAATGGTAGCACTACTAGCTTCTTGGATGAACAATTTGCTGCGTCACTCCATCTCATGACTGAAGAAGCTACACCTCTTTCCGTAGCCACAGCCTCAGGACATCGCACTATTAGCGACAAAATCTGTAAGAATTTCTGTTGGTTGATGAATTCACATGAGTTTTGTTTTGATTTCAGATTATTCCAATTAAAAGGAGCTTATGATATGATTTTGGGAGGAAACTGGCTCAGAAAACACGATCCAGTATCTCAAAGCTATAAAACAATGACATATACCATGCATGCTGATGGTAAACTGATTTCAATACCCTGTTATGGTTCTCAAGCCTCTTTATCAATGATCATCGCTCATCAGCTCCCTAAGATGTTACGTTCTACCGAAACTTGTTGGTTGGCACAACTTTTTCATATTGGAACAACCCCTCTCTGCTCACCGAATCATGATCCCAATTTACAAGCATTGTTGGATGAATATGCTGATATTTCTACAGAACCAACAGGCCTTCCACCAAGAAGAGATATAGAACATGATATTACATTGTTACCAAATTCTAAACCGAAGAAATTCCCTCCTTATCGGATTCCATATCACTTAAAGGGAGAACTTGAGAAGATTATCAATGAATTGCTACAATTAGGACTTATTCGTCCTAGTAAATGTTCCTTTTCATCACCAGTCCTCCTTGTGTCTAAGAAAGATGGCGGATGGAGAATGTGTGTGGACTTTCGTTATCTAAACGACATTATGGTAAAACAACATTTTCCTATACCTCTTATTGATGATTTATTAGATGAATTACATGGGGCAAAATCTTTCTCAAAACTTGATTTACGCGTGGGATTTTTTCAAGTCCGTATGTTACTCGAGGACATTTACAAAACTAGTTTTTCCACACATTTAGGACACTATGAATTTGTTGTCATGCCGTTTGGTTTAACTAATGCCCCCTCTACATTTCAATCGATGATGAATACGATATTTGAAAATGTTATTAGGAAGTTCGTTCTTGTATTCTTTGATGATATTTTAATTTATAGTAAAAGTTGGCATGAACACATCACTCACATTGCACATACTTTGGAGATTATGAGAACTCATACTCTTTTTGCAAAGCTCTCCAAGTGTTCTTTCAGTCAAGTTTCTATAGGATATTTGGGACATGTAATTTCGAGTAAAGGAGTTGCCACTAATCCTGACAAAGTCAAAGATATTTTATCATGGCCCGTTCCAAAAACTCTGAAGGAATTAAGTGGATTTCTAGGACTTTCGGGCTATTATCGACGTTTTATTCAGAATTACAGAATTATTAGTAAGCCTCTCACACATCTGTTGAAACGTGATAACTTCAATTGGAGTGAAGAAGCAAACTTAGCATTCAAGCAACTTCAGAATATTTTAGCTTCAGCACCAGTCCTCATACTCCCTGATTTTCAGAAGGAATTTACCCTTGAAACGGATGCATGTGATACGGGCATAGGAGCTGTTCTTTCTCAATATGGACATCCGATTTCATTTTATTCAAAAGGTCTCGGAGTAAAGTTTCTTGGATATTCAATATATGAAAAAGAGCTCATAGCAATGGTACATGCTATATTAAAATGGAAACACTACTTAATGGGACGAAAGTTCATTGTGAAGACGGACCATCATAGCTTGAAGTATCTCAAGGATCAAAAGCTCGGTACACTTTTCCAACAAAAATGGATGGCGAAATTACTAGGATTTCAGTTTGATATTCAGTTCAAAAATGGAGCTCAAAATATAGCAGCCGACTCTCTGTCTAGAAAAGGATCTCTTCAAACAATCACTAGTATTAAACCTGTTTGGTTACATGAAGTTCAAGAGAGTTACAAAGATGATACTTCTTTATCAGTTATCTATCAAGGAAAACTCTTAAATGATACATATTATCCAGATTACTCTATACTTGATGGGATCATGAGGAAAGGAAAAATAATCTGCATAGGTAAAAAATCTGCCTTACGAGAAAATATATTTTCGGCCCTACATTCATCACCAATAGGCGGACACTCCGGAATCACCACGACATATCAGCGTATTAAGACACTCTTCTATTGGAGAAATATGAAACGAGACATAACTTCTTGGATCCAAGATTGCACCCTATGCCACCAAATTCACTTTGATCTAAGTGCATCCCCCGGGTTACTGCAGCCACTTCCAATCCCTGAAAGACAATGGCAGAGCATTAGTATGGATTTTATCGAAGGATTACCTCGTTCTGCTGGAAAAGATACTATTTTCGTGGTGGTTGATCGGTTCTCTAAATATGCACATTTCTGCATGCTCACTCATCCATTCACAGCAGCCACTGTCGCCACTGTTTTCCTATATGATGTATATAAACTCCATGGGTTACCTGCTAACATCATTTTAGACCGAGATAGCGTCTTCACAATTCATTTCTGGGACGAACTCTGTAAATCTGCTGGGATTAAACTCAACCTCTCTACCGCATATCATCCTCAATCCGATGGGCAAACGGAACGAGTTATTAAGTGCTTAGAGACGTATCTCCGCGGAGTTTGCCACTCATCCTACACAATGGGCTAAGTGGCTTCCCTTGGCTGAATTCTGGTATAATACGTCTTACCATAGCAGTATAAAGACCACCCCATTGAGACACTTTATGGATATAAACCATCCTTCTTCCCGGGTGACTCTCCAATCAATCCAACGACTTCTGATGCTGCTGATTTTTGGAAGGACTGTCAAACCATGATTTTGGAGCTAAAAACTAATCTTTCAGATGCTCAACGCCGTATGAAACAATATGCAGATAGAAAACGCACTGAACACACATTCCAAGTAGGAGATATGGTTTACTTACGTCTACAACCATATCGACAAACATCTGTATCGGTCATACGCAACCTCAAATTAGCGGTGCGTTATTATGGACCTTATTCCATTATAGCAAGGATTGGATCAGTTGCTTACAAGCTGGCTCTTCCTCCGGATTCCAAATTGCACCCTGTTTTTCCTATATCAATGTTAAAAAAGCACTTAGAGAGGAAGCATGAACCACTGCCTCACCCGCCACAAGTGACAAATTCAGGAAATATTGTTGCTCGTCCGGTCCAAGCTCTAGACAAACGCTTAATTCAAAAAAATCAGAAGCCTGCTACTCAACTGCTTATCCAATGGGAAGGTTCATCTGCAGAGCAAGCTACTTGGGAAGATTTGGATTGGATCCACAGTCACTTCCCCAATTTTGATCCTTGTGGACAAGGATCTTCTTCTGCAGGAGGTATTGTTATGATCCAAGGTAATACTCTCTTAACTCCTTCTCTTCTTGCAGGTAGTAGCAGTTAGCACAAGGAGTTGCTTGAGCAGAACCAAGTTCGTGGGCCAAGGATAATTTACTTTTGTTATGATCAATTAGGATTAGTATTGGGCTAGTGATTGATTAAGGAGCCCATTATTAGTGCAAACGGTCATATTACCGTTGTAGAATGATGATACTATATAAAGTGTCCCTTTTGTACGAAAAACACATCTTGATCATTATCTATTCTATCATCTTTCCTAAACTTCTTCCTTTCTAACCCTCTGTTCCTTCCCCCTTGATTCCCTTCACAACTGAGTTCTTCACACTTTCTAAATCCCAAGTACCGAACAAGCTCAAAGAGTTTCTAACCCCTCATTGGCTTCCTCTGGGTAAATATTTGAATACTGTATCACTGAAATGGTGTCCTATTGTTGGACATTCTTGTGGGAAATCTTTAAATTTGTTGGGTTATAACGTTAATGCAAAAATCAATTCTGGTTGTTTTGATATCACAAAAGGCTATGAAACAATTAAATACGTTAGGGATAGAAGAAATACTCATTTTTTTATTTAGGAAATTGAGGAATAACAATAGGCTCATATTGGTGGTGGTTCTGGTATTTTTGCTGCTTCAATTGCTAAAAGAATTGTTATTGTACTTACTGCATGTTTAAATGTTGATGTAGGGCAGATAAAGTCGACTTTTTAATGTTAGATATTGATCGTGCGCTTAGAGTTGGTGGATTGTTTTGGGTTAACAACTTGCTTTGCCAGAGTAATGAGAAGAAGGTAAGTGCAATTGGTTTGATTGAAGGATTTGGTTATAAGCAGCTTAAATGGTTGTGTTGAAGAAATGTAATGGTTCAAAAAAAACATAAGTGTACTTATATGTTGTTCTTAAGGTTTATTGTGAGGTCTATGAGCAAATTCTTCCTCTGCAAAGAGTGAATACATGAACCATTCTTTTTTTTTGTGTTGTTGCAATAACTTTCTTGCAAAAGCTTGACAATGCCTATGGAGGCATATTTCGAAAATCAATAACTATTTCTGTTGGTTTTTCAACATTTAATTTGATAGATTGCATACAATCCATATGGAAAATTCGATATGTCATGCTGTGACGACACTTCCCGAAGATTTGTGCATCTTGTGCTGCCGAAATGAGAATCCCAAAGCTCTTGGCTTTCTGGTGGTATAGGAATATATGCATTTTCTGATGATGCATGATCGTGATCTTCGAATTCCCAGGATCCAATTAAGTTGCAGATTGGAATGCATGAGACGCAAGTAGTTTGCCCCGGATACTGAATTAGAGGATCATGGCGAACAGACTCTAACTGGGATGAATTAAGTTAATTATCTGGTTGATGATCAACCCTAAACTTGCTTCCTGGTATGTTGCCATTGTTTTAAACAACATTTGATTACTACAAATATCTATATTTCAATTAAAATAAAACATTTTTTCATTAATAATATTATAATATGATTATCTGGTGACCCGACTACCATATGGATCGAACTTAACATGAGCTTTTAGCCCAATAAAATATTAGGATTGTATATGAATAGCTCAATGAATACTGTTATGGTCCCTTTTTAGGGGGTACCAACAGTCGTCCGGTTCGTTTAGCAAACGAACTCGGTTCTGAATTGTTTTTTTGTAGGAGACGATTAAAAACTGGAAATAAACGATGACACGGCAATGTATAGTGGAAACCCCAGGAATTGGGGTGAAAACCACTTGGCTAAGAGCAGATTATACTCTTAGCCTGTTCACTAATCAAATAATTCATAACGAATACAACAGAGGCTTAATGAAAATGACAAGGAAAAGAAAGCAGTAAGAACTCTGGCAGGGTAACGGCATGTTCTTACGCGTCCAAAGGGTCCTGCTATTTCCGTCGTCGCGCCCTGTATTTATAGAGTTATTAGCGTGTGTAACTCACGCTCTCTAACCGCCTCTGACAGGTTTGTTAGAGGTTGTTATCACGGGATGTAAAACGAGGTTGGGACCGAGGGGTGGCCTGCGTGATCGGGCCCGAGGCGTGGTAAACGTGTGGAGACCCGAAGCGTGGAAAACGTGAGTCTGTAACCATTCGGACCGAACCAAGGAGCCAGTTACCAGAGAACGCTTTATTTCGCCTAAGGTTATCTTCGGTCCTCTCGTTAAACATTGGGCCGCTTTTCCTTAAGTGTTCAAATGGGCTGCAATAATTCGTTTCCACCATCTGAATTAGCCCAATAGTTAACGGCCTTATCCATCACAAGGTACCCGGTTCTAAAGTTCTCATCACTAGCCCCTCGGGCTTGATTGCCATCGTAGAGGTGATACAAGGCCGATCACATGATGCCTGCACATTCATGAGAACATGGGACCGTATCTGTAGGTAGTGAGTGTCCAGGGGACCGATCTTTCCCTTAGTGTAGGAATTAATTGCGTTTAAAACATCAATAACGTATATTTAAGTTATAGTTTTATCTTTGTTATTCTTTAAATATGAATATTCTGATTTGCGCCTCTTCACATTCGACAGTTCAAGAGGCGTGATGAGTGCGCTTTGTACTATCACTGTCTTGGGCAGTATTACGTGGCGGCTCACCATTGGCTGGGAGATTAATATTTAAATCGGGATTTTGAGCACTGTTTCCCTTCATCGTCACTATCGCGAAGGAAGAACTGCAGAATCGACTCTTTGTGCCCTCAATCCATTTCACGTTCAACCCATTTCAATCCACTTTCTTTAAGGTATACACTTATGGTTCCTCATAAAATGAGATACTCATCCATGTCTGAGTTGGATATTGAGGAGTTTAGGTCTAGATTTTCGATTCCGGCACATTATTCTATCTGGAAGGGACGGGAAGATATTCCCTGTTTCCTTCCGGCGGAAATGAACGTGCCAGCATATGCTATTCCGGTCAGTTACGCCTCTTTAAAGTGCGGGCTTCTTTTTCCGCTACATCCCTTTGTAGCGGCCGTGCTTAAAGAAATTCACTGCCCCACTTCTGCGTTATTCCCGGGCAGTTATGTGTATATAGTAGCGTTCATTTTTTATTGTCACCAACAGAATCGGGCCCTTACCTTAGAACATTTCTTTAACTTGTTCTTGGTAGGATCCCGAAAGGGGAAAGGTCTGTTAGGCTGCCGCAAATTGTATTATATAGCGGTGCGCACCAAAGAGTGCGCTATTGTAGATAAAGAAGAGTCTCTCCATGCGTGGGAGACCTGTTATGTGTGGATAACAGTCCCAAAAGAGGATATGTTGAAAGTATGACCACGCCTAACTCACCCACGCATAGGTCAGTTGGACCGAAGTAGGTTCAACCCTTCCCGTACGGACACCGCAAATACGCTTGCGATGTTCCCCCCTCCCGAAGCACGCCTTCAGCGAATAGATCTGCTTCGGGAAAAAAGATTAATAGAAATAGGTGTTGCGGGTAGGACAAGAGCCCCAGCCCCGAAGGGGATGTTTTCTAGTTCAGATCCATTAGAAGGATCGGGTATGAAGTAATGTTTTTAGTTTATACTTTCCTGATCCTTATGTATTTGTTTTGCAGATTCGATTGAGACAATGCCTAGCTCTTGTTTCAAACGCATGGCAGCTGCTTCGGTCCGCCCTTCTGAATGACAACGCGAAGCATCGGGAAGCGCTGAGGGGAGTGAATCAACAACTGGGGGTACGCTGGTCCCTTCGGGGTCCGAGAACCCCCCGATCCAAACAACCATGTTTTAAATTGATCCATTAAAACATGGCTTCGGTCGAGATATCAGTGACCGATCCAAGCTGCGGGCACATTGACCCTCCGCTGCACAGGGCAACCTTCAACTGGAGAAGGGCCTGCGTTTCGGGTATTTGGAGTGGTAGAGGAGGTGATAAAGTCTCGGATTCGTTCTTTGAGCTTATCCAGCCTCTATCAAATCGGAAATACCTCCTTTATTAGTACTAAAACTATTGCTTTATTGCTGCAGTGAGCCGTTCCGGTGGAGAAGGTTCTCCCCGGTCCACAGCTTAAGGTGAACGTCTCCCTGCCACCGGTCCCCTTAGGAAAAGGGAAAAGGGCAACCGAAGCGGAAGCCCCGCAGGAGTTGAAAAGGCTGAGAAGGGGAGATAGCGCTCCGGTCCCCACTAAGGGGATCGTTTTTAAGGAGCCTGCATCGGGCCCGAAGACTAACTCCGACTGGGGAGTTGCTCTGGGCCTGCTGGACAGGTTCATCAAGGGAAGGAAACTGACCTCCTGGAGGAGTGCTTTCCTGAAGGACTTCCGCCTTTATGGAGAGCAGAACCTAGACAACGTGCATGCGGACGTGTCTGGGGAGGCGATTATGGAAGGCTTCCTCGACCTCACCACTAAGGTAACTTTTACTTAACATGAAGGCTCGAAGTTTCATCTTTAAAAACGTGTTATCTTATGCAGATGTTGAGGAAAGCCTTCACAACTGCTATTACCGTGGAGAAGAACCAGAGTGGTAGTGTTGTATCCCAACAAGTCCAAGATCAACTTGACCTTGCAAAAAGGCAAGTTGAGATCAAGCATGGTGAGTTGGTCACGGTACGGGAGGACCGTGACCGACTGGACAATGAGTTGCTAAGGGCCGGGACAGAGGTCTCGCTCTTAGCCGATAAAGTCTCTGAGTTGGAAAAGACAGGACAAACAGCTCAGGGGCGAATTGCCGACCTGGAGGCCAAGCTGCGGGCCAAAGAAGATGAAATCAACAAAGTCCAAGGTCGGGCCCAGGAGAAGAGGAACAAGCTGAACGAGCTTCTTCTTTGGGCCCAAGAATAGAAGACGGCCTTGGAAGAGGAGTTGACAAGGGCCCGCACTTCGACCGAAGGTTCGGTCCGGGAAGCGGTTCTGAGTTTCGCTCGGTCCCCTTTGTTATTCGCTTTAGCGGATAACATACATGGGGTTTATACTGCTAAGTATTTGGATAACATGCGAGAGAAAGTTATTCAGCAGTTCGGGCTTTCCCCTTCAGACTAGCGATGGAAGATGATCGAGCCACTCGAAAAAGATGGCAAGTTTCAGGTTATTCCCACTTTGGAAGAACCTGTTCTGGAAGAAGACCATTTCTTCTATCTCTTTGAAGAGATTGAGAGAGCGGTCAACCAAAAGGTGGTCGATCAGGAATAAGAACTGAAGCAGCTCGTGGCCCGGACCGAACCACAGGAGCCGGAGATTGAAGACAAAGAAGAGGGGCAGATTAGCTAGATTTTTTTTTTATACTTTGTATCTGCCTTATTTCTTATTTTCAATATAACTCTCTTTATTGAATTCTTGTTCTTTTAATTGTTAGAACGAAGTAATATAACCAACTTCTCAATAAACTAATAAGTTTTATATTAAGGAAGTTGTTTTAATCACCAAGTGTAAGATCGGGGACGCTTACAGGGTGTTAACCATCGGTCCCAGACATTATGTTTGGTTTATTCGTATCAATTCTTATTGGATTGGTCGTTTTACATTGTGTGTGGGTCACTCTTATTCCGTCCTTGGAGTCAACATTTGATTGGATAGGCGTAGTCTGCGTTTTGTATGAGTTTGTATGAGCTTCAGCCGAACCTTGGTTCTAACAAAGTCCCTTAGGTTTTGTTGGCTAAGCTCTGCTCATAATACGTCTTATATTAGGGCCGGTCTTATGCTTCGATATGATGACTATCATTCCTTTTATCGTAGCAGATTTCATAGGTACAAAGGGTCATTTCTAAAGACTGAATGCCGTTGAAGGGAGTGTTTTAGTTCGTAATGAGTTCTAGAAGAATCACAACTCATCCATGGGGCTGGGCAAGTGCAGGAGCATCTGACTCGTCAGAGCGGTCACTACAACTTGGGAGCCTTGCGGACATGAAGCTTCGGTCACCAGTCCAGATTCGTCCTAAGCCACCCAACTTCAAGATCGGTCCATCATTCCATTAGAAATAGTTTGTATTGTACTTACTTGTTTTCTACTTACGTTTAACGGAATGTATTTTATTGAGTCAAACACATTAATCGAATATTCACAAGAAATATCGCCTTAAATTCATGACATTCCAAGTTCGGGGGACCTCTTTACCATCCAATGTTTCAAGTTTGTACGCATCTGATTCCAATTTCTTTGATATCCGATACGGTCCCTCCCAATTTATGTCTAGCTTTCCAACGTTCCTCTGCACTTTAATGCTTCTGAGGACGAGATCGCCCTCAAAGAATTCTCTTGGGAGGACTCGCTTGTTATGGGCCCGTTCCATAGTTCGCTGATAAGCACGCATCCGTGCATAAATTGCATCTCTCTTTTCTTCGATCATCTCGAGGTCCAATAACCTCCTTTCGCCATTCATATGCTCATCGTATTGAGATATCCGAGGTGATCGGATGGCAACCTCCACCAGGCTAATAGCTTCGGTCCCATACACCAATGTGAAAGGTGATTCATGGGTTGTTGAGCGAGGTCTAGTTCGGTATGCCCATAGGACCTCATAGATGTGTTCGGGCCATTTACCTCCAAAATCTTCTAACTTGGTTTTCAATCCCTTCAGGATAACCTTATTAGATACCTCCGTAAGTCCGTTAGTTTGGGGATGGGCTACTGATGAGAAATGCTGGATGATGCCCATCTTGGTGCATAAATCCCGTATGCTCTTTCCGCGGAACTGAGTTCCATTATCAGATAAGAGCGCTCGGGGAATCCAGAAGCGGCTCACAATATTTCGCCATATAAAGTGTTTGACTACTTTCTCTGAGATGATGGCTACTGCTTCCGCTTCAATCCATTTCGAGTAATACTCCACCGCTACAATACATAATTTTCTTTGCCCTATTGACCTAGGAAAAGGTTCTAGGATGTCGATCCTCCATCTGTCAAACGGACAAGGTAATGGGGTAATCGATAAGGGGTCCCCAGATAATTGCGGGAGTGGAGCATGGTATTGGCATATGACACAACGTTTAGTATATTGCTTGGCATCAGCAATCAATGTTCGCCAAAAGTATCGAGCTCTGATGATGCGGTGGTATAAAGATCGAACCCCTGAATGAATGCCGCATATCTCTTCATGAACATAAATCATGACGGCATCAGCCTTAATAGGAGATAAACAGCGCAGAAGCGGGCCTTCAAAACTCTTTTTAAACAAGCGTCCATCGACTAAGGTAAATCTCTTATCACAGACCTCTATTTTCCTGGCTTCAGACTTATTTTCAGGGAGATAGCAGTTTGAGAGGTATTTAATAAAGGAGTCCATCCAATTGGGTTCTCCAGGAGATTCAGTAGCGTTAATATTCAAGCTCTGGAGTTCATGGCATAGAGCCCCGATCTCTTCAACGGACTATTCGGTCATTGGAATCTCAACCGAATGTCGGTCCTGAATATGGACTAAAATAGTGTTTGGCTCTATGTCAGGTATGCCCGAGGCCAATCTGGCGAGTGCGTCGACAACCTTGTTTTGCTCCCGTGGCACATGGTCAAGAGAGAACTCACTGAACTTTTTGGATAGTTGCAGAACTTTGGCGCAATATAACCTCATCATCGGATCATGAGTTTCAAATCTCCATGCGAACTGTTCTACTACTAACTTCGAGTCTGAGAACATTCGTACTCTACTAACTCCCATTTTTCGAGCCAATGTCATTCCTGATAATACTGTCTCATGTTCTACCACAATATTTGTTCCAGCAAAGGAAAATTTGACTGGTGAATGAATAAGATCACCTTGTACCGTTGTCAGGGTAATGCCCGCTCCTCTTCCCCCGAAGGTTGACCCATCTACATGGATCGTCCATCGATCATCCTCTTGGTTAAGATAAATGGCCGACCGGGTCATTTCAACCACAAAATCGGCTAGAACCAGAGCTTTGATCGCCCTTCGGGGCAGGAATTCCAGATACATAGCGCTGAGTTTGATAGCCCATTTTGCCAATCTCTCATTCAAATCCTTCTGTTTAAGGAGCACTTTCAGAGGTTGATCCGTAGAAACATAGACCGTTCGGCCTTCAAAATAATGTTTCAGCTTGGATACAGCTTTTTCAAAGCTAACATGAATTTTTCCAAGGTAGAATACCTGGTTTCAGCAGATACCAGAGAATGGCTGACATAATAAATAGGTCTATGAACGTCGTTTTGTATGGTTACCAGAGCTGCGATGATGGCAACTTCGGATACCGCAAGATATAACCCCAAAGGTTCATCACAAGTTGGACTTACCATCACCGGGGGAGTGCTTAAATAAGTCTTCAGCTCGGAGAAGGCCCGATCGCATTCTTCGGTCCAATCTAGATGGCTTGCTTTTCTTAGCACTCTGAAAAAAGGTAAGGCCCGGTCTGTGGATTTCGAAATAAACCTGCTTAGTGCGGCTAGCCGGCCAGTAAGCCTTTGAAACTCTCTTTTTTTCTCGGAGGTTGCATATCAATGATAGTCTGCACCTTTTCAGGGTTAACCTCTATGCCTTTCTCTAAAACGTAATATCCTAAAAATTTTCCACTTCGGATCCAGAAGAAACATTTGTTTGGATTTAGTTTGAGCTTATATTTTAGGCATACTTCGAAACAACGAGACAAATAAGCAAGGTGGTCTTCATCATTCATAGATTTAACAATCATATCGTCAACATACACTTCCATCATATGGCCGATCAATTCTCTAAAGATTTTGTTGACCAACCTTTGGTATGTCAAAAATGCTCCAGTATTTTTGAGACCGAATGGCATAACCACATAATAGTAAACCCCATCTTCGGTCATGAATGATGAATTCTTCTGATCTTCCTCAGCTAAGAAGATCTGATGATACCCAAAATAAGCATCCATGGTACTCATCATGGTGCTACCAGAAACAGCATCTACCAGCCGGTCGATGTGCGGCAAAGGGAAAGGGTCTGATTCACAGCTTTTGTTAACATCGGTAAAATCGATGCACATTCGACATTTCCCATCTGGTTTGGAAACCACCACTGGGATTGCAACCCATTCAGTATAGTGGATTTTTCTGATGAATCCCGACCGTAGCAGCTTATTCACTTCAGCCCGGATAATCTCGATCTTCTCGGGAGAATAGCGTCTCCTTTTCTGCCTAACAGGCTTCGTTCCTAGCTCAGTGTTGATCCGATGTTTACTATCGGATCGGTCAATCCCCGGAACATCGTCCGGGGTCCATGCGAATATATCCACGTGGCTTCTCAGCAAGTGGATCAGTTCTTTTTCAAAGTCAGGGGCTAGATGTGCCGCGATGCGAGTTGTCGTGGTTGAGTCATTCTCAACCAGGTTAATCAACTTGAACCCTACGGGTTCCATTGCTTGCCTCGGGTGCGGCAGCTCTTCCAGCAGATCCACCCGGGCCCTTTTAACCGGTGCCAAAGTTAGACACGAGCTCATGTAGCATTGCCTAGCTACTTTCTGATCCCCCTTAACAGAGATAATTCCATGAATGGAGGGGAATTTGAGCATCATGTGATAAGTAGATGGGACCGCCTCGAACTTACTAAGGCCGGTCCGTCCGATAATAGCGTTGTAAGCCAAGTCGACTTCAACGATAATGAATTCCAGGTCTTCCGACCGATCCTTGGATGGCTCTCCAAGGGTAACTGGAATAACATCTTCCCGCATGGAATAACGCTCCTTTGGTCGAACGACCAAAGAGTTATGTTAGCGATCGGAAGATCGTGAGCAGCGGCTCCCAACATTTCGGTAACCTCGCGCTTCATTAGATTGCACGAAGGCCCACTGTCCACTAAGATTATGTGGACACGACGATTCCCGATGACCCCAGTGATGGTAAGGGGGTCGTCGCATGGATCGATGATCCCTTCCCGATCAGCCAGGGTGAAAGTAATGTCCTCTCTGAAGAAGGAGGACCGTTCCATTGGATCATATTTCACCAGCGCCACAGACTCGGAGCTCTCAGCAGAGTCTCAGCGCGCAATTCTCTTTCGGTCCCGGACCGATTCATTTATTCTCAAACCACCGGAGATAACATAAATATCTCCGGCTACTTCTCTCGGTGCCACATCATTTTGAGGAGGTTTGGCACCAGTTTCTGCAGGTGGAGGAGCGGCCTACTTCTGTCTTCCACCCTCGTTCTGCGGGGCTCTACCGCCATGGCCCCGCCACCTTCTTCTTTGGCCCTGACCACGGTTCTCACGACCGGGTTGGCCTCTTTCTTGTTCTGGCGGAGGAGACCGTTGATCCTCCGTCCGATCATTATAGTTTCGGGGTTGTCCCCAATTATCTCTTCCCCGCGGCCTGTGACGATCGTCACCTTGGTGGCCCCTTCGAGGGGATTCTACTCGCTTGCCCTTCTGGCTTTTCTTTATTCATTGCCGCTACCGTCTCTTTCAGCAGCGGGCACTTCAGGGTCGGGTGATCGCGATTATGATGCAACTCGCAATACACCCGATTGTCCTCCTGCTTCGGGGGGACGTTTTTTCGCTTACATCCACTACTTCTCGCGACTGCTTCTTAGGGTTGGAGACCCTATGATCACCTGCGGGCTCAGAACTTCCGCTAGGTTTCCGATAACCAAGCCCCAGCGCTTCATCCACCTTAATATACTTGTTGATTTTCTGAAGAAGTTTTCCCAAGGTGGATGGTGGGCTCTTTACCAAGCTGGCCGAAAGGCCGCACGGTCCCAGGACCTGCTGTAGAATATCAATTTTATCCCGGAGCTCGAGCTTGATACCCCGGGCGGTCCTATTGAATTTCTCCATGAAGGACCGAAGACTCATCTTTGCCGGGATATATTACAGCTGATATAGTTCCTGCCTGCTTCGGGGCGGTCATGCATTTGGAGCAAATTGCTCAGAGAATGCCAAAATAAATCCGCCATACGACTGTATGGATCGGGCCGGCAAATTTTTGAACCACGTTCGGGCGTCGCCTTGTAATCCTGTCGCGAAGATGCGGCACTTTAGTGAATCCGAGGCCCGAACCGTTTCCATGCGTAATTCAAAATCGGCAACGTGATCGATTGGATCACCATCACCACGAAATGTCGGCAACCCCTCGGGGTTGCGATAATGCCGATCTGGGACTGCTGCCCAGATCTCTTCAGAAAAGGGGAGCATCAAATCTCCAAAGGCGGCTGATACGCCTTCAGATTGATGGGACGATGCATGGACCGCATGCAAATTATGCCACCAGTCATCATCCTTATTTCGCCTTATTGGGGCCTCCATGGCCCTGTTAAATAAACCAGGATTGGGTCCCAGATTATGTTCGCAATCCCTCAACGCACGCATGCTCTCCAACTCCCTGGTGAGCTCATCAATTCGTCGCTGCATCTGCTCCTGATCATTCCCAGGAGCGGGAGTTAGAGCTCTGGCTGGGGGAGGAGGAGTAGACCTATATCTAGGCCTTCTCGTTGTTACGCCACGCCTGATGATTTCTTCTTCATCAGTACTGCGTTCGTCGGGATCACTCTCATATCCTCTGCTTTTGGGAACAGGGCTTGAAACAGCCAGTGGTTCTATTCCACTTTTCTCCGACGTAATTTCCAGTACCACCTTCCTGACGACAGCTTCCAGATCCTGTAAAGTGAATGTTGATACTGGGAGACTGTCGGGAAGCACGTCACTATCATTTGTAGGAGTTTCAGTCGCCATGCCTTTGATTATCCTATCCCTGGTAGAAAACTCAAATGGGATTAGAGAATCGTCCCCACGGACGGCGCCAAACTGTTATGGTCCATTTTTAGGGGGTACCAACAGTCGTCCGGTTCGTTTAGCAAACGAACTCAGTTCTGATTTGTTTTTGTTGTGGGAGACGATTAAAAACTGGAAATAAACGATGACACGGCGATGTATAGTGGAAACCCCAGAAATTGGGGTGAAAACCACTTGACTAAGAGCAGATTATACTCTTATCATATTCACTAATCAAATAATTCATAACGAATACAACAGAGGCTTAATGAAAATGACAAGGAAAAGAAAGCAGTAAGAACTCCGGCAGGGTAACGACCTGTTCTTACGCGTCCAAAGGGTCCTGCTATTTCCGTCGTCGCGCCCTGTATTTATAGAGTTATCGGCGTGTGTAAATCACGTTTTGTAACTGCCTCTGACAGGTTTGTTAGAGGTTGTTATCGCGGGATGTAAAACGAGGTTGAGACCGAGGCGTGGTCTGCGTGATCGGGCCCGAGGCGTGGTAAACGTGTGGAGGCCCGAAGCGTGGAAAACGTGAGTCTGTAACCGTTCGGATCGAACCAATGAGCCAGTTACCAGAGAACGCTTTATTTCGCCTAAGGTTATCTTCGGTCCTCTCGTTAAACATCGGGCCGCTTTTCCTTAAGTGTTCAAATGGGTTGCAAGAATTCGTTTCCACCATCTGAATTAGCTCAATAGTTAACGGGCCTTATCCATCACAAAGTACCCGGTCTTAAAGTTCTCATCAAATACATATATAAATTTCGTGTTATATTACGATCTAAATATCGAATCATTAATCCAATTTTCCATTATCTCTCTACAACTTCTCTTTCCTCTCTCTATTATTCTTCACCCTTAATCTTCCTCTCAGGGCTGCCCATCTTCCCTTTCATTTCTTCCGTCTAAATCTCAAACGTTTCTGTCACTACTTCCTCTTTTTCTCTCGTCACGACTTAAAAACATGACATATAATTGAATAAAAACATAGTAAAATTGATTATGATACAACAAATATTCACCATATATTATAACTCACATTCGGTAGGACGTGTCCCTTAATTAGTATCAAGAAATATGGGGCAAATAAATTACCGTGACTGTTAGTTAAATATTTTAATAGTATAATAAATTGAAATTGTGATTACCCAGTTAATAAATATGTCTTATGCTAATTTACCCACAATCATTTACTTACTAATCCTTAATATAGAGTAAGTAGTAATCAATCATTCCTTTGTTAGAGCTTACATTCTATTATAAAAAACTTATCTAATAATATATTTATTTAAATAAATAATGCCTCCCGAACCAAAAAACCATACACAGTAATTATTTAGGGAAAAAGAACAGAAATCCGTATGTGCAGCAGGAGCATTTAATATTTATTTATTTATTAAGCGGTGACAGAGTCAGAGTTTTGGGTGGGGGAGCCTGGGCTTGCGCAATAAGCCCTCTTGAGTCAATGAAACAAGAAGCTGTAGAAACAAGAAACAAGAAACAAGAAGCAAATATATGATGTGTTTCATTTGATAACTAGTTTGATTGTAATTGTATACCTCTCCCTTGATGTTAAACATTTGTCCAGTGACAAATCCACGCCCACCCTCCGCACTTGGGCTATCGATCTAAATCAAACATACCATTCATTTTAAACATTATTTAATAGATAAATGAATTAACTACTACGTAACTCACCACATACAGCATCCAATCATCAGCTCTGAATTGCCTATGAAACCACATCCTTCAAGGTGTACGAGTGTCATTTCAACCAAATTCAAACCAAAACAAACTCACACTTACGAGTGATCAAGGCTCACAGCCGATGTCTTTGTATTCTTATAACGATGAGGATTTACACTAACTTGTAGGAACAGAAGATCAGAAGCATATGCGGCAACACATCTGCATCACACAAACTCAATAAAATAATATTGGTGACTTTTTATCATTATCTTACCTATGCAATCCTTGTTCATCAGACAGTCTACCTTTTGCCCTGAACCAGTACCTTAAACTGCAACACCTTATTAATTTACAATCACAATTTTTGAAAAATTGAATAAAATGAGAATTATACCTTGGAGGGGATTTTGTCTGATTGGTAGATATATTGGGTTCACAAAACCTAATCTCTATAGGCCATGGAATGAATTCAGAGCTCGCAACCTTGTTTCTATATGTCCTGATACAACAAAATTTTACACTCATAAACCTTCAAATTGTAGGTTCAATCAAACAAATCTAACTTGGGAAGCCGTGGATCCATAAGCCGTCTTTCTCGAAGATCTTCCATTGAATAAAGCTGTAGCAGAATATTTATACTTCCAGTGTAAAATAAACTCAAGCATCAAAATAATATTTTAGAAACCTCATCCGGATCAGGCACACGAGGCATTGTGGCCAGCTGGTGACTGGATCCGTCTTCATCTTTCTGTAGATCGAAGACACATTCAAATAGTAGTTATCCATGTTATAGCGTGGATAAAAAATCTAAAATAGCTTCAGTTTATGCGAAAAATTACATGAAAGGAAGCCATCAGTGTGAATACAACATTGCCTTTCTGTATAGCATCCACTCTCCTAGTTGCGAAGCTTCGCCCATTACGTGCACGATAAACTTGGTATATTATTGGGACTGAGACCATTACAATTTTGTTAAACCGAATGATATTATAAAAAATGAAAACAATAGAGTTTAGACTAGACTCTAAACAAGGATGCTCCAGAGTTCTTATATTGATAATACGTACTGTCGACATCACCGGCAAGAAGAAAATAAGTATGTAAACTGTGAACGAACTTAAGACAGTCAACCGTCTTACAAGCTGCAGCCAGAGCCTGCAGTAAAACACGACAACCAGAATAGAAGCAATAAAGATATAAAGCACATGTTTACTCATAATTCTTATGTCTACAAACCTTAACTAAGGACATGAACAATTATATATATCCCTTGATACCTATGTCTAAAATATCAATACAAAGCACATGCTGATTCTCTCTGGATTTGCATAATCATGAAAGGATTATGATCGGGAAGGTCAGTACCTGCCCGACAAACTGACCTCCAAACACTTTTCCAAATTTCGGAGCATTTGGCAGTGTAATACCTTGGAAAATATCAACCTGAAATAGGTGAATACAGCTAAAAAATTATACAGAGCACACGAAATGTGATGCGATCTTCAAATTAAAACCAGTAAGAATATTGCAAATTGTAATGAAGCTCCATTTTCCAAAATGAAGAAAAAAGCAAAGAAGGCTATAGGAATGATCTCATAGAAGAAGAACAAAATTCCAATCATGGTGCATACCTCTATAGGATTAAGGTGTAGAATTTGCTCCACAAGTGGACATCCTTCTTCTGAATTTTCGGAACTCCAAATAGAATTGGGCTTTAACAGATTTGCATACTTGTTTGGAAGAAATAAGCAAGCAAGCTGAAAGTCAGGAAATAAACGTTAACAGCTTGTTCATCAAAATGTGGCATGAACCAGAAGAAGTGGAAAAAGGAACCAACCTTAGACAATGCGATTATATCTGCTGACTGAGTAGATGCTAAACCTGCATTAATACCTCAGTCTTATAGCATAATTTCATGAATGAACTCAAAAAATTTTATAGGCCATTAATTACATTCTGATTGTACAAGCTAAAAAAACGATTACCGCATAATTGAAACAGTGAACCATATCTTCTATATAGAGTCCACACAAGAAAAAATGTATACAAATACAGAGAGAATTTGATAATAAGCGTCTAACCGTGACCAAAATAATCGTACTTCTTTAAATGAAATTCAGAACGATCTTCACCATCAGCATATAATGACCCACTTACTTCAGCCTACACAGACATAAAATGCAATGAGATGAAGTAGTAACAATCATAATAAAGACAAAATGTTAAAAGGACAAAATAAACATTCGTGATGAATATGTAAATCGAACTTACCTCTCCCTCCCATATAAAATATATACCATCAATAATGTCACCCTCAAAAAGCACAGACGCCCCTTCATCTTGATTAACACACTCAGAAAGGATTAGATGACAGGAATATAATAGCCAAACAGCAGCCAAATACATCAAACAAATTGGATAAGGTAAACTGAAACATGAAAAAGTGAACCTTGATTCTACCCTTCCAATAAGTAATAAAAAATATACAAGCCAATCATCCTTAAACCTCCGGAATGGAGCTCAGAAAGACATGACAACCCTTTAATTAAAAAGCACGTGCCCCCTCCGGAAAACCCCATGAGCAGCATTAACTAAAGTTTACAAATCAGGCAAGCACAAAATTTGACAAGTTTGCAAGCTCGACCTTCCATCTTTTAAGAGATGAGACAAAAATTTATTATGTAAAATTTAATGGCTTCAAGCCTGGAAGCTGCAATCATGAATAGCTAGGTGTAAGATAAATTTTTTTGGGACAATATATCCATAAAAAATAAAACTCTAAAAAGCCAATTGAGAGAAACTAAGGATAGATACCATAATGTTTAACAGAGACAAGTCCGGCAATTTTCCTCAGAGACGAAGAGGGAAGCCTCTGGAGCAACGGCACACACCCCAGGAACTCTATCACTGCAGGGCCATATGACCCAACAAAACAAAAAGACTCCATCGTTAGGATATTCAAATGGAAAAAGGAAATTTGCAGCACCACAAACAATGAACTGACCCAAGTCGGAATTCAAGGCCATGGAAACAGCGATCCAGTCTTCCTCCGCTAACTCAATCTGCGTTACCTGAAATTAGAAGCCGGCTAGGCAACACTGAAACCCTGTCTAAAAATTGACAGCCCAAGCGCAGTTAGAAACGTTTCTTTCTTCGTATTTCATTCCAAACTCTCATCTTGCATAGCTACAGCATGGTCCCCAGCCATGAAATATTGGAAGCCCGAGTTAAAATTGTCTCGTCGGCCAAAAAAATATAATAGAATGGCTAATCGGATTTCGTTTTCTGTTTGGTGTTTAGTTTACTTTTGGTATCAAGTATTGAATATCCTTGATTTAAGCAACTAATCCCACCGTTAATGAAGATGAATTGGACAATTACTAATCCATGATCCATCAATAAGCTTATTTGTACATATAAATTGATCTTTGCTATGAAATACAAGATACAACTCCTGCAATATTTCTTATCTTTCTTCAACCTATTTAAAATCCAACAAAAATACAAGGTTTATCACGTACATATATACTTGTTGTATTGAAAAAATGGACCCATTACAAATATCCTAAAATAAATTATATTTGTGTAAGCACAATAATTTATATTATTATAATTATATTGGTCTAAGTGGAACAAATTTTTAAAAACTCTAGTTTCAGTCAATGTTTTCATACCGATCGTTACGATAAAAATAGGACGGCCCCGATATTTCAATCGGTATCGCCCGGTACTGAGTTTCTGGATCGGAACCCGAGTATTTTTTTCAGGTCAACCCGGAAATAAAATAATTTTTTTCGGTTATACCAATTCCGACAAAAGCGGTACGCCAGACATATATGAAAAGATTGATTTCATTGCATTTTGAGATCATATCGACAGGATTAGTTAGCTGGCAAACTCTTAATGGATAGTGGCTAAAAAATCTTCCTTATTTGATTATCAATTAAATAAAAGTTGTTTTATGTAACACTCTACTTAAGTTTCTTTTCTTAAGGTTTAAATCAATCCATTTATAGACGTCAAATACTAGATAGTACAGTATTTTTTTTTACTGTTCGATACCATTTATTCGGGTCGGTTTTCGAGTTTTTTCGAATTCACCCCTAAAAAGTTAATTAAATATTATTTTTTAAAAAAATAAAATATATTTTGTTAGACCGGTATACCATAGTCGTACCGCTCATACCAGTCCGGATCGATACAAAATTACGGACCGATAGTAAAAAATTGGTTTAAATATATCTAGAGAAAAGATTAACAATTAAAAGTTTAATTGATTTCAATTTACAATTCAGAGTAATTACCAGTGTTTTCATATCGGATGGTATACCACCGGTATACCGTCCAGTACGTCAAATTTCGCTCGGTACCGGTATTTTTTTTCGTATTGTCCGGTACCCGGTATTCGGGTCGATTTGCGGGTTTTTTCGGGTCTAATCCTAAAATACTAATTAAATATTCATATTTTTAAAGATATAATAAAATAAAAATTGGTACCGGCCGGTATACTGGTCGTACCGCTCATACCGGTCCGAACCGGTACGTAATTCTGGACCGATATGAAAACATTGATAATTACTTGCCATCATCTACCCATCTCATCTCAAAGAGATTCTTCACTAAACATCATTAGCCCTTAGGTGTCAAATGTGTGGATTCATATAGTCAAAAATTGACTCGTGGAAGTTTTCAGCTGCTCTAAATTATTTAGACTGAATATAAATACTTTTATACTTCATCAAATTCGATTGGATTACTATTAAGCAAAACACTTAAATTTTAAGATATTCACATTTTGAAATGATTCTGGTACTTCCAAATCTATCCTTGTAGAATAGAATAGATATATACATATAGAGGTGGATTCGGTCAGACGAACCCTAAAGATCTGATTGAACCGAACCTAAAAATATCGATCAATGACCAATCCTCCGTATTAGGGTTGCTCTTTTGTAATTTAACTTTACAATTAGGTTTGGATTGATCTTAATATTTGTAAGACCTATGCACGTAGATCTTATAATGCTTTGGTCTCGATATTCAATTTACAGGCTAGGATCAAGACTAAACCTAAATCTTGTAAAATTATTTTGTTATTTTATTGTATTTATACATCCATATATGTATTAATTTCAACTCAAATCTAATCCTGCATAAATTATTTTTAATTATTATTACATTTCATATTTAAAATTTTCGGATTTTTTAAAACGGTTATTCAAACGAATATTTTTCAATTAATAAAAATTTGTATACTATCCTTTTGAGTAGACTAATAATAAAAATAAAAATGATCATTCAATAGCTTTTTTAAAAGATCATTTTTCATAATTTGTATAAATTATATATTTAGTAAAACATTATTTTTTATTATAAAAAATATTAGGCTAACGCCGGATCAATACCTTACCAAAACCAAATCTATGACTTGTTATTCGGTCCAGGGTTGGTATTATAAAGATCTAAAGACCAAACAAATAGGTCTAATATATAAAATTAAGTCTATGATCCGATCTTTTATAAATTTAAAGATCGAAAGAGACCAGCATGAATCGTTCCGGGTGGGCTTTTATCAATCTCCACATAAACATAAACTGAACTTTTGTTTGAGGTAAAAATATATTGACTTTTGTTGACATACAAATATTTCCATTAGACCTACCACTACATCGGTGCCCAAGACCATATGAAAATAAGGTCTCGGACCTATAGTTGGCCTCCACGTTGGTGTTCTCTCACCTCATACTTTGTTTTTTTAATTAATTTTTAATTTAAATTATTTAATAAAATATATTTTATAAATATAATATATTAATATTAATAAAAAATTTATTATAGAAAAAATATAAAAAATGATAAATAAATATTATTTATCTATAACATCAAAAAAATACTATTAAATAACGAAATTTGGATTAATACAAAATAACATATTACATAACATTTTAATATAATATTGAATATATATATTTATGATATAAATTAAATATTTAATTGTTGTATTTAATTAGAGAAATACGACTGAAATACATATAATTAATTTTATTTGGAATGATATGGATGAAAGAGAATGAAAAAATTATGTGAATGATTGATAAAATGATATATATGAGTGAGAATGATGATGTGTCAGAAGAGAAGTTTGATGTTGACGAGTATGACCACGACCACGGATGGAGATGATGGCAGGGTTGTTTTTGAATGATGAAAGAGGCTATAAATCTATTCTGCAAAAGCAGTGAAATGAAATTTATATCTAACAATATAATGGATTCTGGCTAAGCTAACTAAAAATCTTATAAATATAAAGCAAAGAAATATTAAAAGACAAAGAATTTAACTTTTTATTATTGAAAGAAGTCATTTATACAAGCAATAAGAAAAGAAGAGCAACACACGTTCATCCACGATCCAAGATGTGAACCAAAACTATAAACGAAAGAGAATGAAATCCCAAAGATAAAGAATAACCACGATGTTGTTCCAGCTTAAGTCATGGGTTGAAACTGTCTGTGGGCCTCAGTTTTTTTATCATGGGGCTCATTATAACTAAGTATGGTTAATATGATTCAACAATTTGATCCTTAATTCTATTGGTAGTGATCACATCAAGAAGCATCGTGAGATATAAAATTCTAAAAACTGACAATGATTTGTAATGATATCTCAAACTTAGTCTTCAATTGAACAAAAGATCAATTTAATGATCTCAATCATTTTAGGCTTCCCTCACTCAATGATTTTGATATGTTTGTTGTTCCATGGAATACAAGGTTCCTTGAAACTGCAATATCATATTGTGACTCACAATGAATATTTGGTCCAGCAGGGAACAAGTGTTAGAGATGAGTTTGGAACAATCTAGCACATAAGACCATATGATCTAACCCTACATAACTCGTTATATGGTCAGTCCAATAATTTATGGGATGATTTTTTAAACCATATTATTTTAATTTGTCTTGAACTATGCATAATAATGGGATCGAAGCCCGATATTCTTTAAAATTTGGTCTTTGATATTTAATATTTAGGCTTGAGACCAATTCATAATACATATAAATATGCAATGTTTTCATATCAACCGGTATATCGTCAGATACGTCTAATACCTAGCAGTATCCGTATATTTTTTTGTACCACCAGGTATCGGGTATTAGATTCGATTTTCGGGTTTATTCGAGCTTAATTCTAAAAAATTAATTAAATATTATTTTTAAAAATATACTAGTATACCAGCTATATCAATCATACATGTCTGAACCGGTATGAAAACATTGAATATGAATTAAATAATAAAATATGTATTTACCAAATAATTAAAGATGCATCCAATACTCATAGTACAATTCAACTTTTTATTTTGCATTCATCCAATCCACTTCCCTAAACCCTTTGATTTCCAAAATCAGGGTTTTAATTCTCTCATTCATATTTAGAAATTGAAGTACCAACTTTCATCAAGGTAGGAAAGTAAAATGAATCATTTCAATTCCAACTCTAATCTCCTCTAATTTTTTTAGTTCTCATTTATTTTCATTTTATGTAAACCATTGTTATTTAAATATCTCAACACTTAACTTTGCCAAATTTGGTGGGTGTTTAGCATTGGTGTATAGAAAAGCTACACGAGAAACATAGGCAAAAGCTTTGGTGAAAATTGAATTATTTCTATAATAGTATTATGTTGTCTCTTTGTTTTTAGAGTATTTTTATTACTTTGGTTTTTACGATGTGCTATCATAGTTTAGTTGTATTATGTATGTTAGGATTCATGTATTGATTATCTAATTTGTTTTGAGATTTCTTTGTTAATGACTAGTTCAAATGATGATGTTACTTTGTTTAATAATGATGTGACTCTGAAAATGAAAATAACTAGTTATTGTGACACATTCTAAGTTAGTTTCTAAAAAACGAAAATAACTAATAGTGATATGTATAAGTTTTTTACAAAAAAATAAACTAATAAATTGCATGATTTGTAATGCAAAATTAAAATATGAAAAAGGATGGGTCCAAGGACATTTATTAGATATATAATGAGTAAACATCAAGATAAATTACATAAATAAAGACAAACACACATTTGTATTAGTAAAAGAAGTATGATTGATAACTTTATGTATAATGTAAAGAATTTGTTCTTATACTTATATATTGTGAATTGTCTATTTCCTTTGTTTAAAATAGTATTGTTGAAAGTTTTGTTTGATGATGTTTACAACCAAAATTTAGAAATTTTTTAGAAAAAAAGCTAGAACAATTGTTTTGAATGAATTTAATATTTCAAATATTGCTTTGAAAAGTAAATTTCTCATTATCATGTTTATTTTCTTTAAATAGTGATAGTTGGAAAGTGGGTTAATAGTGAATATTATTTGGTTTTACATGCAATTGGATTAATAATAATTGATTTCTAAGTAAAAAAATTTTATCTTTTCAACAATGAGAGCTACCTCACTCCGGTTTAACAATATAAAGAGTTATTGAAAACTTGTGTCATGAATATGAAATTATTGATATAATTTTTTCAATTTTGTAAGATAATGCTTCCGCTAATACAAATGTTTTAGTTTTTTGAAAAATTCAATAAAACCGATTCTAGATGATATTTTTACACAGTAAATATATATGTCATAATGAATTAGTGTGTTAAAAATGGTATGACGAGTGCTCAATTCGCCATAGAATCTATTTGGAATTTGATTCGAATTTACAACATTAAATATAAATGGTTTAAGCTGGATGTCGAAATAAGGTGAATTTTATGTATGATATGTTGACTTGTATAATTCCTTTTAAAGCTCTTTTGATTACTTTTGTCTTATAATATTGAGCATTATTACTTTCCTGATGATCAAAAATTGATTGTTATCTTCCATGGTTGATTTATTGGATGAATTTTATAAATTAACAAAATTATTTTCTAGTGTTTATTTGCTACTAATTATTTAGTTTTACCTTCTCTTTTGCAGTATAGGTAAAACATGAGATATTAAAAGACATAGTTTTTGCAACAAAGTGAAAGTCTTAATTTTTTTTGAAGATGTACTACCTTATATCTAGTTGTTTAGATCCAAGATAGTTGGTTTGAAAATGTTTATTAACTCATATGCAAATTATTTTAATGATGGTGTTGGCTCTTTGATAAATGTTTCGAAAATGGAAAATAATGCAACAAATCTTTAAATTTCTGTGTATGAATTGTATTAGAAAATACTTTTTACATTCGCAAATGCTAGTAATGTAGAAAATATAACATATATTACTCCTTTCCATCTCATAAGTATTTTGACAATTGTTTTAATCGTAAAGAAGAATCTATTACAACATCATCATCATTAAATGGAATTGGGTTGTATACTAAAACAAAATATATAATTATCTATTACAATATCATCATCATCATTAAACTAAATTGATTGTATACTAAAAATAATAATTAATTGGTTGCAATAATGATGGATTCAATATTTTGGAACGATGAAAAATCAATAGTAATCATTACACTATCTTAAGAAAAATTTATCAAAGATGTTTCACAACTCCAGTGTCCACATTAGAGAGTGTTTGTACTTTTGGTGGAAGAACTTTGTGTGAAAAACAAACCAAATGCCCAATACCTTCGAATCACTAATATGTTTAAAAGATTGGCTTAACCAATAAGAACGTGAACCAAAGAAAGTTGATAACATTCACCACGAAGATCTCAATATTCTTTGGAATGCATAAAGTTCTCAATTAACATGCTCCAATGCTTATAGTTGTTGGATAAAATTGAAATATTAGCACATTTTATTGCCCAAGTCATGGCCCAATTTGAATAAAGTTAATTCGATACATTCTGCAACCGAAGCTATTCTTTTAATAAAATAATCTTTTTCAAATTTATAACTTTTCATTTGAATTTGTAGGAAAAGTTGTTAGCAATTTATCTATTTAATTCATTGTAATCTTCTATTTTTATAAGAGTTTATCATTATTTCTTGTTCAAAAATCCTTTGTTCTATCAAGACACAATCTATAATTTTGATGAATTATGCTCTTGTTTCTTTCATTTGGTATCGAAGCCAAGTTCTACCGGGTATCAATAGTCGCATGTCCGAGATTATCTCAAACCTGTTGTATAATTTGTATTGTTTGTGGGACAATTTAATAGATGTTATTGAGCAAGAACATGACGATTTCACGTGGATAAACCCCTAAACTACAGCACTAAGTGTATGAATACTCTTAGTCGATTTATTATTAAACAGTAAGAATACAAAGCTGCACAGCTAGAAAAATGACTAAGGAAAGACAGCAGCGAATAAACGAGCGACGCAACTAACATGGACTTGCATGCTCTGAAAAGGTCATTATGAGCTTGTGAATTCACCTCCTTTATATAGATGTGGAGAGGGACACACCATGAAATCGCTCTAACAAATTAACTGCTGCCCGCTCCATCAGTTTCTACCTACTCGTAACCACTGTTGTGACCCGACCGGTCGTATGATCGATCCCTGACTCTCAGGGGACCGATCCTTGCATCTTCCTTCGATCTTGTTAATCATGCGGCCCATCGGGCCTTCTTAAATCTACTCGAAGTGGATTATTGCTACGTCATGGATCATGGCTTGCATATATTCGTTTATTGTCACACGGGTCGGCCCAACAAGTCTTAGGCCTCGAAGTCCTCGTTAGTTAGCAATCTCTTCTATTTAATTCATTGTAATCATCAATTTTTATCTATGAGAATTGATTATTGTTTATTGTTCAAAATTCTTTTGTTCTACCAAGTCAGAATGTAATTATGTTGAATTATGATCTTGTTTATTTAAATAGTATCCGTCAACCATGGACAAATTCTATATTTGACATTCTTTGAGTCATTTTCCTACCCTATTGTCAACGTCAAGTGTTAATATGTTATAAGGTTTTCTGTAACCGTGGACAATCTTGTCTACATGTTATCCACCATTTTAACGCCCATGCTTACATGGGCGGACAAATTCTATGTTCGGACAAGGGGTTGGGCTGGGGCACTTCTTGTCCATGGAAACATGTTTGCTTATTCTTATTTATTTATTTTTTTTACTTTAATACTTTCTTTATTTTACATAATAGTTTCTTTTATAATAGAACAAATACAATATATTCAAATTTAATAATTATAAAATGAGTAAATACTAAAAAATATTCTTTTATTTTGATAATTTAAATATAGAATTTTATGTAAGAAAAACCTTCTCTTCTCAATTCCATCGATCCTGTCCCATTGCCAAAATCCAGGAGTGGTGATGTTGATTGTATCGAATTGGAGATAATATATGAAGTAATAATAAAGAAATACAATCGAAAAATTGAAACAAAATAAAACACAGCGATACAAATTAATAGATAATGACTAAACATCGATTAGAATAAAAAATATTAAATTTTAAAATATATTATTTAATGATAAATTGAATAATAAATATTAAAGTTGATAAGATAGAAATAAAAAATTTAATTGTAGAAATAAAATGATGTGGATAGAAGAAAAAAAATGATATGAATGAGTAAGAAATTTGAGTAGTAGAAATAGAATATGATGTGAATGTTGATGTGTATAGAAATGTATACAGTTGAAATAGTTTTGAATGCGGAGAGAACTATGGTTAGCATAATGCCTTATGTCGTATCAGCTATCCTAGCGAAACAATAGATATGGCGAGTTTTGCAGCCCAATATCAGGTTAAAAGACAACAAATGAATGTAAAAGAAAATGAATATAATCTCAGTCAATAGCCTTGTCACATTTAGCAAACATATTATCCAATGGAGTTAGAGTCAAATCCAGGCACAAAACCCTTCTCTCATTCCAAATATTCTTTTCATTAGAGATTTCCCATGAACCCCGGTTTCCCTGTGCCGCCGCATTTGACCACCAAGTGCCTGACCTAAAGCAAACTCAACCCCACAAATTGGGCACTCATATGTTTTGTGTTTTTGTGCCATCTGTGCAGTCAATCTCACCTTCGTGTGGCTTGCCCTATGACCCCCAAGTGCCTGAAATAACGAGAAATCCTTGTTACATGTCTTGCATGAGAACACCTGTGCTGACTCCACCACATCACCGGATAACAACAAGTATCCACCCATCACACCCCTCCTCATAGCTGCCATGCTGAAAAATCAAACACCAACACACAAAGGATACAAATATATGTCACAAATACAAACATATATTTATTTTATTGCAAGCTGGATAGAAGAGACTGACTGAATAAAAGTCCATGGAATTTGGTAACTTCTTCTTCTTTACATAACTAATACTACCACAAACATTTTTGAATTCCCAAATCAGATACATTTTGTGTTTGGTTACCACAAACTGAAAAGTCAAACATCTCTTTTTTATGGTATTCTCCTAATACACGAACTTAATCAGTATCTCCACCTCGATGTCAAATATTAAAATAATGCTACTTGTTCTCTATGTAGTAAGTATGTTTAACCTTGATATCAACAAGAGCGAAAATTCTAAGGATATGCATGACATGAGCGTGACATGTGTTGTAATTTTAGATTTGAAGTATTTCCTTGAGGAAGCTTGAAATTACCCTATTCAACACGCATAATTTCATAGCAGAGCACAATGCAGAATGTTGGGTACAGTCATAGGGTTATAGAAGTTTAGAGTTTAGGATTTAGGGTTTATCACATAATAGAATTTTTGTTTCTTCATTCCATTCAAGTATCAAGGTTCGGCAGTCTGTTCTAAACCCATTATGGCTCCTGAGTGGGAGAGATCTAGGAAATTCTTGAGTGGCATGATCCCAATCTTAAACCTATGATGAAGGAAAAGTATTTTACCAAGACTCTTTGTGAATATATCAGCATGTTGATCCTCCGACTTTACGTGCTTGAGTATGATTTCTATATCTTTCACCGCTTCCCTTAATGCATCAACTTTATCTTGATGTGTTTTACCTTGCTAAATTGTGTAGGGTCTTTCGCTATGGATATGGTTGCCTGATTATCAACTCGAAGTTCGGTGGGCTGGTTTTGTTCAAAGCCAATGTCCTTAAGACTCTGTCTTAGCCAACAGCTTTGATTTGAGGTGAAAGCAGCATCAATATATTCAGACTCCGTAGTTTATTGTGCTACCACATCTTGCTTCTTCGTGCACCATGAGAAAAGACAGCCATTTAGTAGGAAGATGTAACCTGAAGTACTTTTCGCATCTTGTGAACCTGCATAATCATTGTATGAATAAGGTGATAAAGTTACAAAATTTGTTTCTGGATAGCAAGTCAGAAATAAATTGAAGTCAAGTGTTCCTTTAATATATCTCATAACTCTTTTAGCTAATTGTAGATGACTACTCTTCGGGTGATGCATATAGCGGATAACACATTAACTGCATAATTAATGTCGGGTTTTGTATTTAATAGATACATCAAGCTTCCGACTATAGCCCGATAGAGTCCAGTGTCTACATCAATTTCAGATTCATAGCAGAGGAGATCTATACCTTGTGATCCATAGGAGTTGATACAGTATTCGCATCCATCATTCTAAATTTTTCTAATAATGCAAGACTATATTTTTTCTGAGAGATAAAAGTTCCAATATCTGACTGTTGAGAGACCTCTATTCCAAGAAAGTAATGCATCTCTTCGAGATCAGTCATTTCAAAACTCTGTGTCATAAATTTCTTAAAAAATGTAATGCTTCATCACTAGACGTAATCAAGAGATCATCCACATATAATGAAACAAGTATAAGCGAATTACATCCAGATTTCTTCATGTAAATAGAGTGATCTCCACTGAGTTTTTTGAATCCGAGATCATTTAGAGTATCGTCTATTCTTTCATTCCAAGCTCTTGGAGCTTGTTTGAGTCCATATAATGCTTTCTTCAGTTTGTACACTTTATGTTCATATCCTAGCTTAATCAATCCCTCGGGTTGTTCCACATGAACTTCTTCTTTGAGAATTCCATGTAGAAACATAGTTTTAACGTCCGTGTGATGTACCCTCCAATTCATACATGCTGCTAATGATAATAAGAGCTTAATGGAGTCAAGACGAGCCACCGGTGCAAATACTTCATTATAATTAATACCTTGAGTTTTTGAGTACCCCATTGCAACAAGTCTAGCCTTGTACTTATTCACACTTCCATTCAGATTTAACTTGATTTTGAATATCCATTTCACTCCAACAACATTTTTATTTCTCGGTCTATCCACCAAATCCCATGTTTCGTTCTTTTCAATGGAGTCGATTTCATTAGTCATGACATTTCTCCATTTTTCCTCATCATCAGCTTCCGCATATGTCACGGGATTAGAGACATTTAAACATGATTCAGTATAATACTCATCAGACATGCTTTCAACTTGTTCAGTAAGATTATATATTTCTTCAAGATTCCTTAATCGTATGGGGCCATCACTCTTAGAATCAGTCTCTGAATACTCAATTTCAGCATTAGAATCAGCTTGGTCTTCTCCATTATTAGATAGAGTATCATCATAATGATTAGAGGGAGTTGCTTGATGATCAGTGTCTTCATTGAGCACATGGATAGGTGATTCTAGGTTCTGCTGTGGAGCATCAATCACAGCCTCTTGAATCAATGTATGTTCACATGAGTTTTGATCAAAATCAATCGTCCTGGGTAAGTATCTGATTCCAGAATCATATGTATTCTTCTCATCACCTGTAATAAGAGGAGATAAATATTTAATTCTATTATTTTGCCAATCTCACTATTTAACTTCTTCGAACATAACATCTCTACTAACACAAATTTTTTTCTCAATAGGAAACGTAACTCAATAACCTTTTACTTCATTTGCATATCCCATAAATACCCCACTTTCGACTTTTCATAAAGTTTTGTTGTTTTGGTTGCTGGTATGTGTACATGACACACAAAACCAAAGACTTTTAAAGTGTTTAATTGAGTTTTTAAAGCCATGCCACAACTCATAGGAGGTTTTCCCTTTTAGTGCTTTAAAAGGAAATCTATTTAATAAATATACAGTTTTGGAGGCTGCCTCTGCGAAACAATTTGAGGGTAGATTTTTTTCGAAAATCAGACATCTTACTATCTCGATTATAGTTCTATTCTTCCTCTCACTAACTCCATTCTGTTATAGTGTGTGTGGAGTAGTGTATTGGTGAATTATTCCTTACAATTTATAAATATTCTGAAGTACTGTTGAGACAAATTATCCTCTATTATCCGATCTTATGATTTTGATCCTTCTTTCAGACTGCTTCTCTATTATAGTTATGCACATTTTTAATACTGAAAACGTCTCAAACTTACATTTGAGAAAATAAATCCAACAATATCTACTAAAATCATCAATTAAAATGATGAAGTATTTACTTCCACTCCAAGATGACTCTATCATTGGACCACAAAGGTCAGTATGTATTAAATCTAGTTTTCCAGAAGCACATGTCGTACTCTGACTGAAGGATTTTCTTGTTAGTTTCCCCTTCTGACATACTAGGCATGTAGAATTTAAGTGATGCAAGTTGGGTAATTCAAGTGACATACCATTTTTCTACAAAATCTTAAGGTTTTTGATGTCATAATGCATGAATCTCCTGTGCCATTTGTGTGTTTCTTCTGTCATGATGAGGCTTAATTCTGGACTTGTGCAATTCATAGTAAATAAATTGTTATCCATGATGTAAGTTATAATCATTGAATTTGTCATCGGATTCTCTATCTTTCAACTTAAGCCTTCGAATGAGAGTTTGAATTTGTATATGAGTAATTGTCCATGCTCAATAGGTTTTGTTTCAGATCAAGGACATCATCTATTAGGATTGGACCTTGGTTTCCTTTTTGAGAGGCTGATCCGATTCCTTCAACGAAGACCACATGCCCAATTGCTGATTTTATAGGTTTCTTGATTGTTTCTTTAAGATTCATGAAAATTGACTTGTCCTTATACATGTGTTTGGAGCATCCACTATCCAAAATCCAGCCTAAATTAGTATAAAAAACCGAGAGAAGGTTGATTTTCAAGTCACAAAAGTCTTAAAAATGGATAATTCGGTAGCATTTGCTTGTTCTCCAATTGTCTTTGTATTTGGACACACACGTTCGACATGGCCTAAATTTCCACATATAGTACATTTCGCATCAGGTCTCCACCAACATACCTTGGGTCTATAATTGATTTTTGCACAATGAGGACATATATTTTGCATTTCCCTTCTCTGCCTCCAATTTGGATCACCCCTTACTGTTGATGTAGATGTTTGAGCATTTAAAATTGCATTTTTCCCTTGCTGAGTGTCATTGCAGCAACTTCTAGTACTTCATGACTTGTCAAGGCCAAATCATTTTTCACTGATGCTTCTTCTGTGTCCGGAGGTCTCATTGAGATACGTTTTTCAGAGGACTGTAGAGCACTGATGAAGTCACTAAAGCTTGCTTTCTCTTCTGGAATTTCCAGCAATTTTTTAGCTTCTCACACTCCTCTAACTGCACTGAGTTTTGGTTCAAATCTATTTGGAAGACTCATGGTGGTATTCTTTCAAAGCTGCCTCCACCTCCTTTGAGCGAAGGATGAGTTGGTCTTTTTCCTCAGAAACCAGTTTGTTCTGGGACTCCAACTCTTTATTCCTGGTACGGGCCTCTTTAAGCTGGTCCTCGAGCTCGGAAACTTGGGAGGTAATTCCTTATCCAGTTGTTCCCTTTCCTCGTGGACCGACACAAGCTCTGTGTGTTTTATTTTGACTTGCCTTTAAGCTAAGGCAAGCTTATCTAAGGTCTCCTGGGACCTCGAAGCATTGCTTCGGCCCAGTTGGAAGGCAGAGGCCATAGTCAGGCTTTTTATAGTAATCTGCAATAATTTCAGGAGAAGTTAGAACTAAAATAACGATATAAATCGTAGGTTCGAATTTTGACACTTACTATAACCAAGAAATCCAAAAAATTCCCTATCATCACCGGGATCGGGGCTTTGACCGGGGAGGGTTTCTTCCATTCCAACAACCTGTAATCGATTAGAATTGTTCAAATCCATGAAGCCAATGGCTTCCTCTGGTCCGGGGCATTCTTCACAGAATCCACCGTCTCCTGGATCGCATCCACGACCTAAGATGTATCAATGGTAGCATGGGATGCCTCCCCAATGACTATCCCTTTCCTCGAGACAGGGGCTACCGTAGGGGGAATGTTTGACCTCACCTTCATCACAGGCTTGGACGGGCCCGCCTGTAACGACCGTAATTTGGGCCTAGTTGTTTTGTTAAAAACATGATAATTAGAACGGAAATATTCGAAAGCAATTTAAAACATAGTTCAAAACATTAAAGTACGACTGCATAATTTAGAGTGTTCTCTGAAGGACCGGACTCTATCACCGGACAACCGACGACCTCCTTCCCCGTCCCTATCATATCTCACCTGCGTCACCTACAAAATCTGTAAAGCGGTCACAATCTATTAAAGGAAACTTCACACACACTACACATTATCTTTCTTACTTCTTAGGTACATCATACACACACACATGAACTATTTCACTTAACCGTTTTCTTATTTCCCTCTTCTTTTACCCTTATCATTTCCATCATTCATTAACTTTTCTGTTGCCGAGATTAACATGCTCGGTGCATGTCCCGCCCAAGCCAACCGTTAGCTGTTGGATGACTCGACGGGCCATATGCATCCCTTCCCCGGGTGGGTACTTAGGCGCTACCCCTTTTTCCACCCGGATCCGTTCCGCCCTCTTCGTACATATCCTTTCCTCTTTGGAACTTATCGTTCCCTTCATCAGGCATGCCCTTCCTTTGGCGAATCGTGTACTAGGCACGATGCCGGGTTCGGTCGGACGGTCCATCCTTCCTCACCCCGAGTCTTATTATCGTTTATCTCGTTCATTCGTATCATTTCTTCCTTCTTTATTAACCCAATCCCATTACTTAAGTCTGAACCTTCCCTTACTATATTGTGTTCACTCCGCTTACCGTTGCTTTCGCTTGTTATAGTCTTTCCGCGCTTTCCTGCATTTCGTAATAGGTTTTAGTTACTCGAATTTCGACGTTATTATCTTATTGTTAACTATGTGGTTACCGTAGACCTTACGTGTTCCGTTCCTTCTACGATCCGACGCCGAGACGCGACAAAAACACGTAAACTTAGACTTTCCTCGAAATTCGCGATAATTCTATGCTGGAATATGAAATCCGCGATAATTTACTCATGAAACCAAATCCGCGACAATTCTCTTCACTAAGCAGAATTCGCGATAATTCTCTTCATCATCAAATCCGCGATAATACTGCACTGATCACAATTTCCGCGATAATTTACACAGCTTCCACTTTCGCGACAATTTCCTCTTCACATGAAATTCGCGACAATTTGCACATGAACTTTTTCGCGATAAAAAGACATGCAGGTAAAAATTCGCGATAATTTTCCTTCTTTGCGGGAATTTTCGGATTTTCGGGTCTTAATGATGATTAACCCATTTTTGGGCCTCCTCACTCCTATTTATAGACATCCTAAGTTTTCTAATTCACACTTTGACCCCTCCTTCCTTTACTTTTTGACCCCTCCTTTATCTTTTTTCCTTACTTTTCTATTCTTCGTTCCCTTTTACGTTCTTTCGTTCCCGTATCTCTCATTATCTACCGTCTAGACTTTACCGTTACATTCCCTACTATTTGTTTCGACATACCTTTTTCTCGGCTATTACATCGCCTTTGCATCATTTCTTTTCCTCCTAAGGGGAATAGGAGGTCGGGATGCGTTCTCCCCCAAATCCGAAGTGGGGAGAACGTCTTCAACATTCGTGGCCCCCTGCAGCGGAGTGCCCAATGAGTGTTACATCCTATCGGAGAATGGTTCCCAATCCTATACAAGGCAAGCAAACTAAGAGACTTAAACAATATAACTTACGGGGTCCCCAATCCTATCGTACCGCTATGCAATATAACTTATGGGGCCCTAAGTGCCATCTAGCCTTTCGGGACCCCCAAATGTAAATTGAAAAATAGCTCTAGGGTTGATTCAATGCCATGTTTCCTGCAATAAAAAATGAACGCTACAATATAAACATAACTGCCAAGAAACAAGGCATAGGTCGGGCACCTAATTTCCCGAAGAATGGCCGCTACAAAGGGATGTAGCGGAAACCTCAAATTGTTCTTCAGGGACGCATAGCTTACCGGAATGGAACCCGGAGGAGTAATCATCTCCTAAGCAAGAAAACATGGAACATTTTCCCTTCCCTCATAATAGGATAATGGGCAGGGATTGAAAATCTAGCCCTAATCTCATCTGTGTCAATTTCGGACACTAACGAGTACCTAGCCTTACGAGGCGCATAAATTACCTTTTCAAAAGACGAAGGAAGAAAGATTTAGCATGAAGGAGCGGCGAAACAGTGCAAGATAATCGCTCTGAGAGTTTTTCTGCAAACGGCGAATGAAAGAGATGTTGAACAGTGGGCAAAACCCTAGCTTTTATACGGTTTTATTACCCAATAACAAGTTGACACGTGTCCTAACATATGCAACGGCCATCTGATGTCACGCTTTACGTCAGGCGGGCCAGTAGAATGTGAAAGGGCGCGAGTTATTTCTAATATTTAAAATCAAATTTTTACACTACAGTCTTTGGAAAATATTAGCTCCAACACATTTTACAAGTATTAGATCGGTTCGAAGGATATCTCTCACTAGTCATTCGGGAATGGTACCCTCCACACTCGATCGGGCCACTTACCCGACATATTTACTAATCAGAAATTGAGCTTGTATCACGTCTGCGATTGCAATAAAGCCCGAGAGGCTAATGATGAGAGCTTGTGGACTGATTCATGTAACGGGAGAAGAAATTTTCCAATTTAAGATCCATAACTTAGTTATAACCCAATTATCCAAAGGAGGCTCAAAGGCCCAAACATAAGGGGGCACGAAGGCCCAAGCAAATCAGATGACTGAAGGTTAAGTTAACAGTCGCCTTCCTATACTTCGGGGACCGATCTTAAGGGTCGATCCGACGGTTACAGGTGGTTATTAAGTAGTGGGGACGTTATTTTGCATTCAATGGCAGCTTTGAGACGTGCGAGTAGCGGTTACAGGAGAAAAGTTACACAAACTGCCGCATCTATAAATACAAGCTTTGAAGATTATCTCAAGGACTTTCCATGTGCGCAATTACGAGCTTTCACTCTTTTTTCTCCCCAGCTGCTTATTTGCTTTAGCCTTTGTCATTTTTTGTAGCCTTCAACCTTCTGTAATTTTCAATGTTTAATCGATAAATCGCCTAAGAACCTTTTACGCTCTTAGTCCTGTGGTTTTTTCCCTTTTCTCACGGGGTTTTCCACGTTAAATTGTCGTGTCGTTCATTACTTTACATTCCTTATTGTTTTCCACACTTTAAACAAATCAAAACCGATTCGATTTAGCGCGAACATGTTTACTGTTAACACCCTGGTCATTAAGACTATAACATATAGTCATCGCCATAAAACAACTTCGCGATCTTTCAGTATTCCCCCATCGCCACGATCCGTCATCACCCTATAGCCACCATCAATTGTTGGGAAAATTCCCTCCTCAGGAGAAGAATAAAGAATTCCCGTTATTCGGGGTTGGATCAAATTAATGCGATGAGAACAAAACGTAAATGAAGAAAATAAGAAGATACAAGATTTAGCGTAGAAACCCAAAACCTAGAAAACCACGTGATCGACAAACCTCGATCGTGAACTTACTATCATAAGAAGAATATGGTACAATGTGCTACGCTATTGATTGATTGATCCAATTGTATTCATGAGACTCACTATTTATAGAGTCTAAACTATGATATAATTTAGGAAATATTCTACCGAATATTCTACAATATTCTCTTTCCATATCTTTGGTCTCATCTTCCAAGGAGCAGTGTTATAAACTCGTTGGATTTCATGCCGATTATAAATTCAATAGAAAAAAGAAATAAGTTTCTTCATCAAATCAAGTAATAACATATTCACTCTACAACTCTACTTCAAATATTGTCATGCCAACATTAAGCTACATATATCCCTATAGTCTGGAGATCTATCTATTGAAAATACTGTCATTTAATATTTATGTCTTTCTGAAATTGGCACAACTCATGTTTTCAGTATATCTGGTAAAGAAAATAACATGTTGTGGATAATTGATTCCAAGGCAACGAAATATATGTGTTATAACAGGGCTTTGTTCATTCAAATACAACGGAGGGAAAATGTATCAGTATGTTTACCAACAGGAACTGAGGTTAATGTATGTTGGTTTGGTACAGTGATAATAGACAATGTATTTGTTATCGTTGTTAAAAATCAGCAATAACAAAATTTAGACCCCCTTTCATGGGTAAGGGTCTTATGAAAAAGTAATAAGAAAGTAAAAAGTAAAAAGTAAAAAGACAGAATTTTTGTAGGTAGAAAACCTTTCTGTAAAAGAAAGGATAAAAAACCACCCCGGCCATAGCCTTTGAATCCACTATAAACGTCAAGTTCGTATATTTACAAAAAGGAGAACACGATGTAGAAAACAAAAGGAAAAAGATCATCTTTTGGTGGCCATAGTCATAGGTTTCTCGGCCGAAAAAGAAGTGAATGGCGGCATTCTTCTTTAGGTTATCAATAAAACCCTCCATTAGGTCAACGTTCCGACCCCCTTTTCTTTCTTTAAAAATGTTTATATAGATGATTAGTCCAGCTTAATTATAACTCTCTAGGCCCATCAATAATGAAATCCAATAAATAATTGTCCATTAATATCTAAATTAAATATAAAGATCCATTAAATAAGTAACCCGATCCAATAACACAAAAGCTATAAGCAAAGTCAATCATCAAATATCTCGATCTTTTGAATACCATCATCTTCTTCATTTCTCGACTCAATAACGATTATATAGAAATAGATGTGTCCTTAAATATTAAATTCTCATGGCGATATCATTATTAATACTTACGAATGTCTTGTACATACCTTGTTTTCGTTATAATCTGCTTTCTATTACTAACATAACACAATCATCAAGTTGTTGTTTCGTGATGAATGACAGAAAATGAAATCCATGTTGTAGTACCATCACTTGATTATGTTGATTGTAAATGAAATTATCTCAGCAAAAATAAAAAAATGCATGCCATTGGACTATCACTTGGTAATCCTGATCGTAAACGAAAATATCCGATCATAAATTAGAAAAACCATGCCATAATACAATAAGAATACTGCTTAGCCATTTTGTTATGCCACGAAAATACCAAGACATAAAGAGAATCCATGAAATCGAGGTGTTGATCCTCAACAAGCGCCCAACACCCCTTACTTAGATCCGGTATAATCCCACATAGGTGGATCCAGTACATTGGCTTAGGTGGAATTTTGAGGGCCACGGAGAAGGCAGATGTCTTTTCACGATCTCAATAAGCATCCAATATCGCTCTCACTTTTGGGTCTCAACGAGCACCCAACAATCACGGGCCTCAACTAGCGCCCCACTTAACTTCACAATTCGGGTCTCAACAAGCACTCGTGGGCCTCAAGTAGCTCCCTACTTAACTTCATAACTCGGGTTTCAACAAGCACCCGTGGGCCTTAAGTAGCGCCGTAATTATTCTAATATGATCGGGTCTCAACAAGCACCCGTGGGCCTCACATAGCGCCCATCACGTTTACCTTTTGGGTATATACTTGCACCCGGGGTGAACACACTTTCCCTCCGGTGTAAACTTGCACCCGGGGTCATCACACTTTCCCACCGGTATAAACTTGCACCCGGGGTCAACACACTCTCGCCGCCGATATAAACTTGCAACCGGGGTCATCACACTCTCACCGCCGGTATAAACTTGCACCCGGGGCCATCACACTCTCGCCACCGGTATAAACTTGCACCCGGGGCCATCACACTCTCGCCGCCGGTATATACTTGCACTCAGGGCCATCACACTCTCGCCGCCGGTATAAACTTGCACCCGGGGCCATCACACTCTCGCCGTCGGTATAAAATTGCACCCAGGGCCATCACACTCTCTCCGTGGGTATAAACTTGCACCCGGGGCAATCACACTCTTGCCGCCGGTATATACTTGCAGCCGAGGCCACTGCGGAAATCGACCAGCCTCCGACGAGGGGCGACACTCGCCGGCGTGTCATGGAGGAGTCGGGTCAAAGAGACACCCTGTTTGCCACGGAAACATGCTCAGTACATGGCCGACTATCAAACAATCGGGCCCCTTGACATACTCCAACAGTATACATGTATAGACGATTCTACTGCAGCCAGAGACTCTTCGGTTTAAAAAAAATATTTTGACCTAGTATCCGATCTAACGAGTTTGAGATTGATCGACTATAAGATAGGCGGTACAATGCATTTCTAATCTATCCTAAATTATTTAGTTTCCATCATCCATCATACTAAAATGCAATGAACCTTACTCCAATCTTACCAATCCCCTAGTCAATTGATCTCGTCTCGTTAGTAAGGATACAAAAATTTATAATATTTTAAAAAGGAGGGGGAGTTTTTTTTAAAAAAAAAAATATCGAAGAGCACGTCTATACATAATACTTGTGCAAATTAGAAATATGTCAAGTCCGTGGCAGCTCCTCTCCGCTCATATTTGCCATCTCATACATTCATTTTCTTACCACCGCTGTAATCCGATACGAAATATCCCATTCATAGTGCAACTTGCCAACATGTTTACTCATCTCAACTTTCTTGATAGTGAGGGGAATTATATACCGATATCACATATTCCGATAGGCAAATTGTTGACACCGATTCAATTTCCGATAGATAGGAAATAATAAGTGCAAGAGATAAATGAATTCCTTGAATAGATAGGCAAGACGTCCCGATAATCCAGAATATGTAGGAAGAATTCTCATAACAATATATTTCACTCCCTTCAATAAGATTCCAAGTAGAATAAACTCTAGATTCCTTGTATTTGCTTCGTCACTATTACTTGTTAACGGATCACAATCATAAAATTATCAATTCAATTCAAAACTCTCATAGCATCTTCATGTCCTTCCATATTGACCATGTGTTTGTAGTCATAAGTCCCAGTATTTATCGGTAATATTACGAAATCATATCTGAATTCTTTAGAACGCTTCCCCGAAAGAAACTAATTAATTGGTCTCTCATTGCCAGTGAATATTCTGCATATACCATCATTTTCGTAAAATTCACACTCAAATGATCTTAGTTCTCCTTTCCGAATCGAACTAATGTAAGTGTATCAAGATTCGGCCATTGGTAGTTTCGTACTAACATAATTTACTGGCCGATACTATTTGTCATTGTGTCTAACCAAGTGAGTTTTCTCAAAACTTCTCTTGACAGTACAATCTATAAACAACCGGCTCCCCAGAGAGAGGTGGCGACATAAACGATTCTTTACTCAAATACTCCATCAAACTTTCACAATCCGATCGACATTGGACAATATTAATTTATATTCATCTTGTAGACACATAAGACCAAGAAAATTCCTTCCCTTTCTCACAAACTCCCATCTAGGAGGGCTGAACATAATTTGATACTTTCGCAGGATACTAAAACATTCGTTCATATGCTGAACATGATTTCCGCATTGTCGACTCTTTGTCTGCATTCCTTGATGTAGACTTCCAAACATTCATCGATCGTATCCTTAAATATGAATCCACCTAGGTTGATACGTGGTTCCCTCATTCTTCAAAACAACAGGAATAATTAAGAAACTCAAAATCATACCTCACTATTATCATGCCAACTCTCCACCTATTATTCAACTTTGGGACAAACAATTGATTCGTGATCCAATATATGTATCTTACAAGGTCGATGAGTCATGCCTGCAACAAACTTCCAACCTATTCATCAATTGTCTTTTCTTTTTCACGGAGAACTTCTGCTTCTTTTAATGAATCATTTTCAATCTTTGTTGACATCTCCATTTCAAACCTGAATAACAACACTATAACAATTGTCCATTTCAAACTGCTTTAATAACCGTATGTTTCATCTGCTTATCGTTTTTTTTATACTTTCGAGAAGACCTCATCATTTGAATCCACTCATGTTTTCTGATAAAACATCTACAATCCAAACTGATTTCTTCGCACTAGCGCCATGCATAAGGATTTGACACATGATATTACAACAAGAAAGTGCTAACTCCTGGTTCCCTTTCATCTTTCTGATACCCGAGGGGATAGGAAACTTCATCATCAAATGAGGCTTGGATACAATCGCCCGAACAAATATAAAGCACTCCTTTAGAATATCATTATAAGAGATGATAAGAAGATCCACCACTATGAGTACCACCATTAAATTCCTCGATATTTTTATTTCCAAAGAGATTAGGAGAAAAATAGATCCTTTGGGTGCATCAACACTGTTCTTAAATCCGACTAACATAAAATGTATTGTCTCGAGCTTAATAGTTCAACTCAATAATGTCGAAGGTGAATTAAGAAGGTGTGTCCCATAAATATATATTTCAAGAATAATACCATTTCAAACGATCATTAAAATAAATTTGAAGAAGGAGAGTTCCATAAAACTAAATTTCCGGATGAATACCAATCTGGGCAATTAATAAAATATGTAAATTCGATGTCTCCTTCACAATATATAACTCCAAACAAGTATTGTTGATAAATAACTCTATAAATGAATTTATAATGATCAACTAATCACCAATGCTAGACAAAGTTATGCTATGACTAATAACCAACTGCTAGAAGTCATCATGAATATTATTCCGGACGAATATCATTCTGGATGATTAAGACTATTCGAACGAATACCATTTCGGATGATTAAGAAAAACAATTAGATACCTCATTCATGATATACTCATTTTTATCAATAATATGACCATCAAATAGAGGTTAATTCAATTACCTTAGTCTAATAATGTTCTTTAACACCAAATCCTCAAACATAATTCCATGGGTCGTGAGACTCTTCATTGGTTTTCGTTGTAACCGCCATTATGTTAAATGTATGATATCTAATTAAAACAGACCCACATGATCCAATTAGGGAGCATTAATCGATGAAGACATGTATAATTTCTCAGACAACATGGATACTAGGGTGACCCGACTACTTCAACAAATGATCGAATCTCCTTGAATGATGTGCAAAAGCCTCGGATAGTTCGTATTACCATTAAGGATGCCTTAACCTTCGCTAGACTCTGAGTATCGAAACTTAAACCACTGAAACCATAGATAACATGGCTTAAACATATAAAGAACTCAATAAAATTTCTTGATAGAATTCCATAGAGAAATAGAATATTCTGTGATATCAATTTTTTCTAATTGATAACCAGATAAATATGTTCATAGATGAAAACCGAAAAATTATACATCATAGTCTTTGATAATGATATATTGCGCTCTTTCAAATACTATCTAATCATGAACAAACTAAATATATACAAAGGCAAGCTTCCGCATGTTCTTTCGAATTCAAAATATTTTGATAAACACTGAGGAAGTAGATAGCTAACAGATGCCCTCCCGAATGAATTCCCGCTCCGAGAAGGTTGAGTAATGATTTTTGCGACCGGGGGTTCTTCCGAAAGTATTCATTGAGTCCCCGGTAATACATCACCCACGTGTCATCCATACGGCAATTTTCTGACTATTCTGATCATAAATAAGAACGTCAATTCCGACACTTGCGTGTCTCGGAGGAGACAAACAACTTTACTTCATATATCACTCTGTAATCTTTCCTGTGAGTTTCCGGTTATCCATAAGATTCTATATGGATTAAATAACTCGTTGTTAAGGTGGCGATAACCGGCAGTCAAAAATTATGAAAATCATATATCCCTGATAATTTAGAATCTCAAATTCTTTTCTTCACATGATGAAGAATAATATCATAATAAGACATAAAAATCTCTTCGTCAATCATTATGATGATACCGGAGATAATACCAAAAGATAAGATTTTCAGAATATAACCAGATATTGATAAAAATATAATTGCAGCACTATTATAATCAATCATATGATTGATTCCGTTTGAAAATAAAAATGTAATCTTGATACTATATCATAACAATTTACCAACATAGGATAATAATACATACGAGTCACGTAATAAATCATTCAGAAGATACCATAAAGAATACCAACACGAAGAGATTATCATATTATCATAAAATCCACATCATCTCAATCCATAAAATATTGAAATCCATCTTTTTTGGATTACATAATTTAAAATCCGAAATAAATAAGATCAATCGGTCTACACTTTTCGCAACGAAGACCGCTCAGAAAATTGAATAATCAATCTTGATCAATATATATAAGTCTCACAACGATCCAAAGATTAAATAATCATATCCATATTAGAATTCCAAAAATAACGGATTGTGAATAATAAGAAATATTGTTTGTCCGTCGATAATTTGAACAGAAAAATAATTACAAATACTGATATCCACCATTGGGAACACAGAACGATGTGTCATGAACAATATACGCAAATTTCAGAATAATCCAACGGTGAATTAAAACACATTATATATAATACTACAACTCAATATCACAGAAAACTCAGAAGGAAACATTAAAGGTTCGTCGTTAATTTAATAACGAAACAACATTTAAAATCAATCTACACCGTCTATAACATTTAGAAGTACATCTAGACGAATATATATTAATTTCTGAAACATCCAACGGTCCAATTATAAAAACTGAATAGAATATCCGAACTGCATATTACAAGAGGATTAGAAATATACCAACTATATATTCAGATAGTAAACCGAAATCCGAAATTACCATTAAAACTGATCTTCACCAATCAGAAGACCTAAATATATGTATGAAACCATGCTGAAAAATTTCAGAACTATCCGACGGTACAACTATGAGAATCGAATTGAAAAACCAAATTCCGTATACTTGAACAATCAGAAACAAGCACTTCTAAACCAACGTTAATTTTGGCATCCAAACGACAATAAAAATCAATCTTTACCGTTCAGAATAGAGAATAATATGTTTTTAGCAGTATACAAAAATTGCAGACCGATCCAACGGTTCAATATTTAGAAACACACTGAATACTAAAGCTGCACTAAATCAAAAAATATATTCGAGTTTTCTATCCAAAACTCCGGGTAAAAACTCAATGGGATTAAAAACGTCCCCACGGACGGTGCCAATGTTATCACTGCTAAAAATTAGAAATAACAAAATTTAGACCCCCTTTCATGGGTAGGAGTCTTATGAAAAAGTAATAAGAAAGCAAGAAGTAAAAAAACACGATTTTTGTTGGTTGAAAATCTTTCTGTAAAAGAAAGGATAAAAAACCACCCCGGCCATAGCATTTGAATCCACTATAAACGTTAAGTACGTATATTTACAATAGGAGAATACGATGTAGAAAACAAAAGGATAAAGATCATCTTTTTGTGGCAATAGTCGTAGGTTTCTCATCCGAAAAAGAAGTGAATGGCGTCCTCCTTCTTTAGGTTATCAATAAAACTCTCCATTAGGTCAACCGTTCGACCCCCTTTTCTTTCTTTAACAATGTTTATATAAATGATTAGTCCAGCCCAATTATAACTCTATCGGCCCATCAATAATGAAGTCCAATAAATAATTGTCCATTAATATCTAAATTAAATATAAAGATCCATTAAATAAGTAATCCGATCCAATACCACAAAAGCTATAAGCAAAGTCAATCATCAAATATCTCGATCTTTTGAATACCATCATCTTCTTCATTTCCCGACTCAATAACGATTATATAGAAATAGATGTGTTCTCAAATAGTAAATTCTCATGACGATATCATTATCAATACTTACGAATGTCTTGTACATACCTTGTTTTCGTTATAATCTGCTTTCTGTCACTAAGCTAACACAGTCATCAAGTTGTTGTTTCGTGATGAATGACAAAAAATGTTGGATATAGGGGTTGACACCACAGAGGATGATTGGAGTTGCTGAAAGAATAAATGACATTTACATTTTGAATATGGATGAATGTGTTTTAAATACAGAAATTGAGCCACTATCTGTTATTTCAAAACATTTAGTTTTTAATGTTGGAATTACTGATAATGATCTTTGGCATTTACGACTTGGACATCTATCGCATGTTAACACATCACATATCAGTATTATTACATCAGTTCCCTACAAAGCAATGTGAATCGTGCCATAAATCAAAACATAAGCAAAAACCGTTTCGAGAGCACTTTAAAAATTCATCAGAAGCATTTGCATTAATACTTGGGGGTCGTATGATGTTGAAGTCATAGAATGATTTTACCCAAACTTCTTGGATCTCCTTGATGAGGTCCAAAACTTAGGCAAAATCTGTCATGGTGGACATACAATATAGTGGAAATGTAAAAAATTTTGAGTGATAATGTTCTAGAATTTAAATTACTGGATTTTTACACTACCGAGGATATTATACATTAGACTTCATGCATATAAACACCATAGTAGAATGATGTTGTAGATCGAAAATTACAGCATCTAGTCGTAATGGCAAGAGTGCTGCTTTTTTAGTCAAATCTCCTTGTATGTTTTTGGCGATATGCTATTTTGACAGCACACTTCCTAATCAATCTACTACCCTCTAGAATATTGGATTTCATATCCCCTTTCGAGATGCTCCACGGTAAAACACCTTCTTATCACCAACTAAGAGTTTTTGGATGTCTATGCTACGCCTCAACCGTGAAGCAAAAATTGATTCACATTCTCGCGAGTGTATTTTTATTGGATATCCGATGAATGTGTAGGGATATCGATTATTTGATCTTGATAAGTCACAGCTTTTTATTCCCGGTATGTTGTTTTCTATGACACTTTTTCCTTTATGCGATGAACTTCTTGTCATTGAGTTTGATTTTGCTCCTATTTCAAAAATACATTCCTCTCCTGTTCCATAAGGTAATCCACATTTCACTCAATTGACCAATTGAATTGCATTCTCCTTCCGTTGTCATAAATTCCCCTCCATCACCTATCATTTCTTCTCCATTATGTGATGATTCCCTCACTGACCATGATTCTCCACCAGTATATTATGATGTTGTTCCTCCTAGGTGGGGAACTCGTCTGCGTAGCACACCTGCTTATCTTCATGACTATGACTGTATTTTACATCGAAAGGCAATTTTCATCCATTGAGGCATTTTTCTCTGATGAAAAATTATCTCTGCAATATAAAACCTTTTTGGCTTATAGAGCCATCTACCTATGCTGAAGCTTCATCTCAATCGGTTTGGTAACAGGCAATGAAAAATGAACTACATGCTCTATAAAAAATAATAATTGGGTCATTATCTCACCTTTTGATCAACATACAGTTGGTGCAAATGTGTCTACAAAGTATAATTGTTAAAAAGAGAGGCTTGTGGCCAATGGTTTATAAAATTATATGTATTATGGTGTTTTTCTTGTATTTTTTTCTAAATATGATATTTATATTTTTAATTTTTAATCTAAAAAATCAATTTAGTATATTGAATTTCAATATTAAATTTTAAAAAATAATAGACCTTTCAATCATGTTCGAACAAGTTATTTGAATTAACATGAATATGCTCCAATAAAAATATGAGCGAACACGAACATAGAGAGTTCGGTTGAATGTCAATCAACCAAACCTCAAAGTGCAAATGAACCGAGTCGAAATAGATATTTATATTTTTAAAATTTTCAATTTTTAAACTAAAAAATACATTTAGTATATTGAATTTCAATATTAAATTTGCATTAAAACCGTTGTTAACATAACCTTCGACCCTGCTAATTAATTGGGTCTTCAGCCCTTGTTACCTTAAATAGGCCGAACTCCTTTAAGTATTGTATCATGGGTCTCTTAGATTCGTCTTCCATCACATGGGCCGGCCCAGAATAACTTGGGCTTCCAACAATTCGGGATACCAGCCCCGGAGCTCTCATCAACAATTATCAGAAATGATGGTAAATTAATCATTTTCCAAATTACGATTCTGATTTTAGCACATGCGATGAAATTGTAATTGTTTAATGATAAACGCACCACAAATTATCTTTTGTTTTGTGGTGTTATGATGGATGAAATCTCATCGCATTTTTAATCGTAGAACCAAACTCACCCAATAATTAAATATATTTACACTATCAACTTATATGTCATCCAATATATCAAATGTATCCACTTGGACATGTACAAATCAATATTAATCATTGATTTGCATGTGTATTTTAGATTGATATTTATTCATTTTGGATTTTAATATTTTTCAATTTAAGTAGTACAAATCAAACAGATAAAATTAATATTATAATTTGAATTATTATCTTTAAAACTTTGCAATAGTAGTCAAATATATATTCTGTAAATTGAAAAATCGAAATTTATAAAAACTAAATATGCTTCAATTGTTTCGGAGTTCATTTCGGCTTTTGCGACCATCGAAGTTTTATAAGAGAATCAATGGTTTGATATTAATTCTTGATGGATTTATCGATCCTATTTTAAAGAATAAAAAAAATTCATCTAACATTTCCTAGTATAAGAAACGGATAGAAAGTCTCACCAATCTATCTAATATTTCCGACTTTCATTCATACCTCACTCATTAACATGTACTGATCAGATGTGATCACATAACTTAAACTAATGATTTAGATCATAACGTGTCTAAAAGCTGAAAGCCCTTCCCTCTCGAAACAGGAGCCGAAGCCCTAACAACAACAAATATCCATAAAGGATGCGTGGTGGAAATTGATGCAGTAAGGACCAAGGCAGATTTAATTGAGTTGGGGAACATAGAATTTGATTCAATCCTAGGAATGGAATGGTTGTCTGAGTACGACGCTCAAGTGAAATTTTGAGAACGTACGAATTCCATCAGTACCCCGTGGTGAATAGTGATTCAGGCATGAATAGTAAAACCCATGGTGAATAGTAAATCGACGGTGAATAGTGATTCCAGCATGAATTGTAAAAGCTGCAATGAATAGTTATTCAACGTTTTCGTCCCGGTCTTTATTATCGAGATCATTTCTCGCCCGAGATCAAGTCTATATCATTTATTTTGATTAAAAAGACTATATTTTGTAATGTTGAACTTTATTATAGTGAAACACCCATGTTGAGTTTCGCTCTCCCGATGACGTAACCCAACACATTGTGGGCCCAAAATCGTAATTATTTGCATCTTAACAACAACAACAAAAAATGAGAATTAAAAAAAATATTCAATTTAATAAATGACATATCACAAAAAATATTTTAAGATAAGATCAAAAACTAATTGGTTAACTTAAGTAGATGTGTAAACAAACTAAACTTATGTGTTATTTTATGGTTCAAATTTGACACGAAATATAAAATGTTCGGGTTCATGTTTAAAAGAAATAATATATAATTCGAGATTCGTTTCTATTGAGATTCTATTTCGACTTGAATTTGAATTTAATGTTAAGTTAATTTAAAATAATATATATATTTATTATAATAGTATTATCTCAAACCAGTTCGGATTTGTTATTTAAAATTTTGGAGGTTCGATATTCGTTGCTTCTATTCGTTAGGAATTCGAACTCGAACCCACCTCGGCTCGGTTCACAAAAACTGATCTCGAACTCGAGCATTGACATGATTAACTCGAGTCGAGAGGTTTTTCAAATCGATTGAATTCATCAACACCTCTTAACTTAACACATTTAAGTTAAGGGGTGGGCCAATGTTCAAACCCAACGGGTCCACCCATTAACGTGTTGAAATTTAACATCAACCCGTATAGGTTGCTAGGTTTATTGGGTTGAACCCGCAACCCGTTGGGTTTGGCCCGCGGTCACATATAATCTGAATCTGAAAACAAGTGGACTATTGATATCGCCCGGGGTATTTACGTCATTATGATACCCCCAAGACGTGTCTTACATAACTCAATGGTATTTTCAGTTTTTTATTATATTTCCGGATGAATGTGATTTCGGGAGTAGTCTCATAGTCTGTGTAACGACCCAAGAAAGCGGCACAAAGGGAGAATTCAGACATGTTAGACTCGCATTAATTCTTGTTAAAAACATGTAATAAGGGGTAGTTTTGTAAATTAACATAAGAAGAGGGAATTTTAGAAGGAGGGGTTAAAGGGTCATTTGGACAAGTTAAGAAACCTATAAATAGGAGTGGGATGGGAAAAGAAGGGTCATTTGGCACAAAAAACGTGAGAAAAATTGAGAGAAATCGAAATTATCGCCGAAATTAGAACCTGCCTGAAATTGTCGCGAAAATCAGGGGCAAGAGAGAATTATCGCGAAAATCGGGATGAAGGAAGGAATTATCGCGAATTCGGAGGACCGCTGCAATATTATCGCGGAAATCAGGGCCAAAGAGTAAATTATCGCGGATTCAGGACCAAGAAGCAAATTATCGCGAANTTGCCGGCCCGATCCATACAGTCGTATGGCGGATTTATTTTGGCCTTCTCTGAGCAATTTGCTCCAAATGTAGGACCGTCCCGAAGCAGGGAGGAACTATATCAGCTGAAATATATCCCGGAAAAGATGAGTCTTCGGTCCTTCATGGAGAAATTCAACAGGACCGCCCGGGGTATCAAGCTCGAGCTCCGGGATAAAATTGATATTCTACAGCAGGACCTAGGACCGTGCGGCCTTTCGGCCAGTTTGGTAAAGAGCCACCATCCACCTTGGGAAAACTTCTTCAGAAAATCAACAAGTATATTAAGGTGGATGAAGCGCTGGGGCTGGGTTATCGGAAGCCTAGCGGGACTTCTGAACCCGCAGGTGATCATAGGGTTTCCTACCCTAAGAAGCAGTCGCGAGAAGTAGCGGCTGTAAGCGAAAAAGACGTCCCCCCGAAGCAGGAGGACAATCGGGTGTATTGCGAACTACATCATAATCGCGATCACCCGACCTTGAAGTGCCTACAATTGAAAGAGACAGTAGAGGCGATGAGTAAAGAAAAGCCCGACCGGAATGGTCAGAAGGGCAAGCGAGCAGAATCCCCCCGATGGGGCCACCAAGGTGACGATCGTCACAGGCCGCGGGGAAGAGATAATCGGGGACAACCCCGAAACTATAATGAACAGACGGAGGACCGACGATCTCCTCCGCCGGAACAAGAAAGAAGCCAACACGGTCGTGAGAACCATGGTCAGGGCCGAAGAAGAAGATGGCGGGGCCGTGGCGGTAGAGCCCCGCAGAATGAGGGTGGAAGACAGGAGCAGACCGCTCCTCCACCCGCGGAAACTGGTGCCCAACCTCCTCAAAATGAGGCGGCACCCAGAGAAGCAGCCAGAGATATTTATGTTATCTCCAGTGGTCTGAGAATAAATGAATAGGTCCGGGACCGAAAGAGAATTGCGCACGGAGACTCCTCTGAGAGCTCTGAGTCTGTGGCGCTGGTGAAGTACGATCCAATGGAACGGTCCTCTTCCTTCAGAGAGGACATTACCTTCACCCTGGCTGATCGGGAAGGGATTATCGATCCATGTGACAATCCCCTTACCATCACTGGGATCATCGGGAATCGGCGTGTCCACAGAATTTTAGTGGATACTAGGGCTTCGTGCAATCTAATGAAGCGCGAAGTCGCCGAAATGTTGGGAGCTGCTGCTCACGATCTCCTGATCGCAAACATAACTCTTTGGTCATTCGACCAAAGGAGCGTTATTCTTTGCGGGAAGATGTTATTCCCGGTTACCCTTGGAGAGCCATCCAAGGACCGGTCGGAAGACCTGGAATTCATTATCGTTCAAGTCGACTTGGCTTACAACGCTATTATCGGACGGACCGGCTTTAGTAAGTTTGAGGCGGTCCCCTCTACTTATCACATGATGCTCAAATTCTCCTTCATTAATGGAGTTATTTCTGTTAAGGGGGATAAAAAAGTAGCTAGGCAATGCTACATGAGCTCGTGCCGAACTTTGACATCGGTTTAAAGGGCCCGGGTGGATTTGCTGGAAGAATTACCGCACCCGAGGCAAGCAATGGAACCCGTAGGGTTCAAATTGATCAACTTGGTTGAGGATGACTCAACCAAGACAACTCGCATCGGGGCACATCTAGCCCCTGACTTTGAAAAAGAACTGATCCACCTACTGAGAAGCCACGTGGATATATTCGCATGGACCCCGGACGATGTTCCGGGGATTGACCGATCCGATAGTGAACATCGGATCAACACCGAGCCAGGAACGAAGCCTGTTAGGCAGAAAAAGAGACGCTATTCTCCTGAGAAGATCGAGATTATCCGGGTTGAAGTGAATAAGCTGCTACGGTCGGGATTTATCAGAGAAATCCACTATACTGAATGGGTTGCAAACCCAGTGGTGGTTTCCAAACCGGATGGGAAATGGCGAATGTGCATCGATTTTACCGATGTGAACAAAAGCTGTGAGTCAGATCCTTTCCCATTGCCGCACATCGACCGACTGGTAGATGCTGTTTCGGGTAGCACCATGATGAGTACCATGGATGTTTATTCTGGATATCGCCGATCTTCTTGGATGAGGAAGATCAGAAGAAATCATCATTCATGACCGAAGTTGGGGTTTTTTGTTATGTGGTTATGCCATTCGGTCTCAAAAATGCCGGAGCAACATACCAAAGGTTGGTCAACAAAATCTTTAGAGAGTTGATTGGCCATATGATGGAAGCGTATGTTGACGATATGATTGTAAAATCTATGAATGATGAAGACCACCTTTCTTATTTGTCTCGTTGTTTTGAAGTATGCCGAAAATATAAGCTCAAACTAAATCCAAACAAATGCTGCTTCGGAATCCGAAGTGGAAAATTCTTAGGATATTATGTTTCAGAGAAAGACATAGAGGTTAATCCTGAAAAGGTGCAGGCTATCATTGATATGCAACCTCCGAGAAACAAAAGAGAGTTTCAAAGGCTTACGGGCCGGCTAGCTGCACTGAGCAGGTTTATTTCGAAATCCACAGACCGGGCCTTACCTTTATTCAGGGTGCTAAGAAAAGCAAGCCATCTAGATTGGACCGAAGAATGCGATCGGACCTTCTCCGAGCTAAAGACTTATTTAAGCACTGCCCCGGTGATGGTAAGTCCGACTTGTGATGAACCGTTGGGGTTATATCTTGCAGTATCAGAAGTTGCCGTCAGCGCAACTCTGGTAACCATACGAGACGACATTCATAGTGTAACGACCCAGGAAAGCGGCACAAAGAGAGAATTCGGACATGTTAGACTCGCATTAATTCTTGTTAAAAACATGTAATGAGGGGTAGTTTTGTAAATTAACATAAGAAGAGGGAATTTTAGAAGGAGGGGTTAAAGGGTCATTTGGACAAGTTAAGAAACCTATAAATAGGAGTAGGATAGAAAAAGAAGGGTCATTTGGCACAAAAAACGTGGGAAAATTCGAGAGAAATCAAATTATCGCGGAAATTGAAAACTACCTGAAATTGTCGCGGAAATCAGGGGCAAGAGAGAATTATCGCGGAAATTGGAACCTGCCTGAAATTGTCGTGGAAATCAGGGGCAAGAGAGAATTATCGCGAAAATCGGGATGAAGGAAGGAATTATCGCGAATTCGGAGGACCGCTGCAATATTATCGCGGAAATCAGGGCCAAAGAGTAAATTATCGCGGATTCAGGACAAAGAAGAAATTATCGCGAATTCCGGGAGCTGTTTGCAATATTGTCGCGGAAACGGACTGAGTGCAGAATTATCGCGAATTTCAAAGACTTACGTGTAAATTGTCGCGAATTTCAGGGCCGTGGTGCAATTATCTCGAAAATGAATGTTTATGCAAATTATCGCGGAGATTAAGGACCGAAACGTAACTTATCGTGAATACGAAGAACAACTCCCGATTTGGCCGTAAATTGGGGACCATAGTGTAGTTCAGCGCAAATCTGAGGGTAAGGTCGCCAATTGCCGCATGATTCGATTAACTAACGAAAGTAAGTCATAGGGTCACACAACGGTATAACACGTTAAATACGTATATGCAGGGAGTAGAGAACAAGGAAGCAACAGGCGATAGGACGACCATGTAAGCGGAGCAAACATAGTAAATTAAAAGAAGGTTCACAGTTAGGAGTTTAAACGAACACTAAATCGAATCGAAAGGAGCATGAGCTAAAAACAAAAATCTCGGGGCGAGGTGAGAACACCAAACCCGACAACGTGTTCATGAGCACGGTCAGCCACAGGTAGGACATGTCCGAGGAAGGGATACATGAGTTCTCCGGAACAGAATTGTGCGCATTACAGAGCCGAACGGAACCGGATAGGAACGGGGTAGCGCCCGAGCCCCTGACCGGGGAAGGGAAGCATATATTCTCGTCGAGCCAACTAACAGCTAATGGTTTAGGTGATTATCCGCTGTACGAGCCACCCTTTTGATTTCGTTTTGTTTGTGATTATCTAGTTGTATTTTGAAAAATGATGATATTCCCCGGTTTCGAATTGTATTTTAATTAGAATGTTTATTTTCATTTCGCTTGCGCATAGACCTTGTTAAGGCCCGGTTTACGGTCGTTACAAATGGTATCGGAGCCATTTCTCGACACTAAATAGGTGTTGAGACGATTCGAAGCTAATATAGGAGCGTGACCTAAGCTGTTAGAGGACGATCGACCATAGACAATAGAAAAATAACTAGTCGTAGAAGAGCGTTAATAGAGGGGTATGGAACTAATAGGCAATTTTTAGGATGGCACCAAGAACAAGAGCACGAGGCAACCAAGGGACAAAAAGTGAAGGGTCAGAGCAAGCACCGACACCTGAAACCCCAATCATGGACTCGACCACCCCTACTACCATCAGCCAGGATAACTTGAGAAACATATTCCAAACCATTGCAACAACGTTGGTGAACACCGTGATGCAAGGCCAGGGAAGGGGGACGAGCAATTTTGACGACACCCGGGGACGCAAGGGAGAAAGGTCGCATGTACTACAACGAAGCATTGAAGAAAGCGGGAATGACCAGCTTCTCAGGGGGTAAGGCAGAAGATGCGGAAGCATGGATGATCCGACTGGAGGAGAAATTCCACTTGGTGGAGGCACCGGTTGAGATGAGATCGGGACTGGCGCCGTTATGGTTCGACGGGAGTACCGCCCGCTGGTGGGGAAGTGTCTCGGCATCCTTGTTGAAGGGAGGCTCGATTCCATGGACGAAGTTCAGGGAGGCATTCATGGACTATTATATTCCGAAGGGACTAAAAAAGGACAAGAGAGCAGAGTTCGACAGGCTGACCCAAGGAAATCGTACGGTCATGGACTATATGCAGGAGTTTGTCGAATTGGGAAGATACGCCCCCGAGGTTATGGGGAGTGGACAAGAAAAGATGCATCGTTTCACGGAGGGATTGAACGAAAAGATCAGACTGGCCATGTACAGTAGGGACGATGAAGAGTTCTCGAGTCTAGTAGCGGCCGCTGTGCGAGTGGATGGGGGATTCAGGAGCTTAGACAACGAGCGAACCAAGGGTGGAGCGAAAACGGATTTTCGCGACCGAGGGGCATGGAATGGAAAGAGCAACGCGGAGAGTGTAGGACCAGCACCGGGACCTCCCACGAGGCCGACTTGTCCTAAGTGTCAGAGGGGCCACTATGGGGAATGCCGCGTCGGAAGCAACGTGTGCTACATGTGCGGGAACGAGGGACATTATGCGCGTGACTGCCCCAAGAAGAGGAAAACGGAAACGGCAGCAAGAGAGAGAGCCACTAGAAACGGCCGAGTATTTGCGGTAAACAGGGAACAAGCGTCAGAGGCTGAGGACGTTGTGGCAGGTACATTATTAATTAATGGCTTTACCGCTTATGTACTGTTTGACTGTGGAGCGACGCATTCGTTCGTTTCGGAGAAATTAGCGCGGCAATTCGGAACCGAAGGGAACCACGCCAAAATAATGGTTAAAACGCCTGGACCGCAAACCCTAGAAGCAAAAAGGGTTCGCAAAGGATGTATAATAGAGATAGGGACCGTGAGGACGAGAGCCGATTTGATTGAATTAGGAAGCATGGGTTTCGATGTCATACTGGGAATGGATTGGCTCTCTGAACACGATGCGCAGGTGAAGTGCAAGGAGCGGAAGATCACATTTAAAGGACCAGATGATGAAGTTTTTGATGTGATCGGCAAGCCGATTGAAGATGGGAGAGACGAACATCGGATGTGTGCAGGGTATTTGGCTTCAGTTATAATGGGGATTGAGAAAATCGATCTGAGTCACATTCCGGTGATTTGTGAGTTTGGGGACGTATTCCCGGAAGAACTGCAGGGCCAACTCCTAGCAAGGGAAGTGGAATTGGAGATTGAGCTCCTTCCGGGTACCCAGCCAATATCTAAAGCCCTGTACCGGCTAGCGCCAAAGGAGATGTTGGAACTAAAGAAATAGATAGAATCCCTATTGGAAAAAGGATATCTACGACCAAGTAGCTCCCCTTGGGGCGCACCGGTCCTATTCGTGAAAATGAAAGATGGAGAGCTAAGGCTATGTTACGACTATCGTGAACTAAACAAGGTAACCATCAAGAATCGATATCCGCTTCCTCGAATTGACGACTTATTTGATCAGCTACAAGGAGCCACAATATTTTCGAAGTTAGATCTAAGATCAGGGTACCACCAGGTCAGAGTAAGGGAGACCAAAATTCCAAAAACAGCCATACGAACAAGATACGGTCACTACGAGTGTATGGTCGTTCCATTCGGGTTGACCAACTCACCAACTGTCTTCATGGATCTGATGAATAGAGTCTTTCGACAATACTTGGACAAATTCGTTGTGGTTTTCATCGACGACATTTTGGTATATTCGAAGGACAAGGAACAACATGAACAACACTTGAGACTGGTATTACAAACATTGAGAAGAGAGGAATTGTATGCGAAATACAACAAGTGCGAATTTTGGATGACCATCATCTCGTTCCTTGGACATGTCATATCCGGAGAAGGGGTAAGGGTAGACCCCTCGAAAGTGGTGGCAATCATAGGATGGCCACGACCTAGGAACGCAGAAGAAATCAGGAGTTTTCTGGGTTTAGCCGGTTACTATCGAAGGATTCTCCGGATAGCAAAACCCCTGACTAACCTCACAAAGAAGGATATGAAATACGTGTGGGACAGCAAGTGCGAGGAAAGTTTCAAAGAACTAAAAATGAGATTAACCTCTACACCTGTGCTAGTACTGCCTGAACAAGGTCGAGAGTTTACCATATTCAGTGACGCATCAAAGGAAGGACTAGAGTGTGTCCTAATGCAGGGAGAAAAAGTCATCGCGTCTGCGTCGCGACAGCTCAAGGAACATGAGGCCAACTACCCAACACACGACCTAGAACTGACTGCAGTGGTGTTCGCCCTAAAATTATGGAGACATTACCTGTACGGGACGAAATGCGAGGTGTATACCGATCACAAAAGCTTGAAATATTTGTTTACACAGAAAGAATTGAACATGAGACAGAGGAGATGGTTGGAACTGATCAAGGACTACGACGTCACAATCCAGTATCACCCGAGAAAGACGAATCAAGTAACGGATGCACTGAGTCGAAAGACTTAAGGCCTACTATCTAAACCATTGACAAAACAGATGGAAGAGTTGCAGCTGGAAATAGTGGAATCGACGGAAGCAGTGATAAATAACATAACTGTTAGGCCTCATATCCTCGACGATGTCAGGGACGCGCAGGGATTGGACACCGAAATAGGTAAGTGGAAAAACGGATATCACAGAACAGCGACCATAGGATGACAATCGCTACGGATGGAAGCGTCCGTCTACAAGGGCGTATCTGCGTACCAAACGACCCTAAACTAAGGGCGAAAATCATGGATGAAGCACACTGCTCGCCGTTCTCTATCCACCCGGGTAGCACAAAAATGTACCGGGACATAAAGACACATTGGTGGTGGAACGGTATGAAAAACGACATAGCAACTTATGTGGCACGATGTGATACGTGTAAGAGAGTAAAAGCGGAACATCAAAGACCGGGTGGAGAGCTACAACCCCTGGATATTCCGGAATGGAAATGGGATCACATCGGAATGGACTTCGTGGTGGGGTTACCGAGAAGCCCGCGGAAGAACGATGCAATTTGGGTGATAGTCGATAGACTAACGAAAGCTGCCCACTTTATAGCAATCAAAGTTACAGACGGAATTGATCGCTTATCCAAGATATATATCGATAACATTGTCAAACTTCATGGGATTCCCACAAGCATTGTGTCGGATAGAGATCCAAGGTTTACCTCCAGATTCTGGCAAAGTTTGCAACAGTCACTTGGAACCAGAATTACGATGAGCACCGCATATCACCCCCAAACGAAAGGACAAACAGAGAGGACCAACCAGATCTTAGAGGATATGCTCAGGGCATGTGTGACAGAGTTTAGCGGGAGCTGGGAAGAGTTCCTACCATTGGCAGAATTCGCGTACAATAACAGTTACCAAAGTAGTATTGCGATGGCACCTTACGAAGCGCTTTATGGAAGGAAATGTAGGACGCCTCTGTGCTGGGACGAAATCGGGGAAAGGAGACTCACGGGGACGGAATTGGTGGAAATATCAAGAGAGAAAGTCGCCATTGTGAGGAGAAACATGAAAATTGCACAAGACTGATACAAAAGCTGGGTAGATTTGAAGAGACGACCAATGGAGCTGGAAGTCGGCGATAGAGCATACTTGAAAGTCTCACCCATGAAGGGAGTTCTAAGAGCAACACGTTCTGGAAAATTAGGCCCACGAGAAGCTGGCGTACAAACTTAAACTCTCCGATGGGATGAGTAACATACATGACGTATTCCACATCTCCCAGCTGAGGAAAAGCTTAACGGAAGGCAAACAAGAACGTGCAGTGGAACAAGTAATGCTGACTTCGGAACTAACATACGAAGAGAGGACAATAAGGATATTGGACAGGATGGAGAGGAAGCTACGCAACAAAATGATTCCCATGGTGAAAGTACAATGGTCGAACCAAGGAGACGGGGAGGCGACATGGGAAACCGAGCACGAAATAGTTGCGAAAGCACCCGAAGTGATGGAAGAATGGTACGCACGAGTTTCGGGACGAAACTCCATTTAATGTGGGAAGGATGTAACGACCCAGGAAAGCGGCACAAAGATAGAATTCGGACAGGTTAGACTCGCATTAAATCTTGTTAAAAACATGTAATGAGGGGTAGTTTTGTAAATTAACATAAGAAGAGGGAATTTTAGAAGGAGGGTTAAAGGGTCATTTGGACAAGTTAAGAAACCTATAAATAGGAGTGGGATGGGAATAGAAGGGTCATTTGGCACAAAAAACGTGAGAAAATTCGAGAGAAATCGAAATTATCGCGGAAATTGGAACCTGCCTGAAATTGTCGCGAAAATCAGGGGCAAGAGAGAATTATTGCGAAAATCGGGATGAAGGAAGGAATTATCGCGAATTCGGAGGACCGCTGCAATATTATCGCGGAAATCAGGGCCAAAGAGTAAATTATCGCGGATTCAGGACCAAGAAGCAAATTATCCCGAATTCTGGGAGCTGTTTGCAATATTGTCGCAGAAACGGACTGAGTGCAGAATTATCGCGAATTTCAAAGACTTACGTGTAAATTGTCGCGAATTTCAGGGCTGTGGTGCAATTATCGCTAAAATGAATGTTTATGCAAATTATCACGGAGATTAAGGACCGAAACGTAACTTATCGTGAATACGAAGAATAACACCCGATTTGGCCGTAAATTGGGGACCATAGTGTAGTTCATCGCAAATCCGAGGGTAAGGTCGCCAATTGCTGCATGATTCGATTAACTAACGAAAGTAAGTCATAGGGTCACACAACGGTATAACACGTTAAATACATATATGCAGGGAGTAGAGAACAAGGAAGCAACAGGCGATAGGACGACTATGTAAGCGGAGCAAACATAGTAAATTAAAAGAAGGTTCACAGTTAAGAGTTTAAACGAATACTAAATCGAATCGAAAGGAGCATGAACTAAAAACAGAAATCTCGGGGTACGAGGTGAGAACACCAAACCCGGCATCGTGTTCATGAGCACGGTCAGCCACAGGTAGGACATGTCCAAGGAAGGGATACATGAGTTCTCCGGAACAGAATTGTGCGCATTACAGAGCCGAACGTAACCGGATAGGAACGGGGTAGCGCCCGAGCCCCTGACCGGGGAAGGGAAGCATATATTCTCGTCGAGCCAACTAACAGCTAACGGTTGGTTTGGGCGAGACATGTCGTTGGGCATGTAAAAACCGATCACAGTAGAAAACCAGAAAGAATAAGGAGAGGAAATATAAAAAGGAGAGGAAAATATAAGAGAATAAGTAAGATAAAAGAAGGAAAGATAATAGGATAAAATCTTGCTAATTAATTTATTATACAGAAATTTCCTTTAATAGACTATGACCGTTTTATAGATTTTGTAGGGGGAGGACCGGAGGCTTAGGTGGCATTGGAACTAAGGTCGTCGATCGTCCGCTGTACGAGCTACCCTTTTGATTTCGTTTTGTTTGTGATTATCTAGTTGTATTTTGAAAAACGATGATATTCCCCGGTTTTGAATTGTGTTATAATTAGAATATTTATTTTCATTTCGCTTGCGCATAGACCTTGTTAAGGCCCGGTTTACTGTCGTTACAGTCTGGGCATCCCGAGCTCACGTATAAGAATTCTGGTGACGTTTTGAGCAGTTTTGGATTATTCCGGTCGGGAATGATGTTAGGGGTATTTTGGTAATTTGGCACTCGGAGAGCTCATTGTTGAGTTTTCGCGATATTTTAGGCTATCTTCTAAGTATTTGGATATCAAAAACTAGTCAAGGGTATTTTCTCGTCATTACATGGGTCAAGCTGGGCCAAATTGATTAATACTAGGTTTTTGGACTCTAAGTTAATCTATTGGGTTCAATTTCTCTATAAATACATAACCTTATGCCTAAGAAAAGGGTTCGGGCTCTTGGCACGCATGCCAATGAAAGGTTCTCGCATGAACTTGCCCTGGGACAAGCAAGAATATTTCTTGTCGAGTTTTGATTTGTCGTCGCGAGTTTTTGCTCTGTCACTAGTTTTCGTCTGTTTCGTTGGTTGCGGGGTTTCGTATGTTATTTCGTAGAGGTTTAGTCGCAAGTTCTTGATCACTCGCATGTTTTTAGACCTAGCTAGTCGCGGCCACTTGGCTAGCCGCGTGGACTTGATGACTCGTGTGGATATGGCATTCACAGGTTCTTATGGCTCACGTGGACATGGCTAGTCGCGCGGACTTGGCTGGTCACGTGGAATTGTGTTTGCTACTCGTGTTGTTTCGGTGAGTCGGGAAAGACAGACTGAAATCGATGGTTCTTCGAACCATATTCAATTATATTCATAATATCCTTTGACTGTATTTGTATTCGTTGATTTATCATAGTGAAAACCAAGGTAGTGTTTTGTTTCCACGATGACGTAACCCCACACATTGTGAGCTCAACCTCGTATATCGTTTGTGTCATCATATTAATTAAATTTAAGATAATAAAGAAAATTGACTAATAGAGAGTATAAATTCTAAAATATTTTTAGACGATATCAATATGTAATTATAAATATTAGAGATTATATTTACAATATTTTAGAGTTTAAAGTTGATTGATTATAACAATTTTGTACTATTTTTATCATTTAAGTTTTATAATTCTTTACATTATTTTAAAATTTCGATATGTTTATAAATATATTTAATCTTTAATAAATAAAAACAATCTATTTCAAAATACTTGTTATTTTTTATTTAAGTATTTGAAAAAAAAAAAAAAATAAAGTCGGAAATAGTAAAAAAATACATTTATATTTCTAGATTTGAAATTTTACTTGAGTAGGATTATTCGCCGTGGACGGGTATTCACAAATGTGTGACATGTATTTGCCAATGTGAAGTTGGGTAGACATGGATTTGAAGTAATAGATGGTGGAATGGACATAGATTTGACCAAACCCATGTCATTCTCTATTGACATCCCTAATTATAACTATGTCTAACTTGGTTAATGTGATTCAACCATTTCATCAGAATTCTATTGGTGGAGATAACATCAAACCGTTTTGTCAGATATAAAATTCTTAAATTCTATAATGGTTTTGTATAGATATCTCAAACTTGTTCTTTAGTTAAACAAAAGATCATTTTAATGATCTCAATCATTTTTAGCTTCCCTCACTCAATGCATGATGTTTGATTTTGATATGCTTGTTCTTCCATGAAATACATGGTTTCTTACAACTGTAATATTGGGAGTCATAATGAATATTAGTTGGTCCATTAGGTAACAAGTGTTAGAGATAGGATTGAAACAACTCATTGTTAATTGTGTAGATCGGTTTTGTTGTCGATCGATCACATTTGGATAGCGGTCGACATTGTTGTCGATCGGACGCACTTAGAAGACGGTCGGTATTGGTACTTGATATTGTCCGAGGGTATTTATGTAATTCTGATGCCTCGGGAAACATCTAGCATTTTCCCAAGATATTTTGAATATTTCGAGTCGGAATGACGTTAGGGGTTTTTTCGTAATTTGAACACTACCAGGTTCGATCGGTACGCAAACTATGGGACTTTCGGTATTCAGAGAGGATTTCGAGTCGAAATGACGTCGGGGGTATTTTCGTAATTTGGAAACCCGGGTCCGATCGGTGAGCTGATTATGCTATTTTCAGTATTATGAAGTGATTTCGGATCGAAATGGCGTCGGGGGTATTTTCATAATTTGGAGAACCACGGTCCCGCAAGGTATTCTCGGAATTTTGAAGTATTTTCGTTAGCTTCGGTCATCTGGAGACCACATGGAAATTTTGAATATCTGGTGAGCATTGTTTCATGCCGTGTGTTTTTGTTTCTTTTCGCAAGTCACGAATCGATCGAGAAGCATCCCGAATAAACGGGATTATTACGATAGATTTCCGGTTGAAATCGGATGTTTTTGGACAAACTATACCAAATAGAGCCGGATTGGATAAGACTGACCTTTTGACTCATGTGTGAGTTACTGGACTTGAATTCTCTATAACTACAAGTCCATAGTCACTTGAGAGGGATTCAGAATCAGAATCAGAATCGAATCTGAAATTCGGAGTTGGAAGTCCTAAAATCCCCTAAGTCTAAATTTTCGCGGTGAATTGTGTTCTGAGGAGAAATCCACAGTGAATTTTACGCGTGAACAGTATTGGAGTTAGAAAATCACAGAGGAAAATATTACGATCGAAAAATCCGCGGAGGATAGCTTTGGAGCTAAAAATCTGTGGTGGATTGCTATTGTGATACAATCCGCAGTAAATTATTGATGTGAACAGTGCTGGAGTCTGAATATCGCGGAGAAACGTGTTACGATCCAAAATCGCGGTGAATTTGCTCATAAGAAGAAATCTGTGATGAATTATCATGATGAATAGTGTTGCGAACAAAAATCGATCAGAAATTTGCCTCAATGTAGAAATCCGCGGTAAATTTGACCTTGAGACGAAATCAGCGGTGAATAGTGTTGGGGATAAAAAATCGATGGTGAATTTTTCAGTGAATAGTGACTTCCGTAGTGATTTTGGCTATGGCAGAAATTTGACGGTAAAAAATCTACGGATAGAAATTTGGCTATGGCAGAAATCCGCGGTGAATTTGCACTATGAAGGCCAAATCTGCTGTGAATTTTTCAGTGAATAGTGACTTCCGCATTTTCGTTCCGATTTTCAGTATCGAGCTCATTTCTCGCTCCGGATCAAGTATCTATCACTTATTTTGATCATATAGACACAATATGTTGTATTTATGAACTTTTTATCATTATGGAACACCTATGTAGAACTTCGTTCTCTCGAGGATGTAAGCCACACATTGGGGGCTCAACCTCGTAATTTTTTGTGTCTTAGCATAAAGAAAATCTGAATGATCATTAAAACACCAAAAAATATTTTAAGACAAGATAATTTATGATCGGCCGAGGACCATAGTACACAATACCGAAGGTGACATAGGGACTGATCCGAAGATATGAGATGGAGGTAATCGATTGAGGATCGAAGTGAGACATGATGAGATTTATTGGTTAAGGATGCCGTCAGTTATGGAATTAGATATTTAAGGAAATAAAATAATATTAAATCAGTATATACACGCATATATATATGAAATTCTACATCAAAAGACAATTCCACATTCCACATATCAAATTTTAGTTGTTGAAAGGAAAAACAAGACACCCATTGTAACGACCGTAAATATACTCTAGAATTTTTCAATGATATTTCCATTTTATTCTTTCTTAGGACAATTATTGTGTCTTCATATAGAGATCTACAAATAACTTGTTCATGAACATACCACGTTGTGTGACTCATCGACTCCCTACATCTCCTTCTAGTCTCACTCTTGCTCCTTTCACAGTTCTTGTTCCTACGTCGGGCTTTCTGTTGTCATGGAATTTCCCCGTATAGCCCTATAAAACTGTAAAGCGGTCATAATCTGATAATAGAAACTTCACCTTACCCTAAAACTACCCCACTTCGTTACTACCAATTCCCCCTCTCCTATCCCATTATTTTGCTTTCTTTTACCTATCACGAATTTAGATACCCTCTAACGATTGACACTTCTCTCTTTGTCATATTTCCTAATACTCTTCACCTCTTCTTACACGTCCTAGTACTAGTCTCACCTACTCGTTTAATCTCCCATCTATCAGTTTTGCTATCCTCCTTCTTCTTAGATCCCTTCGCTAAACCCGCATCTCCAATATCACTATCACTTATGTTTCGTACATTCCTTCATTAGTCTCTCCTCTACAAATTTCGTTATCGTTCTTTTCGTAAGTCTATAAGCTAATCTTTCACATATTAGTTCACCACCCTCCTTATCTTGACGCTTTAACTACTATCCTACATCCCTTCCCAGTTAACGATTTATTTGACTCCCTTCACCCATTCCTTTTTCGTTATCTAACGTTACATTACAATTTTTTCTTTTTTTTTTTCATTACTCTTTGCAATAAGCCTTCTCTATCTATTTCGTTTCCTTTTCTTTCCTCATGTTTTACATTCTTTCTTTCCATTCCACCCATTCCTTCTTCGTTATCTAATGTTACGTTGTCTCTTTCATTACCATTTACATTGAGCAAGTTTTATCTATTCAGTTTCCATTTCGTTTCTCATGTTTTACATTCTTTCATTTCTTCATTTCGTTCAATATCATGTGGCCGGGTTTTTACATGCCCGGTGACATGTCTCGCCCAAGCCAACCGTTAGCTTTTAGTTGACTCGACGAGCCGTATGCGTCCCATCACTGAACGAGTACTCGGGCGCTACCCTTTTCTCGCTCGGATCCGTTCTGCCCATTCCGTACGTACCATTTCATTCACTTCATCAGGCATGTCTTTCCATTGGCGAATCGTGTACTAGGCACGATGCCGGGATCGGTCGGACGGTCCATCTTTCCTCTCCCAAAGCTTCCACGATTTGTGGCGAACCGTGTACTTGTCACGATGCCGGGTTCGGCGTTTCCACCTCACCCCGAGTCTTCATTACCTTTTTCCAATGTTTCTAGGTTTATCATTTTCATTCTTAAATCTTATTTCAAGGTTCTCATATTCAATTTCTTACTATTTACCTTCGTTACCCTGCTATCGACCCCTATCTCCCGGTGGTTTCCTTTCCATGTTTGTTTATCATAACTTATCGAGTTGCATTTTCTTAGTCCTCACTCTTTATTCTCTAGTTTTACGTCCTCTCTCTATTGGGTTACCTACTCTTCATTGATATCTCACATTGCCTTATTCTATTTAGTTGTCTTATCATTGTAAATTGATGGTTCTTGCCCCACCCTCTCTTTTACCACTTCCTTTCTTTACCGATTGTTTCCTATTATTCAGTATTTCGTTACTTCACTTTTATCCAGCTATCTTGTCCATATTAAATCCTAATTCCCGTCTAATGGTCTTTTACTCCTTTATACGGATTGTCTTTTACTCTTTGACTCTACCATCAGTCTCATTTCCTCCTCGTCTAATTAATCTTTATTTGTATGTTCATCATTTTCACTGTGTTTGCTCGTTTATATTTTCATCTATAACATTCTCAATCACTACTATTTTCATTTCTTCTCCCTCTCCATCCTAACATGATGCCTATACGACTTATTTCACTACTTGTATTATCACTTACCTCCCTATATTTGAACCTTTCATTATAAGATCATGTTCACTCCACTTACCTTTACTCCGTACTTGTCCTTCGTTGCATTCCAAAATCCTTGTCGACTATCTCATTACAGAACAAAATTATAGAAGATTCAAATGTTCCAATTGCTCCTAAATGGGTGTTTTACTCGATAAACGGATCGAACGTATGAAATCGGATTGACAATTCTTCAGGGTATACTAGTCCACAAATCGATGATGTCATCAAGCATATTGATGCAATCAACAATGCACAATGTTACTTCCGCGGTGACATTTACCCATTTCCGCGGTAATTTGTTCCTGTTTAGTTACCATGCCCCTCTTTGGCACGTGGTGCGTTGTAATTGGCCTGAATCAGTTCCTCTTTTCATTTACAAATGAACGCCGTTTTCCACGATGAAAATGTACTCAGTCCCCCTTCGGCGGTAATTTGTTAGTATCACCCTCATGGACACATGGCACATTGTAATTGGCCTGATTCAATTTATGACAAATGTGGCCCAGCGCCCTCACGATCCACTTTTCTCCCTTCCTACATTTTTCACCTCCCTCTCCCATCTTTTCCCACAACTCTCATACTTATACTAACACAATCTATTAAATTACCATTTTACCCTTTTTCGAAATTTATTTTATTTTTATATAGAAATAGTTAAGGCTAATTCTCTTGTTTGCATTTTTAGTATCGTAATGCTATATTGGATTAATCATCTTTTTCGACATCTATCTATCATCATTATCATTTAATTTTTATTCGTATTTTCATATTCATAATTATTGTTTATTAAATACTATCTCTTCGATATATCTTACACATTCAATATTATATAATTATAATAATATATATTGTTTTCTGATTCTTGTAGTATGATTATACAATGTCTTTACTTACCGTTATGTAATCTACTATGAACTATTAAATTTCTTTCTTGCATATTATCTTTGGATTCTTCACAAAGTATCATTATGTATCACCCTTGATATTTAATGATAATTAGTCCTTCCTATTGCATTTACAACAATATATATTTTAAATAATATTTATTTGTTATCTAATTTTTCTAGAATTTCGGGTACTTACACCCATGAATGACTAGATGCTTTTTTTGGAAAAAAATTACCATGGGTATAAGCATGGTAACTAGAGCTGTTATTCGATTCCAACGAACCGAACGCGTTGTGTTCATGTTTGTTCATATTTTAATCGAACGTGTTCATATTCGTTCATATTTTAATCGAACGTGAAAATGTGTTCCAACATTGTTCAAATTATTAAATGAATGTTCATGTTCGTTCGAATAGCTTGTTCGAACATTGTTCGTACGATTTGTTCGAACATGTTTGTACTATTTGTGCAAAATTCATCCAAAGAGTTCTTCATGTTCTAACTCATCCCGATTTTATATAGAAATTCATTCATCATAAAAAAAATAACTTCATCCAAAAGGTTCACTGACGGTGATAAACATTTATTTTGTTCGATATTTGACATTTTGAGAGTTTTGTTAAATATCAAATGTCTTCTCTTTTTAGTATTTTGAATCCAATGAAGAGTTGAGAAGTGATTTACAACTGCCGTTAGAGTCAAGAAGTGAAAATTATGGTTTTGTAAAGTTTTTTCAATTTAAATACTATAATAATATATTATAATAAAAATTAATTAAAATAATATATTTGTTCACGAACGTTCACATTTGTTCACGAAAATGTTCATGTTCATTCAAATTATAAACGAACAAAAAATAATGTTCGAACAATGTTCATATTTTTATTCGACCGAGCGAACACGATCAATATTTTCTAGATCGTGTAACAGCCCTAATGGTAACAATATTTTGGGCATAAGCATAGCGATATCTTCATTCAATATTCTCTTTGCAGGAAACAATATTCATCTAATCTGTAACTTTAGGATCTTTATGAGTTCTAAATTTGAAATGACTGATTTATGAATATGAATTGTTTCCTAGAAATAAAAAAGGAAATTCTAGAAGTTTTGTGAAGAAAGAATATGCATTGATAACATGTTTTGTACTATAAACTTCTTTGTCAATTCAAGACATGTTCTTATGCAAATATCAGTGCATCATTGTTCTATAAAATATCAAGCTGCAAACATCTTCACAAAAGCTCTAATTTCTCCATAGATTAAGATTTTAAGAACAAAACTTGGACTGAACAATGGAATTTGCTTCAAGGGAAAGTTTGTTGGACCAAATCGAAGTCTAAGTCCATCTTATTACCCAAGTCATGTCTCACTTTGAAACATTATGCAACTTGAACATTTTTTTTGGTAAAATAAACTTGTTCAGATTTATAACATTTCATTAGAATCTGCAGAAAAAATTGTTAGCAATCTCTTCTGTTTAATTAATTGCAATCATCTATTGTTATTAATGAGAATTAATCATTGTATCTTGTTCAAAATTCTTTTGTTCTAGTATCCGTCAAACGTTGGATAAATTATGCATTTGACATTCTTTCAATCAATTTCGTACTCTATTATCAAAGTCAAGTGTTAATATGTTATAAGATTTTATCAACAGTGTTGTCCATCATGTGGATCCATGCTTACATATTTTTCATGGACGCCTTCTCATGGATTGACAAATACTATGGGGGACAATGGGTTGGCCCACATAAACATGTTTTCTTATTCTTCATTTATTTGTTTTTACTTTTTTATTTTATTTAATATATGTTTCATAATATAATAAATAAATAAAATTAAATAATGATAAATATGAATAAATACTAAAAATTATTATTTTATTTTGTTAAACATGTAATTTTATGAAAAATTAGATCATTTCGAAATGAAGATATTAAAAATGAGTACGAAGTAATAAAAATACAACTCAAACATTGAAAACGAATAAAACACAACGATACAAATTAATGGATTACGATTAAACATCCAGATCATAGGAATAAAAATATTAAAATTAAAATATAAAATTTAATGATAAATTGAATAATAAATAGATAAAGTTGATGAGATAGAAATATAAAATTAAATTTGAGAAAGAAGATTGTTGTGGTTCGAAAACCGGGGGCGTCAACAGTCGACAGGTTCGTTGCAAGACGAACTCGGTTATAATTTATTTGATGTGTGCAGAACGATTATAAACCAAAGGTGCAAAGACGCAGCGATTTTAGAGTGGAAAATCTCGAAGACGATGAAAAAACCACTTGACTAAGGGCTAAAGAAAGTGCCCTTAGTCGGTTCAATAAGCAAACTAATGATCATACAAATCATGTTTGTTCTTAAGACAACAAAGAGAAGGAGAAGTATCGAAATTAAATCAACAGAGAATTCTTTATGCGAAAGCTCCAAGGAAAATTGGAAGATGCTTTTCTCACGCTCTAAGTGTCCTTTTTATACTCCCACTGTGCTGTATACAGTGGGTGTCGTTTTGTGCATGTCCTTTGCGGCTAGGTCGGCAAATGTCAGGTGGAACAGCCACTAGAAACGGCTTCACAGAGCTGCATGACGCTAGACATTTCGGCGCTACTAGCCGGCTATTCCCTGGCCACTAGAGGCTCGTACGACCTCGCCGGACCACGCCTCTGACAAGGATGTCGAGGGTTGTCGTTGCATGGGAGGAGTATGGATGGCCCGAAGCAGGGCCTGTAATATGTGGACCGATCGGTCTTGGCGCGTGCGATAATCTGGGTCCTACATATCAGGACCGATCGCTAGGGACGATCAATCGGGCCACAGGGTTTGGATGGGCCATTCACTCATGTGGGCTAGATCTGGGCCTCCAAGTTTGGCTTACGTTGTATGGGCTCTTCTGATCAAGCTTGGCCTTGATCATGTTCAAAGGCACCGGGTTCCGGAGATCTCTTCACTAGCCCCTCGGACTCTTTCGCCACCGTGGTGGTGATCGGGGTTCGATCAACAGATTGAGATCGTTTGTACATAAGTGCCCGATTGAAGCAACGAAAACCTGTACCCGAACTGGTTGTAACGGCGTCCTTGGGGATCGATTCTGCACTTAGAAATTTCATGACGTGAATTTTCAAATTTGAAATCCTTAGCGATTGAGGGTAGAATCGTAATTCTAGGCTCTGCAATAGCTAACGCTTTTCCGTATTACAAAGGGGGGACAAACTGTCAGACTACAGTGATGACGTGTCACCCTGTGATTGAGCAATACGCGGTATAAAAGTCGGGATTTTTGCATTGTGCGGCCATAATCACACATTGCGACAAATTGCTCCAGTTTCAGAATCTTCCGGCGATTTTGCTCAACCGTTCCTCAACCTCAAATTTCTTGCAAACTATAAGGTAACCATCTATAGCACATTGTAGGTCTAGGTATCCTAATATAACCACAATGGACCTTGAAGCATTTCGGGTCAAGTTTTCCATTCCAGCCAATTATCCCATCTGGAGGGGGAATGAAGACATTCTGTGCTTCCTTCCCGCCGAGATGAACGTTCCGGCTAACGCCATCCCCGTTAGCTATGCCTCCCTAAGATCAGGCTTGCGATTTCCTCTTTACCCTTTTGTCGCGGCCGTTCCTCGAGAGATTCACTGCCCGACTTTTGCTCTTTCTCCGGGCAGTTATGTTTATATTATCGCTTTTATTTATTATTGCCACAAACAGAGGGTAGAGCCAACCCTCATTCATTTTTTTAACCTGTTCCTGGTGGGATCCCGTACGGGAAGAAGGTTGTTAGGGGGTCGCAAGCTATATTATATAGCTACCCGAACGAAGGAGTGTATTATCGTAGACAAGTAAGATTCCCTTCATGAATGGGAATCTTGCTCTGTCTGGATAGACATCCCGAGGGAGGACTTGCTGAAAGTCACCTTCCTAACAACACACCCAGACATCGGGAAGTTGGACCGAAGCAGGTTTAACCCATCCCACCCTGATATTGCCAACACTTTGGCAATGCTTCTTCCTCCCAAACTGCGTCTGAAATGAATTGACATCCTTCTGGAGAAGAAGCTGTTAGAGATCGGAGTAGTAGGAAGAAAAGGAGCCCCTGCCCCGAAGGGTATCTTCTCCAGTTCTGACTCTTCTGAGTCAGAAGGATCGGGTACGACTTAGCTTGCTTTAATTCATATTTCCTGATCCTTATTATTTTCCTTTTGCAGATTCCACTGATACAATGTCTGGGAACCGACATGCTGCAGTGGCTGCTGCTTTAAAAGCCAAGAAGGAGGCTCAGCTGCAGTCATCAAATCCTAAGCCCAGCGCTGCGGCTAGGCCTTCAAGATCATCGTGGAGCTCCAGCAGCCACATGCTAGAGCCCCGATCAATGGACGAGGTGGATGAGGTTATCTCTAAGAGGATACACTCATTAGGCCTTCCTATCATGTACAGAATCGAGAATAATTCCCCTCTGGATCTTAACGTCGTGCGGTTATTGCTGTAGGGATCAATGCGGGTGGAAGACGTCCGCCTCTCATCCAGTTTAGGAGATAGGGCGCAGAGACCTTCAGTCTCTGCGTCAACGAGCAAGCGGGGCACCGAAGAGAAAGACCCGAAGCAATATAAGAGGCTGCGGTCAACTGTGAGCAGGCCCGCAGTCTCAATCCCGACGAAAGGGGTCACAATCGAGGAGAAACCAGCCCCGTCTTCGTCTAACCCCGAGGCTATTCGCGGGGCTATCCAGGAGATGGTAGTCTCCGTTTTTAAGGCCCGAGGACCGAAAAGAGTCCCCCCTTCATGGAAGGATGCCGCCCTCGAAGAATACCGGCTCTTGGGGAAGAAAAACTTGCCCGGTATTGATGACGTGCTGCCCAGCTTGGTGTCAGAATATCTGGAGTCTCAAGCTATGGTAAGTTGTATTCAGCTCATGCTGCCCCGCTCGGTATACATTCTTAATCCAATCTGACTCTTGTAGGCACATAGAAGGGCCTTAGACATCGCTTCCACCGTCCAGCTCAGCCGAAGCATCTCCTCGGCGTCTGAAGATCTAGAAGGTCAACTTGTCTTAGCTCAGCGGCAAGTTGAGATCAAACAGAAAGAGCTGGAATCGATTAGAGCCGATCGAGACCGTCTGAACGGAGAGCTGCTTGGAGCGGGTACTGTGTTATCCTTAGTTGCTTCTAAGGGGGGAGAGGCCCAAGCAGCAGCGAACTCCGCCACGGCCCGAGTTTTGGAGTTGGAGCGTCAGATACAAGAGATATCTGACGAAAGCAACAGACTTCTCCTACAGTCCTAAGAGGAAAAGAATGTCTTGAAGGAAGAGCGGGAAGCACTTAAAGAAGACTTGGTTAGGGTCCAAGGATCAACTGAGGGTGCGGTTCGGGAAGCCTTTTTGGGTTTTGCCCGATCGACCTTTATGTTTGCCTTAGCGGCAAACGTTTACGGACCGAACGTCTCCCAATACATGGATAATATGAAGGACCAAATAGTCAGCAAGTTTGGTCTGGATCCCGAAGATGATCGCTGGGAGACGATTGACCCCTTAATCAAGGATGGAAACTTCCGTGAGATCCCCGAACTAGATGAGCCCCCGTTGGAGAATGATCCCAACTATCCCCTCTTTGACCTGATGGATAGATCGGTCAACGAAATAGTTGAGGAAAGGGGGAAGAAAGTGGAGGATCTCAAGGCATGGATTGCAGAGAAGTCCGGTGGAGCAGATAAGGAAGAAGAACAAATAGATTAGGATTTAGTTTCCTAGTCCTTTGCTTCCTGTATTTGTAAACTCCTCGCTCTCGAATAAAATATCCTTCTTTTGTTAAATCTGCACTTGCTAAGTATAAGGTCGGGGCTTAAGCCAAATCTGGACCGAACGGTATTTACTACTTAACTCTGAATCCTGCTAAGTCTAGTAAGTTAGGGAATCCCAACTATACCAATAGATCACACTTGAATCCGTCCCATAAAATATTATAACTTTGGTGGTGTTGCCGTGGTTCTTCAGGAGTCCCACGATAAATTTTAGCCAAAGCCCCGGTTCTTAAAATAGTCCAATGGCGGGCTTTGGCTCGCAATTTGGCAGGTTAACTCTGTCCTTGTTATCTCGCTCATGGATTAAGCACATTGGAGCAAGGGCTACTTTTAGGTAGTGAGTGCCGTTTGAAGGGGGGAATTGAGTTCGAAGTAAGTTCTGGGAGTATGCGATTCATCTAAGTACTCAGNATACGTACGAAAAGGGCAGAACGGATCCGGGTGGAAAAAGGGGTAGCGCCTAAGTACCCACCCGGGGAAGGGAAGCATATGGCCCGTCGAGTCATCCAACAGCTAACGGTTGGCTTGGGCGGGACATGCACCGAGCATGTTACTCTCGGCAACAGTAAAGTTAAAATATGAGGGGAATTATAAGGGGTAAAAGAATAAGGAAATAAGGAAACGGTTAAAAAGAAATTCTTCGCGTGTGGGGGTACAGTTAATTAAGAAATGAAAAGATAATGTGTAGCGTGTGTGAAGTTTCCTTTAATAAATTGTGACCGCTTTACAGATTTTGTAGGTGACGCGGACGAGGTATGAGGAGGGCATGGGGAAGAGGTCGTCGGTTGTCCGGTGATAGAGTCCGGTCTTTGGAGAACACTCTAAATTATGTTGTCGAACTTTAACGCTTTCGAACTATGTTTTAAATTTACTTTCGAACTTTTCGTTTTATTTAGTACGTTCACCAAAACTGCTAGGCCCGAATTAGGGTCGTTACACTTGCGGCCTTCGAAATAGTGCTTAAGCTTTGATATAGTTTTCTACAAGGCAACATGAATTTCTCCAAGGTTGTGTATCTGGTTTCGGCTGGTACCAGGGAATGGCTTACATAGTAAACAGGTAGGTGAATATCATCCCCAATGGTCACCAGAGCTGCGCTGACTGCGGCTTCTGACACGGCCAAATATAACCCTAAGGGTTCGTGGCAAGTTGGGCTCACCATGACATGAGGAGTGCTCAGATAAGTCTTTAAGTCGGAAAATGCCCGATCGCACTCTTCGGTCCACCCAAGATGGCTAGCTTTCCTCAATGTCCTGAAAAAATGTAGAGCCCAATCCGTAGACCTAGAAATAAATCTACTCAGCGCCGCCAATCGGCCAGTCAACCTTTGAATTTCTCGCTTGTTCCTCGGAGGTTGCATGTCAATAATAGCCTGGACTTTCTCAGGATTAACCTCGATGCCTTTCTCAGAAACGTAATATCCAAGGAATTTGCCACTTCGAATCCCGAAGCAACACTAGTTTGGATTTAGTTTGAGTTTATATTTACGGTAACAACGAGACAAGTAAGGAATGCGGTCTTCATCATTCATGGACTTGACAATCATATCATCAATATATACTTCCATAATATGGCCTATCAACTCCCTAAATATCTTGTTGACCAGCCTTTTGTATGTTGCTCCGTCGTTCTTTAAGCCAAAAGGCATAACTAATAGCAGTAAACGCCGTCTTCTGTCATGAATGATGACTTCTTTTTATCTTCCTTAGCAAGGAAGATCTGATGGTACCCGTAGTAAGCGTCCATGGTACTCATCATGGTGATGCCCGCCACAGCATCCACCAATCGGTCAATATTTGGCAGTGGGAAAGGGTCCGACCCACAGCTCTTGTTGACGTCGACAAAATCCACGCACATCCTCCACTTCCCATCTGCCTTGGAGACCACCACCGGGTTTGCAACCCACTCAGTGTAGTGAATCTCCCTGATGAAACCCGACCGCAGCAACCTGTTCACCTCTACCCAAATGATTTCAATCTTCTCAGGAGAATAGCGTCTCCTCTTTTGCCTTATAGGCTTGGTTCTGGGATTAGTGTTGATCTGATGCTCACTTTCGGATCGGTCAATCCTCGGAACATCGTCCGAGGTCCAAGCGAAGATGTCCACATTGCTTCTCAGCAAGCGGACCAGCTCTTCTTCGAAGGTCGGGGCCAGATGTGCTCCGATGCGAGTAGTCTTGGTTGAGTCATCCTCAACCAAGTTGATAAGCTTGAACCCGACGGGTTCCATAGCTTGCCTCGGGTGCGGGGACTCTTCGAGCAAATCCACCCGAGCTCTCTTGATGGGTGCCAAGGTTCGGCACGAGCTCATGTAGCACTGTCTTGCCAATTTCTGGTTCCCCTTAACAGAAATCACTCAATGAGTGGAGGAGAACTTGATCATCATATGGTACGTAGAAGGGACCGCCTCAAACTTACTGAGGCCGGTCCGTCCAATGATAGTGTTGTAAGCCAGATCGACTTCAACGACTATGAACTCCAGGGTCTCCGATCGGTCCCGGCCCGGTTCTCCTAGTGTGACTGGGAAAAGAATTTTCCCGCACGAGATAACACTTCGCTGGTCGAACAACCAGAGGGTTATATTGACAATAGGGAGATCATGGGCCGCGGCTCCTAGCATCTCCGCCACTTCACGCTTTATCAGGTTGCATGAAGCCCCGGTGTCCACCAAAATCCTATGGACCCGTCGATCGGCGATAATTCCAGTGATGATAAGAGGATCATCACATGGATCGGTAACCCTTTCTCGATCGGAGGCAGTAAAAATGATATGGCCCTGAAAGGTCGAGGACCGCTCAGCCGATTCGTACTTGACCAGCACCACAGACTCGGAGCTTTCGGGAAACTCCTCACGCACTGCTCTTTTTCGGTCACTAACCGACTCATTAATCCTTATTCAGCCGGAGATAACATAAATATCTCCGGCGACCTCTCTTTCTCTGGGCACCTCCTCATTTGGGGGAGGTTGGGTGCCCACTTCGGTAGGTGGGGAGCTGGCTGCTCCCTCTTGTCTCCTTCATTTCGCGGGGCCCTATCGCCGCTGTCCCGCCATCTCCTCCTACGGCCCTGGCCACGGTTCTCTTAACCGTGCTGGCCTCTATCCTGTTCGGGTTGGGGAGATCTTCTGTCTCCCGCCCGGTCGTTGTAATGTCGGGGATGACCCCGATTGTCTCTTACCCTTGGCATGTGACGATCGTCACCTTGATGGCCCGTTCTGGGAAAGTCAGCCCGCTTGCCCCTTCGATCGTCATGATCGGACTTTTCCTTGTTCATCGACGCTACTGTCTCTCGTAGTAGCGGGCATTTCAACGTCGGGTGATCGCGGTTGTGATGCAACTCGCAACATACCCGATTGTCCTCCTTCTTCGGAGGAACGATCTTTTCAGCCACAGCCGCAACTTCCCGCGGCTGTCTCTTAGGGTCAGAATTCCCGCGGTTGTCTGTTAGGGTCAGAATTCTCTGTTCTTGATAATCTCCTTTTTCTCGGAGCTCGGTGCTTCTGGGTCGCTTTCGTACACTCTGTTGGCTGGAACAGGGCTTGTGATAGCCGGTGGTTCTGTTCCACTCCTCTCCGACGTAACTTCCAATATAACTTTCCTAACAATAACTTCCAGGTCCTGTAAAGAGAACGTTGAAGCTGGAATACTGCTGGGAAGCGTATCACTATCGTTCGTCGAAGTTCCAGTCGTCTTGCCTTTGATTATCCTATCCCAGATAAAGACCTCAAATGGGGATTAGAAACTCGTCCCCACGGACGGCCCCAAACTGTTGTGGTTCGAAAACCGGGGTGTCAACAGTCGACCGGTTCGTTGCAAGATGAACTCGGTTATAATTTATTTGATGTGTGGAGAACGATTATAAACCAATGGTGAAATGACACAGCGATTTTAGAGTGGAAAACCTCGAAGACGAGAAAAAAACCACTTGACTAAGGGCTTAAGAAAGTGCCCTTAGTCGGTTCAATAAGCAAATTAATGATCATACAAATCATGTTTATTCTTAAGACAACAAAGAGAAGAAGAAGTATCAAAAATAAATCGACAGAGAATTCTCTATGCGAAATCTCCAAGGAAAATTGGAAGATGCTTTTCTCACGCTCTAAATGTCCTTTTTATACTCCCACTCTGTTGTATACAATAGAGTGTCGTTTTGTGCCTGTCCTTTGCGGCTAGGTTGGCTAATGTCAGGCGGAACAGCCGCCGGAAACGGCTTCACAGAGTTGCATGGCGCTAGACCTTTCGGCGCTACTAGTCGGCTATTCCCTGGCCACTGGAGGCTCGTACGACCTCGCCGGACCACACCTCTGACAAGGCTGTCGAGGGTTGTCGTTGCATGGGAGGAGTATGGATGGCCCGAAGCAAGGCCTGTAATATGTGGACCGATCGGTCTTGGCGCGTGCGATAAGCTGGATCCTACATATCGGGACCGATCGCTAGGGACGATCGATCGGGCCACAAGGTTTGGATGGGCCATTCACTCATGTGGGCTGGATCTGGGCCTCTAAGTTCGGCTTACGCCGTATGGGCTCTTCTGATCAAGCTTGGCCTTGATCATGTTCGAGGCACCGGGTTCCGGAGATTTCATCAAAGATGATATTGATAAAGAAAAATAAAAAATTATATGGATGAGTAAAAAATTTGAGAAGTATAAATAGAATATAATGTGGATATAAAGAAAATGTTGATATGTATTGTTGAGAACCCTTAAACTGTGTACCAAGGATGCGGCCCAAGCTAAGATGGAGGCGACCATACCCGAAAGAGGATTCAACAACTGAAATGACCATGTGATGATTCGGTCCCAGCAGACTGAATCGGTCCCGGCAGATTGGATAGGTCCTGACAGACTTAACGTTGAACCAGTCTTAATGAATTAATTGTATTCATGATAGACGCATTTACTAAGGGAAGTTGCCTATTCTAATGATTTAATGGTAGAATTAGTGTGAAACGGGGAGGGAAATTGGCACCACACCTCTATATAAGAGAAGAAGGTTTCAAGATTTAGAGAGGTCAATTTCCATCAACCCTAATCTGCTGTGTATTCATTCCACAACATTATTCATGTTGTATATTTCCATTGATTTATTAATGAATTTGCCACGGAAATTCTCCTCTCGACACCGTGGTTTTTTCCTTATTTCTTAAGAGGTTTTCCACGTTAAAATTGCATTTGTTCTTTCCATTTTCTATATTTCAAGTTGTCTTCACAAACAACGAATAAAAGTCGATTTTTGATTATTAATTATGATCAGAATCCGGTGAGTGTTGATACCCCTAAAAGAAACCATAACAGTTTGGCGTCTTCCGTAGAGACGATTTGTGGATTAACCCATTGAGATCTCTGTCCCAAATAGGATTACACAGGCGATGAATCCCAAAATCGGTAACGAATGTGATGCACCCTCCAACCCTCTTGTCACTACCGTGAATCGATATTTGTTTCTCATAAAATATTCTTTAAAATATTTATTCCTCAACAAAATAAGTGCGTATGCTATAATTGGAACTCACTTTTTCCCATCAAGATATGAGTTAAGCTTGGACGGCGACAGTTCTGGACGGGTTTGGACTGGTAACTACTATAACTAAGTCAAGAAGCTCCCAGAAATTACCAAGAACTTGATTCCCCGCAAGAACTTGCTGGCCAAATAAAAAGTTCTGAGGTATTCGTTCTATTGACATTTTGAAAAAAGAGAATATAAATGATAAACTCATTTCTAGGGGAAAAGTGGGAGTCTGCCTTGGGACTTATTAAAGAATCGAGGCTCTCTAAACAGTAACACATCCATGGGTCTGATGGGTCGGGTTCTTCATAATTGGCTTCCGTGCATTGTTGCTTGCTATGACAAAACCTAGGGGACTAGTGTTGAGAACCCTTAAATAGGGTACCAAAGATACGACCCAAGCTAAGTTGGAGGCGACCAGACTCGAAAGAGGATTCAACATTTGAAATGACCAAGTGATGGTTCGGTCCCAACAGACTGGATCGGTCCCGACTGACTGGATGGTCCTGACAGACCAAGGAAGTCATACCGGTAGGTACCGTTCGTATCGGTCTCGACCGATATGAGTGATTTTTTCGATATACCGTTGGTATACCGGTGATATATCAACATACCGGTGTACCGGTCACAACCGATATTTACCAGTATGACCGATATACCGGGTGGTATACCACTGGTATAACTTCCATGTGACAGGCTAGACGTTGAACCAGTCTTAATGAATTAATTGTATTCATGGAAGGAGCGTTTACTAAGGAAGTTGCTTATTGTGAATGATCTAATGGCATAATTAGAGTGAAATGGGGAGGGAAATTGGCACCACATCTTTATATAAGAGAGGAAGGTTTCATGATTCAAAGAGACCAATTTCCATCAACCCTAATTTGTTGTGTATTCATTCCGCGTCTTATTCATGTTGTATATTTCCATTGATTTATTAATGAATTTGCTACGGAGGTTTTCCTCTCGGTACCGTGGTTTTTTCCTCATTTTTTAAGGGGTTTTAAACGTTAAAATCGTCTGTGTTCTTTCCATTTTATATTTTTCAAGTTGTCTCCACAAACAACGAATAAAAACCGTTTTTTTATCATTAATTACGTTCAGAATCCGGTAAATGTTTGTACCCCTAAAAAGGAACCATAACATATATACTGTTGAAATGGTTTTGGAAGTAAAAAAGTTATAATTATTCTAATGTCTTTTGTTGTATCAGCTATCCTATGGAAAATGTAGATATGGGGAGTTTTGCTGCCCAAGATTTGCTTACAACACAACAAATGAATGTAAAAGAAAATGAATATAATCTCAATGAATCTCAATGAATAGCCTTGCCACACTTTGCAAGCATATTCTCCAATGGAGTCAGATTCAAATCCGTGCACAAAACCCTCCTCTCATTCCAAATAGTCTTCTTCACAACAACTGTAGCGATTTCCCATGAACCCCAATATCCCTGTGCCGCCACATGTGGCCACCAAGTGCCTCACCTAAAGCAAACTCAACCCCACAGACTGAGCACTCATGTCTCTTTTGTTTTTGTGGTAGCTCTGCTATCAATGTCACCTTCTTGTGGCTTGCCCTATGACCCCTAAGTGCCTGAAACGACGAGAACTCCCGGTTACATATCTTGCATGAGAACACCTGCCCTAACTCCTCCACATCACCGGATAACAACATCAAGTATCCACCCATCACATCCTATGCGGCCTCGACTAGTCCGAACGACTCGACAAGAGTATAAGAATCAGATTTTCGACTCATTTCGTATTATTAAATAAAATAATATTAATTAAAAGTAAAATTAAAAAAAAATAATTGTTATAATTTGTAGAAAATTGTATAAAGTCAAATATAAAATTACAAATATTTATCAATTCATTATATAAGAAAATTTAACTTATAAAAAATGAATATCGTTCGTCGATTCTACCATATCCCAAAAAACAACCACTTTTTATCCATCATGGCTTGTAAGAAGAATTCACAAATAGATCGACAACATTAAAAATCGTGAAAGCACATAAGATACGTTTCCGATCACGGTGCCAAGAAATCTGGAAATTAAACACCTAACATGAATAAGTGTCAAGGGTAAAAAATCAAATTAAGGAAGAAATCAAAATGACGTCGTTTTGTGCCAAGTGTCAAGAGTCGGAGCGAGTCGGAGAATCCAACTCAACTCGATACGGGAAAATGTGAAAAATTGAAGAATCAATGACGCATAGATCATACCCCTCCTCTTCGGTGCCATTCTGAAAAATTAAACACCAACACACAAAGGATACTAATATGTCACAAATACCTCCATCTATTTATTTTATTTCAAGGTGGAGAGGAGAGATTGACTGAATACAAGTCCATGAAATTTGGCAACTTCTCCCTCTTTACATAACTAATATTAGCACAAACATTTTTCAATTCCCAAATTTCAAAACAACTCACATACTATTTAAATAATACACGAACTTAATCAGTATCTCCACCTCGAAGTCAAATATTAAAATAATGCTATTTGTTTTCTAAGTAGTAAGGATGTTTAACATTGATATTAAGAAGAGCAAAAATTCTAAGGATATGCATGACAGGAGCGTGACATGAGCTTACCTAAAATTAGCAAATTCTAACCAATGTTTTAAAACCGGTATCGATCGGCATACCAGACAAGTTAATTGGATCAATATATCGAATATGTATCAAGTATACCGGATACGTACCAAATCCATACAAAAATATTAAAATAAATTAAATTATAAAATATTCATATTTTTTTTAAAAAAATCCGATCCGACTCGCAAACCCCTATCCGACTCGCAAACCCCTACCCGACCCAAAAAAAACCCAGGCAAAATACCAATCTAAGCCGATACGTCCGAAATTTCCGATATACCATAAATTTAAAAAATTAATTCTAACAAGCCAGTGAAACGTAAAAAAACATGTTCACTCGGTAAATAGAAAATTGGGAATCTCTATGACAAGAAAGTGCTTCTTTTAGAAGTCCAGACCCGAGCCGACGCGGTGTTCACAGTTCACACTTGTTTGGCCTGACGGACTCACTGGACTGGACTTTGTAAAAGAGAATTTTATTCAGTTTTAGAGAAGCTGAACATAAGCACTTTATCAATTTGAAGTACTGAAAGTTTCGAAGTTCAAAGGACGGTAACTATGTGGGCTATAGAAGGGCCCATATCCGATAAGTCCAATACAAATGGAATAAAACAAAATTGGCCCATCTGTTGAAGGAAGCAGTTGAAACTGCTTGGACTACATTTAAGGGGCGGAAACAACAACAGAGTCTAATTCTTGATCAATTGCACAAAAGGGAAATACAGTGCGTGAAGAAAGCGAACAATAAGCAAACGAATGAATGATCAACTAAGGCAAATACAGGAAGACTCATCTTCAGAATAGTGGAGAAGAAGTCCGCATCCAATTGTTGGGTGAAGAGTATCGCATAGATTGTTCAATTCATATTCTTGTGGGTGAAAGAACTCTTGCAAGTGTAATTTGTAAAGGATGTGCTAGTGAATTGAGGGTGGTTTAATCTTCCATGATTTTTTTTCGAGTTTACTCCGATTTCCACATAACACTCAACATGTCAAGGATAAGATCACAAAGATTAGCAGCTTCAAAAGACAACTAGCAAAATCAGTACATTGAAATGAAGCCCGTAGATCGAGGAATAGGCTAACAAACTAAACGCAAGTCATATGAAGCAGCACCCGGCCCGAATACTAATCAACCCCCAACTAAATTTCGAAGACTAATCGCAGCGTAACATTTCGTCATTTTGAGGAGAAGACGTCTCTTGGGTATCCGGTTTCAGGAATTTCTGTTTGAAAGAATCCTGTTTCTGCACCCACGTCATATGACCCTGCAATTCGAAACGAAACAATCAACCCAAATAGATGGAAATACACGATTACAAGGCAGAAAATTGACGATCTACCTGCAGTGCTGCTGCCCAGGCGATAAGGAACGAAGCGATCCATAATCTTTTATTCTTGAGAAGGTGCTGAATTTCTGGTTTTCGTATATCCATTTACAGGAATGTCTGGAGATCGGATGAATGATATCGGCTTTGAGTTCTGGTTTGGGATTGGGAATAGTGATGAGTAGAAAAGGTCCATTACAAAAGTCCACCGGATTATTTAATTATTATATTTTTATTATAGTTTAAAGATGACCATAATTCGTATACTATAATTTGTAAAAATAGATTTATACATTTTATAAATTATTAATCGTGTATCTAATATTGAACTAAAATTTTCAAATACTCAATACATCTCAATCTTACAAAAAGTATGTTATATTGTACCGTAGAGTGTGTATGTAACATTTATTATTCTTAACTTATGTATTTTTTAAATATATATTTGTTTATGACACTCCACCTTAATATTTATTAATATTTGTTTTTATTGAAAATCGTCATTCTTCCTGTATAATTGATTAGGAAAATTTTCTAATGAAAATTTTTTTATTGTTATATATTGATTTAATATTACATTATATTATTGTTATTTATCTTTAAAATATATGTAATCTTTTATATTTGTAATGAAATTTTTGAAAATATAAATACATACCTCCCCTTAGTAAGATTATTGAACATTTTTATGTTTTTGAGTTCCGATTTTGTAAATCAACTTATCAAATATTGTAGTTGGAAGATATTTAGTGAATATATTAGCAAAATTGTTTTGTGAACTGATTTGCGAATATTTATTTATCTATCTTTTTGAAGTTCATGTTTGAAGAAAACTTTCGATGAAATATTTTTCATTCTATAACTTTTAATATACAATTCATTTAACTGTAATATACACGCAACATCATCATTTGATATGATAACCCACATTTTCTTTCAATATGTTCAATCACCAATCTCAATCAAACACATTCACAACTAGATACGTGCATTGAATTTGATCTAGTTCAATGATCTTATTGTTTTTAAATGTCCGATCATTTCATATTTTTTAGGTTATTTTAGATCAATTAATCTAGAATTATGTCTGAAACAAACAATGTGCAAGATTGAACCCAAAATATTAGTTTACGCTCTCCGGAGAACTAGCCCTACCTAGGTGTTACAATATAATCAATAATGAAGTATACAAAACATGCCAAACGAAATGACCCGAAGAAATCTATATTTCAAAAAAAGGTTTCTCTCGTGCTAAATGAGTCACTTCAAATAGGTTCATCACTCCCGCCCAGAATACCCTTAACTTGTCGGCCATTTTCTGAACAAGAGCCCACTTGATCAATTTTCCATTCTCCCATTGATTCCTATGGAAATAGGAAACTTGTATTTCTCATTCCTTTATGGAATCTGAGTCAAGCTTGTCTAGACAATCATGTGAATGTGAACCCGCTCTGCTTAGTCGACTAAAAGAGAATCAAATAGCATTGAGAGATTGTTTCGCAAATTTCTGCCTCTTCCCCTCTTTTTTTGGGACATCTACAAAAAAAACCTCTTTTTGTTTTCCTACCTCCAGGTGGATTCAACTAATTTTTAGAAATCCATTGAGCCCTGAGAAAGGGAAAGAAATCTCCGAGTCCAACTATTCGGGTAGATTTCCACGTTTTCCCTTTTGCTTTTTGGCCGGTCTTGGATTTTGCCTTTTCATGGTTTATGGGATATCGGGGTCCCCGGATTCATCGTATATCGGGAGTCTGTCCGGAAGTCACATACTAGGAACAAGATGTTCATCAGTAATAGCCAACTTTGACTTGCTCTCTAACGGTCGAGCCAAGCTACGCCACCCTCTTTTTTTTTTCTTTCCAGAATTATGTATCGCTTTTTAGCGTTCTATCACATGATTGGTAATGCGACACTTAATAGTAAAATGTTTAAGAAGGGCGACCCAGTACGCTTTAAGCGAATGAAGCTGCTACATGGTGGGAAACGTCGGATATAGTACTCGAAATGTGGCACCCTTAGCTCGTCCATTCTAGCAAGGTAAGCGAGCTATATCTACCCCCTGCCATTTGAAAGACTCCTATAATGCCTAATGCCTGCGAGAAGTGACCAACCCTGATGAGAACTTCGGAACCCGATATCCCGAACTGAACGAGACTCAAGCCATTCTATGATGGCCCAAATGATGGAAGGTGAACCTAAAGGCCTCATATCCAACTTCCAATAAAGATTCAACCCAACAATGATAGCTGGACTCGAAGACCCACTTGGGTTGAGCCCATTAATCAATAGCCAGGACCGAAGGATAGCGCTGTACGTTATCCACACTTCAAGGACCAATCCGACGGTTACATCCCATATGTCTTGCGCTCCGGGCTTGGTCATTCTTTCCATGTTTCGTGCCCAATCACGCAGTCTGCACTTCAGGCTCATCCACGTTTTCCACCATGGGAAAACAACATTGTCAGAGACAATTACATGGCGTGATCCCCACGCGTTTTCTTCTCTATAAATACAAGGCTCGATGGCAAACGAAACAGGACATTTAGGACGCGCGAATCAGCTTATACTCTGCTGATTTTCCCCATAGCGCTTTCTTATTTTTTCCTTAGTCATCTTCATAAGCTCTCATTGTTTGTAACATGAACTATTTCATTAATATATCGGCTAAGAGCGCTTTCGGCTCTTAGTCATGTGATTTTTACCCCTTGTTCAGAGGTTTTTCCACTCTTAATCGTTGTGTCACTTGTTGTTTTATTCATTCATAATCGTCTCCCCATTTTAAAAAAATTAAAACCGAGTTCGTTTATTACGAACGTGACAACTGTTGGTACCCCCGGTCTTTTGACTTCAACAGTTTGGCGTCGTCATTGTGGATGATTTTCTAATCCCCATTTGAGGTTTCTCCATGCAATAGGACAAGCAAAGCATGACAACTATAAACTCGACGAACGATAGTGACGTGCTTCCTAGCAACCTTCCAGCCTCTGCTTTCTCTCTGCAGGACCTAGAGGCTGTTGTCCGGAAGGTGGTGCAAGAGATTACTTCGGAGAGAAGTGGAACAGAACTACTAGTTGTAACAAGCCATGTTCCCACAAAACGAGGGTACGAGAGTGACCCTGAGGCGCGCAACTCCGATGAAGAGGAGATTATCAGGCACGGTGTAACCATGAGGAGGTCGAGATATCGATCTACTCCGCCTTCTCCAACAAGAGCTCCAACTCCCGTTCTTGAGACTGATCAGGAACGCATGCAACAACGTATAAATGAGCTCACCGAAGAGTTGGAGACTCTACGTACGCAGAGGGAGTTTGAGCCCGATCTAGGGCGAAATCCCGGTTTATTTTACAGGGCCATGGAGGTCCCAATTAAGAGGAGTAAGGATGACGACTGATGGCATAATCTGCATGCTGCCAAAACATCATCTCAGCAGTTTGGCGGTATCTCAGCCGCTTTGGGAGATTTAATGATCCCTTTCTCTGAAGAAATCAGGGCGGCAGTCCCATATCGACATTATCGCGACACCAAGGTGTTGCCGACATTTAGAGGGGACGGGGATCCCATTGATCACGTTGTAGATTTCGAATTACAAATGGGAACGGTTCAAGCCTCAGATTCACTGAAGTGCCGTATCTTCGCGGCTGGTTTGCAAGGCGATGCTCGAACCTGGTTCAAAAACTTGCCAGTTCGATCCATACAGTCGTATGGAGGCTTCATCTTAACTTTCTCTGAGCAATTTGCGCCAAATGTAGGACCACCTCGAAGCATGTAGAAACTATATCAACTGAAATATATAAATGCAAAAATGAGTCTCCGGTCCTTCATGGAGAAGTTCAACAGAACAGCCCGGGGTATCAAACTAGAGCTCGGGGATAAGATCGATATTTTACAGCAAGTTGAAGGACCATGTGGCTTGTCGGCCAGTCTCATGAAGAGTCCCCCATCTACATTGGGTAAGTTTATTAAAAAAATCAACAAATATATTAAGGTGGATGAGGCACTCGGATCGAGTTACAGGAAGTCTGCGGGGAACTCTAAGCCCGCAGGCGATCATAAAGCTTCGTACCATAAAAAATAGCCCTGAGAAGTAGGGGCTGTGATTGAGAAGAACGGTCTTCCGAAGTGGGAAGAGAAATGGGTATATTGTGAGTTGCATCACAACCGCGATCACCGACGTTCAAGTGTCCACTACTTCAGGAGACAGTAGTGGCGATAAATAAAGAAAAGCCTGATCAGAATGATCCTATGGGCAAACAAGATGAATCTCCCCGTAGGGAATGTTAAGATGACGATCGTCACAGGACGCGGGGCAGGGATAATCGGGGGCAGCCCTGAACTTATAATGACCGAGCGGAGGACCAAAGGACCTCTCTGCAAGAACAAGAAAGAGGTCAGCACGGTCGAGAGAACCGTGGCCAGGGCCGAAATAGACGCTTCCGGGTTCGAGGTGGCTGAACCCCACAAAATGAAGGAGGGAGACAGGAGAATCCTCCTCCTTCCCCTGCTCCAGTGGAAGCACAACCTCCACCAAATGAGACTGCTCCACCAGAGCGTATTGTGGCCGGAGATATTTATGTTATCTCCTGAGGAATTCGTATCAATGAATTGGTCTAGAACCGAAAGAGAGCGGCGTGCGGGGATTCCACAGAAAGTTCTGAATATGTGGCGCTGTTTAGGTACGATGCCGCTGAACGTTCTTCTTCTTACGAAGACTCTATTACATTCATCGCTGCTGACCGGGAATGAGTTACTGACCCGAGTGATGATCCTCTCATTATCACGGGATCATTGCTAATCGTCGGTTTCACAAGCTCTTGGTGGATATAGGGGTTTCGTGCAATCTGATGAAACGCGAAGTAGTTGAAATGTTGGGAGCTCCGAGACACGATCTCCCCATTGCTAATATCACCCTCTGGGCATTCGACCAGAGGAGCGTCATTCTGTGCGGGAAGATTTTGTTCCCGATCACTCTGGGAGATTAATTCAAGGACTGTGTTAAGTGTGGAGTTGGTATTGGTATCGATCGGTGACACTTGGATGACGATCGGCAATGTGGTCGATCGATCGGGGCACACATGGAAGACGGGATGATCAGTATTGGTACCGATCGGTCGAGGACCGAAGTACGCAATACCGAATGTAACAAAGAGGACCGAAGCAATCGATAGAGGACCGATGGCACGTGACCCGAAGATATGAGATGGAGGCAATCGGTAGAGGACTGCACTGAGATATGGTGGGGCTCATTAGTCAAAGATATCGGCAGTTATGGAAAGAGATATTGAATGAAATAATATCATATCAAATCATTATATATGGAAGCATATATATGATTTGATTATGGATAATTATATATGGAGATATGATCAAATATTAGAAATATTTGTTTGTTACCTTAATATCTCAACCACCTCATCTATATAAATGGGTCTTAGGGTTCATTGTTATGTACTTCAATACTCTTGTATTCCGATTTTTCCTCTTCGTGTGTGTGTGTTGTAATCTTCTCAAGTGATAGTGAATTTGGCCGTTTCCGCCGGTCACGTGGTTTTTTCCCTTTCTGGGTTTCCACGTTAATTTCTTGTGTCGTTGTTTTCTCTTTGCTTTAATTCTCGGGTTCTACTTAATCTATCGAGATTGTTCGCACACGTGCTCAATCCCCAACAGGCCGAACTGAGACCCTTAAATTCATTGTCGTGGAAGTCGACCTTGCTTATAACACCATTATCGGACGGACCCATCATAGTAAGTTTGTGGCGGTCCCTTCTACTTATCATATGATACTCAAGTTCCCCTCCGCGAACGGAATCATTTATGATAAAGGGGATCTGACCGTAGCAAGACAGTGCTACATGAGCTCGTGTCGGACGTTGTCACCTGTTAAAAGAGTCTGGGTGGATTTGCTGGAAGAGCCACTGCACCCGAGGCAGGTTATGGAACCCATTGGGTTCAAGTTGATCAACTTTGTTGAGGGTGATTCAGCAAGACTACTCGCAACGGGGCACATCTGGCCCCATCTTTTGAGGAAGAGTTGGTCCACTTGCTGAGAAGTCATGTGGACATATTTGCTTGGACCGCGGACAACGTTCCGGGGATTGACCGATCCGATAGTGAACATGAGATCAATACTGAGCCCGGAGCAAAGCCTATCAGGCAAAAGATGAGACACTACTCTCTTGAAAAAATTGAAGCCATCTTGGCTTAAGAGAATAAATTGTAGCTGTCCAGATTTATCATAGAAATCCACTATACTGAATGGGTTGCAAACCCTGTAGTGGTTTCCAAGGATAATGGGAAGTGGAAAATGTGCATCGATTTTACCGATGTGAACAAGAGCTGCGAATCTGACCCTTTCCACTGCCACATATCGATCGATTGGTAGATGCTGTTGCTAGCAGTACTATGATGAGTACTATGGATGCTTACTCCGGGTACCATCAGATCTTCCTTGCTGAAGAAGATCAGAAGAAGTCGGCCTTCATGACCGAAGATGGTGTTCATTGTTATGTGGTCGTGCCTTTCGGCTTGAAGAATGCTGGAGCAACATACCAGAGGCTGGTTAATAAAATCTTTAGAGATTTGATAGGCCACATAATGGAAGTGTATGTTGATGATATGATTGTCAAGTTTATGAATGATGAAGACTATATTTCTTATTTGTTTCGCTGTTTTGAAGTGTGCCATAAATATAAGCTCAAACTAAATCCAAACAAGTGATACTTCGGAATTCAAAGTGGCAAGTTTCTAGGATATTATGTTTCTGAGAAAGGCATATAGGCTAATCATGAGAAAGTTCAGACCATCATTGACATGCAACCTCCAAGATACAAAAGAGAATTCCAAAGGCTTACTAGCCATTTAGCCGCGCTAAACAGATTCATTTCCAAATCTACGGATCATGTCTTGCCTTTCTTCGAGTATTAAATAAAGCAAGTCACCTGGACTGGACCGAAGAATGTGATAGGGCTTTCTCAGAGTTGAAAACCTATTTAAGCACCCCCCTGTGATGGTGAGTCCAAACAACGACGAACCTTTAGGATTATATATGGTTGTATCTTAAGTCGCAGTAAGCGCAGCTCTGGTTACCATTAGAGATGATGTTCACAGACTTGTTTATTATGTGAGTCACTCTTTGGTATCTACAGAAACTAGATAAACTAATCTGGAAAAATTCATGATGCATTAAAAAAAGCCATATCTAAGCTAAGACATTATTTTGAAGGCTAGATGATTTATGTCTATACTGATCAACCTTTGAAGGCAGTTTTGAATCAGCCAAATCTGAACGAGAGATTATCTAAGTGGGCAATCAAGATCAGCTCAATGTATCTGGAATTCGTTCCCCAAAGGGAGATCAAAGCTCAGTTTGTTGCTAACTTTGTTGTCGAAATGACCAGATCAGCTCTATTCTTAAACCAAGAGGACGATCGATGGATCAACCTTCGGAGGAAAAGAAGCGGGCATTACCCTCACTACGCTACAAGGTGATGTTATTCATTCCTCAGTTAAATTCTTATTCTCATGAACAAATAACGTGGTAGAATATGAAGCCGTATTATCGGGAATGACCCTGGCCCGAAAGATGGGAGTTGCCAAATTGCGAATGTTCTCAGATTCAAAGTTAGTTGTAGAACAATTCTCAGGAAGATTTGAAACACATGAGCCCATGATGAAGCTATATCATGCTAAGGTTTTGGAGTTATCAAAGAGGTTCATCGAGTTTTCACTTGACCATGTGCCATGAGAAGAGAACAAGTTTGTTGATGCATTAGCCAGATTGGCCGCAGGCATACCAAACATTGGACCAGGCACTGTATCTGTCCATATCCAATACCGACCTTTGGTAAAAATACCAGTGACCGAACAATCAATTGAGGAAATCGTGGTTTTGTGCCATGAACTTAAGAACCTAAACATCGATACCACTGAATCCCCCGAGGAACCCACATGGATAGACCCTTTGATCAAATACTTGACCAATGGTTATCTCACTGAGAACACTTCGGAAGCTATAAAGTTTGAATTTCGAGCCAAACGATATGTCTTAAACAATGGGCGATTGTTTAAGAAAAGTTTCTAGGGACCGCTCTTACGATGTTTGTCCCCTATCGAGGCCGATGCCGTCTTGATTTATGTTCATGAGGGAATATGTGGTATCCATTATGGAGCTCGATCTTGGTATCATCAGATTATCAGGGCATGATACTTTTGGCCAACACTGCTTGAGGATTCGAAGAAATATACTAAACGCTGCACAGTTTGCCAATACCATGCTCTGGTCCCACAACAACCAGGGGCTCCCCTATCGGTGACTACACTCCCCTGTCTATTTGACAGATGGGAAATTGGTATATTGGGACCGTTCCTTAGATCGGTAGGGCAAAGAAAGTTCTGAACTGTGGCAGTGGAATATTACACCAAGCATATAGAAGCAGAGGTTGTGGCTAAGGAAGTCATACTGGTCAATGCCATTCATTCCAGGCTCAAACCGGTATGTGTGATTTTTTCGATATACCGTTGGTTGGTAATATATCAAAATACCGACGTACCGGTCACAACCGATATTTACCGATATGACCGATATACCAGGAGGTATACCACCGGTATGACTTCCATGGTTGTGGCCATAATCCCTGAAAGAGTTGTGAAGAATTTCTTATGGAGAAATATTGTCAGCCACTTCAGTGAACCTCAGGCCTTAGTACAAGATAATGGACTTCAATTTCGCTAAAAAATAGTTTGGGACTTCTGTATAAAATTGGGTATTGCCCAACACTTTTCGTCATTGGCTCACCCCCAAATTAATGGATTCACGAAGGTATCTAACAAGGTTATCTTGATGGGATTGATAACTAAGTTGGAGGATTTGGGGGGAAAGTGGCCCGAATATATCTACGAGGTTTTATGAGTCCGAAGCAGGAATCTCAATTCTCTTTGGTATATGGGTCCGAAGCAGTTAGTCCAGTGGAAGTTTCCATCCGATCACCTCGAATAACTCAATATAACGAACATCTAAATAGTGAAAGAAGATCCATAGATCTTGAAATGATTGAAGAAAAAAGAAATGTCATCTATACATGCATGTGTTCTTATCAACGAACCATGGAGCGGGCCCATAATAAGCGCGTCTTACCCAGAGAATTTTCAGAAGGCGACATCGTTCTCAGGAATGTAAGAGTCCAAAGAAACATTGGGAAGCTAGATAGAAACTGGGAAGGGCCTTATTGAATTTTGAAAAACTTGGGAGTTGGAGCTTATAAGTTGGAAACATTAGATGGGAATGAGATCCCCCGAACCTGGAATATTATGAACTTACGGTGATATTTTTTGTAAAATCTTTGATATTTAATGACAGTTCTGAACAATAAAATGTTTTTTAAATTATGAAAAGAATACAATGAACGTAATATAAATTATTTCTAGTTAGGTGATTGACCGATCTTGAAGTTTGATTTTTTGAACGAGTCTAGACTTGTGACCGTAGCGATTCATCCACAAGGCTCCCAAGTGGTTGTGACCACTCTGACGAGTCAGATGTTCATACGCTTGTTGAGTACTTAGATGGATCTCAAAACTCCCAGAACTCACTGCGAACTAAATCTACCTTTTGACGGGGACACTTTCCTGAAATAACCCTTACGTCCTTGTATTCCACCATAAGAAGAGATAACGGGGACAGAACCATACAATCAAAGTGCAAACGCAAGCTTGTCTTGGGACTCACATTAGAATCGGGGCTTCGCCAAAGCTCGCCATGGGACTCATAAAGAATCGGGGCTACGCCGACAAAGTTTTTATAATTAACAGGAACGAATTAAAGAGTGATCTATCAATGCGATTAAGTTTCCCTAACTTATTAAGCCTAGCAGAATTCCAACCTAAGTCGAAGTGACTGAAGGGTTTGAGCGCAAAGGTGTCCCGAACTTATACTTAGAAGAAAAACTGAGTATATAGAAACAAATAAGATTTACATCAATAACAAAATACAGAAGGGGGACCTAAGGTCTAAGATTTAATCTATTTGTCTTTCCTCCCTATATGCTTCCCAAACTTCTCCGCAATCCATTCCTTAAGGTCTTCCAGCTTTCTCTCCTTTTCCTCAACCACCTTGTTGACTAATTTCTCCATCAAGTCAACACAAAGGGAAGTTGGGATCTTTCTCTAGTGGAGGTTCGTCTAGAGTCGGGATCTCTTTGAAGTCTTCGTCCTTGGTTAGGGGATCAATTGACTCTCAGCGCTCATCTTCGGGGTCTAGGCCAAATCTCTTGGCAACCTGACCCTTCATATTATCTATGTACTGGGAGACATTAGATCCATAGACTTTTGCTACTAAAGCAAACAACAGTGGGGACCGAGCAAAGCCAAGAAGGGCTTCTCGGACCGCCCCTTCTGTCGCTTCCTTGCCCCTAACCAATTCTCACTTCAAGGCATTTATTTCTTCTTGGGAGTGAATGAGAAGTCTATTGCTCTCGTCAGATAGTTCTTATATCTGACTCTCCAACTCCAAAACGCGGGTCGTTGGGGGGTGGCAGCTTGTTGGGCATCCTTGTACTTTGCTTTCCACTCTGCTGCCTGTGAAGTCACGAGCGAAACCTGAGTGCCCGCTCGCAGTAACTCTCCGTTCAAGTGGTCCAGCTCCTCCCACACCGATATCAGCTCTTGTTGTTTAATCTCAACTTGCTACTGAACTAGGGCAAGTTGATCTTCGATTTCTTTAGAAGCCAAAGCGCAGAAGCGAGGTTCAATCCCCTTTTGCATGTTTGCAAGAACGACCTAGATTTAACCAAAGATAAAGTTAACAACAGAGCATGAGTATAACTTACCTCGGCCTGGGATTCTAAATAAGTCGCCACCAGATCAGGGATCGGGCCATCTAGACCGGCTGTGATCTCGTCTAAAAATATTTTAGAGAGTTTGTTTATGATCAGTCAATTTCTTTAATAATTTTGAGTTCAATTATTGTGGGGACACGAGCGATATACGAGGTTGGGCCCACAATGTGTGAGCTTACGTCATCGGGAGAGTGAAGCTCTACCTTGGTTTTCACTATGATAATCAAAGGGTATAAGTACAATCAAAGGATAATGATAATCCAAATGAAAACGGTATGAAAAACGATCAAATCTGCTACGTCATGCTCGGGGTGAAGGGACTCGCGACATTTTGCCACAATGTCTCGAGTCCATACATAATGTAGCGATTATATGCGAAATCTCGTGGATTGGGGTGCTGGTCATGACTTCTCGACACAATGTTGCGACTACATGCCCAATGTTATGACTCCTGCAAGCAAAATCTCACGGATGAACAAAATGTCGCGAGTAAGGGGGCAAGGCGACGAAAAATCGCGACTACGGGCATGAGTACAAGTTCTCGCGACTTTTTGAGCACAAAGTCGCGAGTCATGGAGTTAAAGAAGGGCTCTCGCGACTTTTTGACAAAAAGTCGCGACTGGGTCACAAACTCGTGAAATCGGGAGCTTTGGAAGCGTGCAAAGAGTCTGAACCCCTTTGAGAAAATATCCTAACTAAACCGGAATATCCAATTAAACCGGAATAAGTGTCACAGCGTCCCGAAACTTTGAGAATGCACCCCGGTCGAACACTATATTCTGATAGCGATAATGTCCGAGGGGCTAGTGATGAGAACTTTATAACCCGATATTCCGAACTGGACGAGACTCAAGCCATTCTAGATTGGCCCAAGTAATGGAATCCGAACCTAAAGGTCTCAGATCCAACTTTCAATAAAGATTCAACCCAACAAGGATAGCTGGACCCGAAGGCGCACTTAGGCTGAGCCCATTCATCAATAGCTAGTACTGAAGGATAGCACTGTACGTTATCCATCACTTCGGGAAACGATCCGGCGGTTACATCCCACATTTCTTGCGCTCCGGGCTTGGTCATGCTTTCCACACTTCGGGTCCAACCACGTTGTCTGCACTTCGGGCTCATCCACGTATTCCGCCATGGGAAAACGACTTTGTCAGAGGCAGTTACATGGCGTGATCCCCACGCATTTTCTTCTCTATAAATACAGGACTAGATTGCAAACGAAACAGGACTTTTAGGACGCGCAAATTAGCTTATACTCTGCTGATTTCCCCCCTCGCACTTTCTTATTTTTGTCTTAGTCATCTTCATAGGCTCTCATTATTTGTAACATGAACTATTCATTAATATCTCGGCTAAGAGCGCTTTCGGCTCTTAATCAGGTGGTTTTTCCCATTGTTCAGGGTTTTTCCACTCTAAATCGCTGTGTCACTTGATGTTTTATTCATTTATAATCGTCTCCCCATTTTAAACAAATCAAAATCGAGTTCGTTTATTACGAACGGGACGACTGTTGGTACCCCGGTCTTTTGACCACAACAATCCCGTCATTGTACCATCATGTACATCAAACGAAAACCCCTTAATTCTTCACTCGAAACAACTAACAAAATCTGTGACTAATCTGTTACTGTCAATACTTCGCGATTACTCAATTACTATCAAAACATCACAATTACGTAGATACTTCCAAAACTTCACGACTACTCACTTAGTGTCCAAACGCCATGATTACTCAGATACTCTCTAAACGTTCCGACTTCTCAAATACTGTCCAAACGTTGATTCATCGTAATGCATGCCAGACTGCCTCGATACTTATGCTCGTAGAAAATGTTTAGTTGGTTGATATAAATAGTCTTTGGTTTGTGGATTCATAGAAATGAGTCTTAAACCATCTTCACCAGTTCGGACATCGACCGATACCTTTCCCAGAAAAATCGTTATCCTGTATAGAATTCCCCTGTTATCTTGTTCACTTTGACACAAAGATTGTCAAATTGAGAGATCATGTCAAATTCTGGCAAAAACCCGGGAACGGTCTACTTCTATAAATACCCCTCATTTCGAGCCGCACAGTGCATTTTTGCATTGTATTAAAGCTCTTTCGCGTATTTTTGACAAAACATCACGCGTACCCAACTTCTAAAAAAGAATCGCGAGTTATTGAGATTTTAGACTCTCCGCGACCTTTTGACAATACATCGCTACTGCCACGTTGAAACAGAACATCGCGAGGACACTTGTACTGAAATTGAACCGCACTGTTTCGAAACATGGTGAGGACCCGGTGAAATATAAAACATTGCGAACATTTAATCAAAACATCGCGAAAAAGAAAACTTCTATAAAAAACTTTTGCCCCTCGATACCAAACATCGCAATAACAATATCACGAATTGGTATTTTTCCATTATGTCTCATAATTCTGATAGATCCTCGGGTTAGTCAAGTTCCTCTTCTACTTCGGAAATTTCTAGATCGTCTAGTTCGATTTGTTCTTCCTCTTCCTTTGTCCCCTTGAATTCCAACTTGCACCCCTACTTTTTCGATCGTCTTTATGAATTAGAAAGGATTCTCAGTTCCAAAATTGCAGATGTTATGGCTTTGAGGTCTTTCGATCAGCCTTATCGGATGTCACATTGGAAGTGGAAATGTGTTGTTGAGAAATTTAGATTCCCTCTCGATTGCATCATCAATCAGCCCCAGTTATCCTATCAGATTTTGTATCCACCGATCGTCGGTGCATGCTTTTCTCTGGAATATTTAGTGAATATATTTTCCTGCATCTTCATCCTTCATTGCCACTCTTCTAAATGACCTAGGGATCCATCTTTTCTAGTTGAATCCCACTTACGCAGTGGCGTTCATTATTTTCATGGAGGCCAATGATTAGACTCATGTGTATAAACGACATTTCTACTGTAGACATGATGATTATCCATATTTTGAATATATTTTTGACATTGTATCCATATCGGTGGATTTGAGACTAGTCAACTAGACGATAGAAGGTAAATTGTGTTTCTTATCTAACATGCACTAGCTAAGTTCCATCTTTCTCCAAACAAACTCACTAGACCTCATCCCAACTCTAATTCTCCTAGTTGATCGGTCTCACAGCGTCCAAGCTGGATACTAAAACTCATAGGAAAATAAAAGAAAGGTGATTTATTTTTTTTAAAAAAAAAAAGATCATATAATCACGTATATAAATAATATTTGTGCTAGTTATAGCTTCAAACCAACCCCTCTTCGCTTATATTTGCAATATTATAACTTCATTCTCTCACAATGGTCGTGATTTGATATGAATATTCTCATTTACAATCCAGTTTTCGAACATGCTTTGAAGTCTAAACTTTTTTCAGGATGAAGTCCCCATCTTCCCACGATTGTGGGCGGACTTTTTTTGTCTTGTCTTCTTGTCATTCACTTCTTACATACCTCCATTTGAATGCGATATTTTCTTGGAGGTCCTCCATACACGATAGATCCAATTCCATTATATCTTCATTCATCGCGTCGTCATAGGAGACTACTCTTTCGGACAAGATAAACACTTCAATCAGGGAGACAGCCTTGGGACCATATACCAGTGAAAAGAGGTTAAGGACCATTGTAGAACGTGGTGATGTCCTTTATTCATTTGGAGAAATGTTCATGCAATATTTCTTTTGGCTGGAGTAGTTGGAAAGGCCCCCATAATATTGATGCTTCACGTCTTGAAAATGTATATTGTCGGTAACGGCCGCATTGACGCCATCGTAAAATAATGTAAGTTTTAGTGAAACTCGCAGAAGGAGCATGTTCGATTGAACTTCATAAAGTCCTACTTCATTGATGACCATAAATACGCGGCCCTCATAACCTTTAAGGTTGAAGACCGACCAATTGAGTGGCTAGAGTCCTAGCATGAACTTCTTTTGTTACAGCATTGACCTAGGTCGAAGATAGACAACGAAAATCCGACCTGCCAAAAGATTTGTTGTATAATTGATCACACATAGACGAACTTGGTGGACCTCCTCATGTCTCTACGTGCCTCACCCTTGTCTTGGGGCATTAATCCCCTGACCAAGTAGTCGACAATAGAATCCTTCCAACATGATTCGTCATGCACAATATCCAATAAGAACATGTGTTATTTGGGTTTATCTCAACCCAATCTCTAACACCATAAAACAGAGGACCTGCCCTCTTTTAGATCGAAGGCACATTTGAGGGGATTCGATTTCATTCGATATTTTCTCATGATATTTTCTCATTGATTTATACATCTATGTTTTTTCTCTATCAGATAGCTTAATATAGAATTTATTAACATCTAATAGGCCGCACCTGCATTTTTAAAACCAAATGTCATGGCCTTATAACTGAATCTCTCAATATTGATCATAAAAAAGGTATACAATCTGTTGATGTGATGTATGTATATATGATTATAACATTTAAATGATTCTAACATACTATAAAATTCAAAATCATTGGACGTCGCATCCACCATAATTTTAATGACAAGTATTGAAGACAAATCCTTTAAACATTGTTTGATTTAAATCAGTAAAATTAATACAAAATTTTCAGTTATAGTTTGATTTGGGTACCATCATTAGATTCGCGTCTCAATCCACATATCTCATGTGCTCGATAATCTAGCTTGCATTAAACTTTTCATCTCTTCATCTATTGCCATTCTCCTTTGCAAGGGAATTTTTTTTCCTTTTAGTCTTTTCCATATTTGGCGGTATTTCCGACCAAATAATAACTTTTTGTCCGGGTTGCCAGGGAATAGAGGAATAACTTAATACCAATTGTTTCCAAGTTCATCTCTGTTACTTTTCGCAAGTAAGAGAATACCTCATGTTCTATTCAATACTTTCTTTCATTAATGACTCAAGCAATACAGATTGACTTCTTCTCGCTAGCTAGTTTGTACTAGTTGAAGCTTGTGGCTCTTGCAAAGACATGTGCTCGAAACAACGTTGTTTCCGTGAAACTATGAAATTTGTTGCGCACTTCAATTCCTTGCCACAAAGGCCAAATTTGTTGCAATTAAGTGTGAATTCGTCGTGCCTCATGCATCTGAGATACTTTCTCTTCCAAATAACATAAATTCTTTGCGATCTCATTGCAGTTTGTCGCATGTCTAGGGCTTTTCTCGAAATTTGTACAAAAATGTGAACTATTTTTTTGTCCCATGAGCATGTACTTCTAGAAAATAAGCAAAATACTCGAGACTCAAAGCCACTTAACTATTGAAAACACATTTTTCGAGTTTGGATAACCTCCGAACCGTCTCCTTTATTATGTGTCAGAACAATCTTGGATCTTACAAATTATTTGAATACCCCTGGAACCACGTCAACTCTAAAACATCTTCGAAAACGTGTTAGACAACCTTGTGGCATGTCCAAAGGACTCGTGCAATATAGTATAAATTGGATAGTAAATTAGTAATGAAAATGATAAATAGATAAATAATGTGTATATGATTCAATCTTTATTATTTTTTATATTATATAATATTCGAGTTATTCGTGTTAATTTTAAACCATAAGTGAAACCAAACCCAAATAAAACAAATCGAGTTTTAATATATTAAAATTACAACTAATAAATCCAAAATTAATGACCCAAACTCATAAAATAAAGTATACTTGAGTTCTAAAACTTAACTACCCAATTGAAACGGTAAACCAAACCCACGTACTGGCTGAGGCGGGAGAGCTTAAATGAATTAGAATTTGCGTTTGGGTCGAAACTCGAAAATCAGATTGGCGCTTTTCTAAACTCGCCTTTCTTACGAGATTACAGAAATACCCTTTCCAACGACACCATTTATTCATCTTCCTCGTTATACGCCGCCCCAACACTCGCGGTACACACCAATCTATGGAGAACCAGAGTAAGAGCTCTGGCCGTCGCCACCGCGACCAATCGGCGTTTATTGCTTCATATACTAGGCGAGGCTTGAAGAGGAAGCCTGAATCAGCCTTCATCGACGATAACCGCCGGACCAGTACTCAACTATCTTCTGATTCGAATCTGGATCTCACCCTCCGAGTGCGCGGTCAAGTCGAGATTCTCAATTCAGCTTTATCCTCCACCGATCAAGATCGTGCTTCGGCGAAACTGGCTATGGATATCCTATCTGACCTAGCCAAAAACGGTGTGTCAATATTTACTAGAGAAATAAAATAGAAATATTTTCTTTTTGGTTTCATATAACCCTATACAGTGGACGGCCTTATTCTAGAATTTAACATCAAGACTGGATTGAGATACTATATGCTCAAATGCCTTCTTGATTTTTACTTCATGCCAGTTGCTCGAATTTCTAATGTTCCTTATGCTTAAGAATGTCTACTCCGGTCGCATTTTTGGACTGTGATGTTATGTTATTGACTCATTCTGAGTTCTTTTTTTTCTGTAAGTGCAGAGGATATGGTGAATATGATAGTAGACTGTGGGGCTGTTCCTGTCCTAGTAAAGCATTTGCAGGCTCCGTCATGGGAGCCTAATAGAGAAAGTTGCCCAATACCTTATGAACATGAGGTGGAGAAAGGAAGCGCGTTCACTCTTGGACTTCTTGCAATAAAGGTTAGCAGTCTTTGTTACTTGTCTCCCCATATAATTTATCTGATATTTTTCTTTTGGCATTAAATCTGAGAGATTCACCTTTGTTATCTGATGATGGTCCCCCGGAATAAGAATACTAAAAACTTTATTATATTCTTCAGTTTTTATCTTTAAATGATTTTCATTGGAATTTTGTGCCCAATTTATAGTATCCATTCATGTAAATAATTTTCACTCAAAATGGTTTTCCACCCCAAAACAATGTTTGGCAGCCAGAGCATCAACAACTCATTGTGGATGCTGGAGCTCTGCCTCATCTCGTGAACCTGTTAAAGAGGCACAGAAATTTCCAGAACTCTCGTGCTGTAAATGGTGTTATTAGAAGAGCAGCTGATGCGATTACCAATCTTGCTCATGAGAACAGCAGTATTAAAAGTAGTGTTAGGTCCGTATAATATCTTACCGTAAATTGCACGTGCATATGATCCCAACTTCTGATATCTGGATATTTTTAAAGGGCTGAGGGTGGTATTCCTCCTCTGGTCGAATTGCTCGAATTTGCTGATTCAAAAGTGCAAAGAGCTTCAGCAGGAGCGCTACGCACCCTTGCTTTTAAAAATGATGACAACAAAAATCAGGTCCTTTTTTGGAGTTTACAAGGTATTTATGTGTGGCGGTGTATGATCAACTTATCCTATTCTTTTGCAGATTGTAGAGTGCAATGCTCTTCCCACTCTCATACTAATGCTGCGGTCTGAGGATTCTGCCATACACTATGAAGCTGTTGGTGTCATTGGTAATCTTGTTCACTCGTCTCCAAACATCAAGAAGGAGGTCCTTTGTGCTGGAGCACTTCAACCTGTTATTGGGCTGCTTCGGTATGAGTTCTACGGGGTGCTAGAATTATATTTTTGTAGCCTTTTTGCAGGGTTGTGCTTTTCACAGTTGTGGTACAGACTAAATTGAAAGATTGATCTTTTCCCACTTGTCTTTCCGTGCATGTAGGGAAGTATGATAGGGAGAATATTGTTATATTGCCTTGCTTTCAACTCGTAGTGTTGAACTTGATCTCCCCCTCCCTGCATTATACACACATCATATATTCTTATTTCTTGTGTATGCTTTCTGCTCATACAAAGTATTAACACCATTTGTGTGGTCTGAGCGTTGAATTTGAAATGTATCCATCCTTATGTTCTTTAGCCGTTCTTTTTTGCATTGTTGAATTTATTTAAAATCATATTTTTTAGCTGTTTTTATTTATTGCTGATGTTTTAATATATGTTTTGAATAGCAGTTCCTGTTGTTCTGAGAGCCAAAGGGAAGCAGCATTGCTTCTTGGGCAATTCGCTGCCACAGATTCAGATTGTAAGGTGAACTGGATAATTCTTTTTTGATGTTTTGGAAATTAGCACTTTAAGATTGAAGAAGATTCACTATTTTGTTCATTAAGTGTTTGTGGATTGGTCTTGCAGGTACACATTGTGCAAAGAGGAGCACTTCCTCCTCTAATTGAAATGCTACAGTCCACTGATGCTCAGTTAAGAGAAATGTCAGCCTTTACTCTTGGAAGACTAGCTCAGGTAGGACCCATATTTCTCCAGCTCCCATCTTTTATGATTTTCTAATTCTTTGAAGATTCATTCTAATTTTTTCACACCGTATATTTTGTCTTAAAACTAATTTATGTTGTTTTAGGATACTCATAATCAAGCAGGTATTGCCCATTGTGGTGGAATACCACCTTTACTTAAGCTTCTTGAGTCAAAAAATGGATCTTTGCAGCACAATGCTGCATTTGCTCTCTATGGGATTGCAGATAATGAGGTATCCCGAAATGTTAGCATGAGAACATGGTTTGTAGGTTTAATGAGTGACCTTGGGACTCACAAATTCATTTTATGTTTTTATTTTGTTAGGATAATGTTGCATGCCTTATTCGAGAGGGGGGCATTCAAAGACTTCAAGATGGTGAATTCATTGTGCAAGTGAGATCTTCAGTCCGTTAATTCTGTTTGTGCTTCATTTTTGTTGCTATCAGTATACACATGAAATTCACACTGTTCCATACCATCACAAGTAACCTTATCTTCTACCTGCTGCAGCCTACTAGGGATTGTGTATCCAAGACCCTTAAAAGAATTGAAGAGAAAATTCATGGACGGGTGTGTGAGATCAAGTATTTATTATGCAATCTCATTAAAATTGTATCTTAATAGGTTGCCACTTGAATTATTTTATCATGGATATGGAAGTTGAGCAATATTTTTCTCAATCCAGGTTTTGAGCCATTTATTATATATTATGCGTGTGGCAGAAAAAAGTGTTCAAAGACGTGTGGCTATTGCACTTGCTCATCTTTGTTCCCCAGATGATCAAAGAACAATATTTATTGACAGTGATGGTAGTTTATTTTTTGAGTAATCTGTTTTCATTCTTGTGCTCTGACCAGGATTTCTAGTTTGGAATAAAAAATTTTCATGCCTATTTCATTCTTCCAGGATTGGTGTTGCTTTTGGAGCTTTTGGAGTCAACAAACCGAAAGCACCAAAAGGATGGTTCCTTGGCATTGTGCAAGTTGGCCAATAAAGCGAACTCGATGTCTTTCATTGATGCTGCTCCTCCTTCCCCCATTCCCCAGGTGACTGACTATGTGCGGTATTTGAATAGTACACATGTTGAACATTGTGTATATATTAAATATTTCCAACGATTTATTTTTCATTTTATGCATTTTATTTCCCCTTAATTTTTTTCCTACCATAATGTTTTTATTCTGATACTTGTTGATGTTCCTAGTTATATATTTTACCTTTGACGTGGATGGTGTTCACCTACTGACAAAAATTAATTTACAGGTCTACCTGGGTGAGCAGTATGTAAATAATCCGACTTTGTCTGATGTTACATTTTTAGTTGAAGGTGTGAATCAAAACTTCTGTGATTTTGCTGTGAGTGTATGTATCAAATGTAATTGCTTTCTCATTGTTGCTTCACTTTCAGGGAAACGATTCTTTGCTCACAGAATTTGTTTGCTGGCCTCTTCTGATGCTTTTCGAGCTATGTTTGATGGTGGTTATCGGGTGAGCTGACTGCCTACATTGTTTTTGGGTTGATATGTTCAGCTCCTTATGCTGACTGCCACTATTTTATTTTGAATATCATGAGTTGGAAATTTCCAAGTATGCCTTATTCTCAGTTTTGCTATGCACGGATTTGCTACAGGAAAAAGATGCTAAAGATATCGAGATTCCTAATATTAGATGGGATGTTTTCGAGTTGATGATGAGGTCTTAGCTCTGATTCTTCTTTTATTTCCCATATGTTTAAGAATATTATGGGATGCTTATTATGCTGGTTTCTTTCAGATACATATATACAGGATCTGTTAATGTCAGCATGGAAATTGCTCAAGATCTTTTGAAGGCCGCTGATCAGTACCTGTTGGAGGGCCTTAAGCGTCTGTGTGAATATTGCATTGCACAGGTTTTGGGATACACAGTTAATTGAGATATCAACTTTCTCTACAATCTCTGCTTATATTTATCGTTTCTTATTTATATTTGAAGGATATCTCTGCGGACAACGTCTCGCTCATGTTTGAGTTATCAGAGGCATTTAATGCTTTATCTTTGAGGCATGCGTGCATTTTATTCACCATGGAAAAATTCGAGCAACTGCACATAATGCCTTGGTATATTTCCTTGATTCCCATTATGAATTTTTAATTTAGGGAAAAATTGTAGCTATCGTTTCAGTTTTTTTAACTTTTGTACAATCAGATGATATTTTCCCTGGACAACACAAAAATGTTTGGATTACAGGTACACTCATCTCATTCGTCGAATTTTACCAGAAGCTCGAAATTATTTTGAAAGATTGCTCAGAGCAGAATTAAGGGGAACATAAGATGTGTGAATGTGAAGCTTTTTTTAAATATCAGAGCACGAGAGCGTTATTGAGTTACCAGAAGTGAAGATGATGGCTTAATTCTTTACACTGTTGTTACATGCATTGGAAGGAGACTTTGCATACAAAAATGAGGAGCAAGAGTGAAATTTGAAGTAGGTTGATGTATAAAATTGTTGTATCAAAATGGTAGATTCTACAGCTCTCCAGTGAAATGAATAAGATTACCTATAAGCCCCCTTCTACCATGTCCTTGTTGATTTGTTTTACTAAATGGTGCTTTGGATCTATCGCTCTACAAGTTTTGTTTGCATTTCATCCAAATTTTGGATCCCTGCTCAATACAATCAATTTTAGTAAATTTTTTATTGTCATGGCCAGAATGAAAGAAGTGGCTTTTTTGTTTTTTCATATGCTTTATTGCTTGTGGAGTTGCAGACAAATCAAACCTTTATATATACTTTTTTTAGTTTTTTAAAAAATGTGTAATATTACACATGATGCAAAACTATTGAAATTATAGAATCGGGTCCAAGTAATTATTAAGGGCATAAACGAATGAAATTTTAAGGGAATGATATACATTTTAAAACTTTAACAATGTATTATGTGATAGCACATTTAATCTATCACCATTTCTTAATCAATATGAGAGATAAATTCATTACCTTATGTCAATCATTTGACATGTCTGAACTTACAAATTGAAATTAATCGAACCAACTATGTTTCTATGTTGGAGTTATAGAATATAGATGAAATTACTACGAGAAAGCAGAAATTAACATAATATAATGGGAGAGGGACCATACTTTAAAATACCTGAATAATTCATTAGCTTTTTTACCTAATAAACCTAATCATCTCACTTTCAGAACCACTATGTGAAAAAATCAACATTCTCCTAACAAGTATGATATGTTGGACTTGTGAATTGAAATAAATCGAACCGGTTATTATGCCATTTACCTTTTAAATATGTGGGATCATCTTCTTAATATCTTGTTCTTTAATATTTTCTTGTCATAATTTTGATTGGACTATAATTTCAATATTGTATCAATTTAGTTATTTCAATTTACAAGTCCAAACATATCATGTGATTGGACTTGATGACGAGTATTGAATTTGTCAACATCCAATATGTAAATGAGATCAAATATGTTAATAAGGGTGGGGTGGTATCACTTAGAGTGTGTTTTGTGTGTATTATGAGAATGTAAATGTGTTTTCAAAATGGATTGTTAGAATGTATTTATAGAATAAGAATCTGTTTAAGTATTCTGCATGGTAAATAATGAATAATGAAATAAGAATGATCTTTGTAAAAAGTGGTTATGAGAATGCATTCTGAATACTAAAGTACTATTTTGCCCTTATAATTATAGAAAACAAGATTTATTTAATTAGAAATAAGTAGGGGTGTTCAGTCGGTAAATACCGAACCGAACAGAATTTTGATTACCGAATAACTCAAAAAATTAGCTATTAAACTGAATTTTGTCGGTTCGGTAAATACCAAATTGTTTCGGTATTTACCGAACTGAATTTACCGAAATTTAATCAAATTAAACATAAAATATGTTAATAAGGGTGGGGTGGTATCACTTAATGATTTTGTCAACTTTTTCTTTTATATATTCCCTAATATCTTCATAATTGCAGAGTAACTATTATTAAAAGAATCTTAATGATACTACGATTGAAACAGTACAGTTGTGGCTGTAGTTTAGTGGTAAGAATTCCACGTTGTGGCCGTGGAGACCTGGGCTCGAATCCCAGCAGCCACATATTTTTGTTTTTGTTGTTTTATTGCATGTCATTCATTAGAAATTTAGGGAAAAAAAATTGTATAGCACTTAATGCTTTGTTTTTCAACAATTTCACAAACATAAGATAAGAACTGAATGCTTTGTTGTTTCTTTGTTTACCTTATTCATTAAATTGGTAAACATTATGCTTCTTATCGAAAGTTGATTTTGCGAATCACAAACACAACATTACGAGCCCTATACCAAACAGACCACTAAGAACAAGAGCAATTGTCACCTTTCAAAAATATGGTTTTTGAGAGGTGGGGTTTGGAGCTCAAGATATAAAAATAAAGAATGAAGGTAAAGAACAAGAAGATGAAAGAATTCTGTCTCTACGGTATTTAAAAACAAAAGTACTTATATTTCCAACACTTTTTTGATAAGTGTTAATAAACATTTATTTTTAAAAGTACAATTAATAAATGAACTATTAGGGATGACACTCTTATACATAGTAAAAACTCAGAAATTTAGAACACCCACCACATACATATGTCTTGTTTAGATGTCCACCTATGTAACACTTGTTTTTTTGTATTTTTAAATTTTACTCATTCTCATAGTCCATGTCCCATGGTTGATCTATCATGATACATATTGTTGCCTACATTCAAAATTTGTATTTTAAACTTCTTCGTGTAATTAGTATGTTCTATTGGATATCTTATTATAATCGTATCTATATTTTATTTCCATGATTTTCTAGTGTCTATGAATTAGCTTGCAAAAATACCCACTGCAAAACACTTATTTTGACAAAATATCAATCTCAGTGTTTTTTTGAGATAATAGAGTAGATGAATATTTTGATAAAATTGACTTTTCGCAGTAGATACTTTTTCAAAGTACCCATGCATTTTGTGTAGAACAACCTATCTTTACCAACAATGAATAATGGAACAACACTTAGATTCAGAGTGATCCGCTTGAAACACTAGAGATTAATTTCATGTACATTTTTTCATCTTACTTTATTGCTTGTCTCTCCCATCGCATTTAAAATGAGGTTATTGAGAGAAGAAACATAATTACAATGATCAACACTCATTGGTGTAGAAATAAATGTAAAGATTACTTTCCCTATAAATTTAATTTTCAATATAAATTTAATTTTTTACAAAAAAATGGACACAAATTAATGATACTTGAACAACTCAGGAAGAAAGATCAAAGACAACAAAAAAACAATTTGGATACTTTAAAACATTACCCAAAATAAATAATTGAGATTTTTCACTTGGAGCTGTTAAGTCCTATCCCAAAACTATCATTTCCTTATTGCTATGCATTACTACCGGACCGGATTGATGGAGGATTAGATGGATATGACATGTCGCACATGGATTAATGTAGCCAATATGTTATTGTATAAAGCTCGTTGATTTAGATTTAGTGTAGATGAGTTGAGATTCATTAGTTGTCATCTTATGCAAAAAATATTCCTTTATTACTCATTCCATTAATCTATGATTTTTATGTGATTTTTAGCTCAATTAATTGGAGATTTTCTACTGAAAACATACAATTATTTCTGCAATCGTGTCTCGCCATCCCGGGTACTCATCCCGAAATCATTAAGTGAAGCACACGTAGCATGTGTTGGGGAAAAATTTTTGAATAACAGTGTCAGATATTTTTGATTAAAAATACACCGGTACTTTTTAAATATTTTTGTTTATAACACTGAATCATTTTATTTTGTCAATATAACACTGATTAACAGTGTATGAGACCGACTTTTGCTTTTATCTCGGGTTGTGTGTTATCTTTATGACTTATTCATTTATCCATCATAAACAAAAATTATTCTTTGAACCCAGATGGGTTAACTCCAAATTTACAAAATAAACTTCCAGACTAAAGCAATGTTCAATGATCGAAAGATTAGGCAAAAAGATTCACGAGTAAAGACTCACCATTACATGTTGAAGAAAGATTATGTTTTTTCCTATTCCAAAAAAAGAGGTTTATTTTTTTCAATTAGAGTTCAAGAATGAAAACATTTTCCCATTCTTCCAAGTTAAAAAACTAACAGATCTTCAATTCAAAAAACGAATATGTAAAAGAAAATAACCTTATTCTAAATTTAGTGTTTCTCAAACTGCCTGTGTAACTAAACATTTTTTCAAAAATTATATTATTTTGTTACGCATCTGCATTTAAAAAGTAAAGTGAGTTTAAACAAATATGAGAGAGAAAAAGCTGCGACTCGTGTCGGTATAATTTAAAATCATATATTTAAAAATTTTAAAATGATGTGATACGATGTCATCACTGCTATATTTACAAATAAAAATACATCAGTGTTATTATTATATTGATATTAAAAATATTGTTATTTAAAAAAATAAAAAACCTGCCACAATTACTTTTAACAAAAAAACTCGCATGTGCCGACCAAGATGGTAATGATTGGACTCTGCAACTCTATTCTATGCACCAATCATGGTCGTCTTCGGACTCTTCACTTCCCTAGAACAATATAAGATATCATCATTGTGTTTATGTTGTTGTAGATCTATTGCCACATTGATTCTTCTCTTAAAATGCAACCCTTGAGTCTCCTTTATAATATTCATCTTTCTATTGTGAATTTTTTTGATGTACTTACGAGCATTATTGATTTTATACATATAATCATGACATCGGAGAGAGTTTGAGTAAATGAATGAGAGGATGCAGATGTTTGAGTGAATAAATAAAAATAATTTTTATGTTTTATATAAAATGTGAAGGATAAACAGTGATTTTATTTTGGTTTTCTTATCTTGTTGTTTAGTCATTTTCGTATATCACATTTATCAACATAATCAAAATATTTATTTTTACTTTAACTCTATCCAAAATGTAATAATTGTATTCTTCACATTTATTTGAAATTTGACTAGTCTCAACATTGTGTTTTATGGGTTTTTTTTAGAGTTTTTAACTTTATAATTGACCGTATTTTTCATTTTAAAAGTTTATGTCATGACAAGTTTTTGTTTTGAAATATAGTAGTGATTTTACATCTGATTAGACTGAATTCATTAGGTTGTATATTAAATTGTTAATTGATATGAATATTAAATAGTTAAATTATATACCTAGTAAAAATAAATTAAGTTTTAAATGCTTTATAAATAAATATATTTAAATATATTTTTTTAAAAACTATTTACAATGAATTTATATATTTTGACAATTTTAATATTTCAAACATTGAAAATGCAATTGTGTGTATATGTTTGTAGGTCCTATGAAAGTGCAAAAAAATAAAGAGTGTTTAGGTAAAGAATGACTAAATGATAATAAAGTAAATCAAGCGATTTAAATTATTTTTTAGAAAACAAAATTATTTACAGCTCTAATAAATATCATACTATTTTTTAACATGAAATGTTTTATAATAATTAATATAGTTATAACTATTGTTAATTAAAAAATAATAAATGACGAAAAGGTAAAACTGTTTGGGATTGTTCGAATTGTCTAAAACGTTAATTATTCTATAAATAATAATTTTGTAAAGATGTTATTATTTATATTTATAATTTCAAAATATAAATTTTGAATTCGTAAATTACTCATTTTAATACATTAATATATTGTTTAGCAAATAAAAAATTAATATACATTTAATTCAGTTAATACATATAATTATTATTTAAATTATAAAATAAAAATGTGTATATGAGCACACCTCATTTAATGGCAAAAATGTAAAAAGTTGGTTGTCAATGAGAGTATTTTATAAAATTACTCATAAAAATGTAAAATTTAGTATATGACACTGTTAAATAATTTTTTTATGTGTTTTATGGTTGTTAGTCATCGATTTTATATCTCAAAATATATGTGTAGTATTTTGTTCATCACATTTATTTTAATTTTGATTAGTCTAGTCAATTTTATATGTGTGTATCTTATTGTTTAGTCATTATTTTTATATCTCACATTTATCAAAATATCAAAATATTTTTTTTACTTTTTCTTTGAGAAAATTGCATAAATAACCCCAAAACTTATGATCTTTGTAAATGTCATGCCCTCCAACTTATAAAATTGTAGGAATGACACCTCTAGTTATTAAACCACTTATTTTTGACCTCTCGTATTTAGCACATGATTTTCCGTTAAATTTGCAAACATTTTTCGTTCTCAATGTTCACAAATTATGCAATAAGACTTTTATAAGAAAAATTATACAAAATTGATACTTCAAGTTCGAGAAATATGCATCCAGACATAAAACAATAACAATATCGTAGAGGGTCAATATTAAACAGTATTGTTTACTTGAGGTGTCGTACATGCAATTAATTAAAGTTGGAGGGTCATATGTGCATATTTTTATTAACTTGAGGTGTCATATTTGTATATTTTTGTTAACTTGAGTTGTCATATTTGTAATTTCGTAACTTGGAGAACATGTCCTTTACACCGCCCGAAAGGTGGAGGGTCACCAGTAAACGTCACCCCTTTTTCTTTATCCAAAATCTAATAATTTTGTGCTAATCGGAATTGTAGATATTATGTTTTTTTAGAAATGTATATATAATTGAAATAAAATTTAATATTTATTGTATTAATTTGAGGAAATATAATTTGAATATTTGCAACTAAACTTTAGCACAAGCGTACATACGTTTACACAAGCGGTGTGACTATCGCTTTCGGAGCATTAGGAACAACATGGAGCTGCAACACAAGATAACATGGTAAATATTGCAGTAAAAATGTAACATTACGTACATACGTTTCTCTTCAGCTGCCGTGCATTACTTGTTGGAGTGCACTAGAAAATATGACCCTCATTGGTTATTGACATTACTCCAATCTGATCAGAATTCCAGCTCACATTGTCATTCGTAGTTGGGATCCCGCGATTCGTATCCAACGTTGTGTCATGCATGGATCCTTGACTATGTAGCCCAATACACAACATATATATTCAATTAAAAAAGAACGTTATCGTATTCCAAGTGGCAAACCTTCTCGGTTATAGACTCCCGGTGTATAGAATCCATAGTTGGATTTTGCGCCTGAAAGAATAAACAAACAATAAAATACGTTAATATTCTTTATAGTTTATGAGTTATAAATGCGTGATACACTTGTTTCTTATTGTCATCTTCCATTTCCGTGTACACAAATGAATTTTCATTCACCTCGGAATTTGATTCATTGCAGTTGCTTCATTCTATACACATTCATTAATAACAATACACGTATGAATGTATTGAACAACGAAAACGAAACAACATTGCAACATCACCTTTTGATCTTTGTTCGGATCTCTTCGCTTACAACCCGCTTGTTGTGGCCAAGTTCTCCACATACCCCACACATCATTCTTCTTTTTGTATTGAAAAGGCGATGTCGAAACTGCTTTTTCGGTTCGTTTTTAGCCTTCTTTCTTTTCTTGGATGATATTCCACACTTGAATTTCCTAATACTGGTGGAAGCGAGGGTCTTTCTTCACTGAACGGCCAATGCACATGCCCTGGAATACCCTCGAGCGGTGCACAATACTCTGCATTAAAATTAGAAACACAGAAAAAAATACTTATATAGTTATATGACTGCTGTTTTTCTTTTGGATGGCCGCCATGACATATTTGCATGAAATAAGTACGAATAAGCAAGTAACAAGATAATTGTGGAATTCATTAAAATCGCAACATTAAAAAACATACCAGTCAATTGTCACACGTTGCACGAACATGTATGCGTTATTAAGTTGCAATACTGTCTGTCATCATGTGCAAGACAAGTCCATCGAAATTGATCAATCTTTATTAGAACTCCAGTGACACCTAACCGTGACGTCTCCACAAGAGATGATAAATTTTTTGGACAAATAAATCCATCCATAGCAGATGCAAGTTCCGCTCTACGACATTTAAAATCCTCAAATAAGTCGATAATATATTGCCGACAAACCTTTAATATCATTTTATTGAAACTTTTGGCTATGATATTCAACAATATAACACTCTTCGATGTATGGTCAAACAACGCATTTGACCAATGCTTTGGCGGAATAGCAGTCATCTTCGACCAAGCTTGTTTGGCACCCCGTAGGGACAACATATGACGTTCGTAGTCCACCTTTGTTGTAGACTTTGTAGCGGCCCAAACAATACATCTTACCGCTTCAGAGAAACATTTTTTTGTCTTCAAGTTGACGAGAATGTGCTGAAAAAATTGCGAACCTGTTACACGAATTCAGTTAAACTTTCATCGTACTACAAAATCTTAAAAAAAACATACCTAAATATTGTGTAATACTAGCTAAAGCGCGGGCATTAGTCCAGTTCCTCGATCACACACAATTGTGTACTTCTCCATATTGGCCGTAGTGATCATTGTGTCTTGCTTAATCAACTCCAGAAACCAAACAAGCTCTCGAGAGTTTCCAACTCAACAAGTGCGTACACGAAAAGGTAAACATTGTTATTGGAGACTAACCCAATAACAACCAAGACCTTGCCTTCCAAAAAAAATACTACTCATGATGGCATCAAACTATCAGTAAAAACTCATTAAAAACGCAATACTTGTACTTGACAGCATAAGATCTCCTTCGTATGTATACCATCAATGTACAGAATTGGACGACATGCCTACCAACCTTCTCGACACGCTCTCAAGCATATGTACATGCTCTTGAAATGACCTGTCCCATCAGCAGTCTTCGTTTCATCTATTGTTATCATCGAACCTGAGTTACTCTTTTAGAGTTGTTAAATGTAACTTCTAATTCTAATTCTACTGAAGTTAGATGTTACTATCTTCTTTATTACATTCAATACATATTCATTTGCTCTAAAAAGCTTGTGCCTTGAAACTTCCAATGCTTAAAGAATATATAAGTCGTACTCCAAATTTCGTAACAGTAAACGACGGATCCTTTATGAACCAATCAATGTACCTGTTGCCCAACCACTTCGCAGAGTATTTTCCTTGTCCAAAAACACCCATTATGCTCCGGGTTGTAACCATCACCATCCGATGTTATTCTTTTTTTTGTTACGTTCACATACCACCCACATTCTTTTCTCCTACCGCGCTTGTATTGTATCCGTAGACGATCCGCTTAATTTATATCAATCCAAAATTCTTTCCCATTCAAAATACAAAAGGTTACTATGCAATATTTGGCGTGTTATTTATCCCTAAATGTAAGTCATTTCCTGCATACAAGTATTTAATGTGTGATTATAATAAATAATTCCACAAAAATACAACGAATAAGTATAAACAATTACCTGAGTTGTTGACCACTCCATCCAACTACATTGTTATATATAAAGCATGTCGGGTCAACTTCTTCTCCAAATGAAACATCCGTTTCTTCATCTTCACAAACATCATCTAACATAGAAATATCATTGAAGCACTCTCCACCATCCATAGTCACCTAACATTCGGAAGCCCATCAACACACGTATATTATTTTTTTGGGGTTACTTTTATCCTATGTTGCATAGGTGCGGGGATACGGGTGTGAGGTGCATGGTGCGGGGGTACGGGGTGTGGTGATGTTAGAAGTATCCAATTTAGGGTGCGTCAAATTCAAAATAATAAAATAATCAATATAAATATTTGAAATTTTCAAACAAAATAAAATAACCCTCTTATAAATTGTTAATCATTATAAATTGAATATAAAGATAACAACACTTAAAAATGTTAATCAAGTAACCTTCTATTACCCCCTTTATCATCGGATCTTCTTTCTGTGGTAACAAAGGCTCTCAATGGAAATTTTATATCTACCGTATTTGGCTCTGAAGTAAGAATATATTTACTTCTACTCATGATAAAAAAATACACAAAACTGTAAAAAGTTATGACATTTAAATCAATTTACGAATCAAGTACGTAATTCTTAATTCACCTTTGTTAGATTCTTGTTTCACTGCTTTCCATTCACTTTTTGAGTTCTTTTTCCTCATCCACAAGGTTTCTTATGTGCAGTCTTTTATATTTATAAGTTTATGACCCTAATTTGTTTTTAATTTTTTTATTAAATATGTGGGTGGGTGCGTGAATCCCCGCACCCAAGCACCCGACGCACACCCGGTGCGTTAAAATCACAAATTTAAAGTACCCGTGTAATATAACTTTTATCCTTATATATTTTTTTGGTCCAACAAGGCTTCTTTTTTTCATTTGAGTTAGTCGAATTTCTGATTGGTCCAACTACTGACTCCTCTGTCTCTTTGTTTATCTCTATAATAACATGTACCATAATTAGAATTTAAAACTCAATATCTTCTCAAATAAACATTCAAAATATTAAACAACCAACTTCTATGCTCTACAAATACACACATAACAAATATAATTATATCCAATTGTATTACATAATTATATCCAACAGCCAACAAAATAGTCTAGCAACCCAAATCCTCATCACAAAATGGCCAAATTATACGTAAAAATTGATTAAGAACCGTACCCTTTGCCTAACCAATGATTGCAGATTAATTACCCTACCAACATAAAAACTGAAAACACAAATCACACAACATATGAATGCACAACATAATGCAAAATAGAAAAAAATTGTTAAGCAACATATGAAATTTCCAAATCACACAGCAAATTCGATTGATTACCCTACAACAAAAAATTTAAAACACAAATCAACAACAAAAAAAACGGGAAAAAAATCAACAGCCAACGAAAAATGGGAAACATAAAATCTAGAAGCACAAAAATAAGAATTGGATATGTTATAAAACAATAAACGTATCCATTAACAGCCGTACCCTATGCGTAAGCAAGTAAAATCAAGCCCGTAGTGACCCTCCTGAAGCTAATCCCAACATAAAAAAATGACCCATTGCCATACCTGTAGGACTGTCCCAATTAATGAGGGTCGACTTTGTTTTTGTAGTGGAATCAACGTTCTTGTACACCGATTAACGGGGCCGACTTTGGTACTTTGGGTTCCTCACGTATGCGTAAATGGAAACATAAGAATTTTTGGGTTCTTGTATTGGGTTTAAACTTTTTTAATGTCGTCAAGGAAGTAAAACCAAAAATAGATAACGTAATACAACTTGCGACAAAGTAAGGGTCACAATTAAACGGTTTATGTAACTTAAGGGGTCATTCATGCAATTTCATAAATACTGGGGCATTGCCTTTACACAATTCGTAAGTTGGAGGGGTTAATTTTGTATTTTTATCATTTATCTTATATGTTCCATAAATATTTTAGTTAGCTAATAATGGGCGTGCATACTTCTTATTATTATTTTAATGAGTGATGTTTCTCAGTGGCCCCAAACATTTAAATAGTGTAAAGACGATGTTGCTAAAGTTTTTCAAATGCATACAAAACCCTCAAAGTTGATATAATGCGTGTTGTTGACCCCAAACTTTTTAAGTTATAAATAACATGCCCTCAAAGTTTAAGAATTGCATGGTTGGCCCCCGATGTTCCAAAACCATTTACATTTGACCCTATCTCTCGTAAATATTTTAAATGTTCCATAGTTTGTATTTAACCATTCAACCTTTAAAATATGTAATGACCATTTCTATAAACTTTGAAAATTTTTAAAATAACACAAATTATCAAAAACACTCTTACTAAAAAAAGATGAAAGCCGTTACTATTCATTGGATGGTTATTCTTAAACAGTTTATAAACTTCGGGGGCTTTGCATGAAATTTAAAAACTTTGGGAGCATTACCTTTAGACTATTTTAAATATTGGGGGCCATTATTGTAATTTTTCTTATTTTAATTGAATCAATCATTATCGAAAGGAGACTTTCTCTTTCTGAAGTTTCTTCGTTTCCACAAATTCAACATGGTATTGGAGCATGATTCAAACTCAACTTACTTCCTACATGCCTCAGATAATCAGTGCATGTTTTTTAGAGTGGAGTGTTTTCAGATCACATCTACGACAAATGGAAAGTGGATATGATGAATGCTCTATAAACAATGACAAATATTTGTTCGTTGATGGGATGGTTGAAGTTTGCATGCCATGGTGAAGGGGTGGTTATGATGTGAACTAGCTATGTTGTGATGCATAATAGAGTAAAATCGTTTTTTTCGCACAACACAAAAGATCCATTTTGAATTTAGCAAATACTTTTGGATAATAAGCAAATCTTTTCAATCATTAAATCTCAGCTACTAGGTAGGCTAGGGATGGCTAAAGTCGGCCATGAGTAACGAAATCCACAGCAGAGTATGGTTCACAATGACTGTACATGAAATATGATCGAATGTGGCTGAAAGGTTCGGAAAGGAAAATGTGCCGAGAGCGTATCAACTTCGACAAATGAGGTCACACCGTCGACAAGATGGGATGATGGTATCGAGTTACTACACCAAGATTCGGGGAGGATGTGATGAAATACATGCGTTGTCTATCTGTCCAACATGTACATATTCGGCCAAAATAGACTATAAAACCATCCAATAAAGGGAGCAACTTTACGATTTTGTTATGGTTTTGAGCGAGTCGTTTGACACAGTAGGACACATATCCCGGCAGAAACCTGAATCCGACGTTTAGGTTTGAGTACCACTTTGTTCTAATGAATGAACACCAACGGACAATTATGACCGGACAACGATCAACCATGGAGGCAACAACATCACAACTGCAAAACGTTCAGCTTGATTACCCCATTCGACATAATGATAAGGGGAGACTAAAGTGTGATCACTTTGGGAAATTGTGACATTCAAAAAAAGGTTGCTTTGAACTGCTCGGCTATCGCCACATTGTCGCAAAGATGAAACCGATCGACAAAAGAAATAAACCAGTCGAAATCAGCGCATGTCGACCACACATGATCAACATTACACACTTGAGCGAATGCAGTATAAGAGACTACTTGAGTACCTAAACAGTGATCCACAAGTCGACGTCAGCAGAACATAGACTTTGAAGTCAAACGATGTAGGCATTAAGAATGGAAATAGACGTGGATCATAGACATAAGAGCACATAACCCATCATTGAGATGCGTATACTCTTCGACACTGAGAAAAGTAACTCTCCCCAGCCATAATACTTAAAGGAGCGACTATGCATGTATAAGAAGTATGACGAGCATGTCTCACAAATAGCATTGAGATGTGTGGAGTCTTATATGTCCATGATTTCATATGCAACTTTATGTGTGTGAACAAGCTTACCAGAGATTATAGATGTGCTATAATGTTTTTTTCGGAATTCTATGTGGATTTGACTCGAGGACGATTGAGACCAGAAAGGAGTTTGATGGGTTGTGCCTTCAAGCAGTGGGACGAGAGGTTGAAACAATGTCGATTACTTGGATAGTGCAACCTATTCTATGGCACAAACATTTGGGACGTCTACAGCTGGAGAAGTTGAAATGCATGGGTACTAAATTTGGCTACGTGAGTTATTTAGTAGATGACTTACATTGTCATTCGTATTTTAAATAAAGTAGACTAATTTTTTTTTCGGTATTAGTGAAATCAAGACGAATGATTGTTTCGAGCTTCTTCATTGTGATGTTCGGTAACTCATAAGATTCCTTCGTTAAGTGAAGAAAAGTACTTTCTTGCAATTGTTGATGATTATAGTATGAGCGTCCTCGTCAATCTTATGACAACCAAATTAGAAGTAGTCTATCATCTACATGTATTATGTAAGCATGGTGATGATGGAAAATGATCAAAATGATACAAAGATACATTGGATTGGAGTTCCTATGTGTCATACTAACACAATATTATGCGAATTAGGGGATCATCCTGAACACAATGAAGTTATCGTACAGAAGTATCAACACATCTTAGAGGGTGCAAGAACATTGCATTTTGAAGCACGTCTAGCAATGGAATTTTAGGAAGAAAGTGTTCTCACGGTAGTACACCTCATCAATCAGCTTCCGTCCAAAGCATATAAAAATAAAACGCCATATTATATCATTAAAAAGGAAGTGTAACAAACTCATCATGATTGATTCAACCCTCAGTTTTGCCTTGCCTTTCAATATTCAAAGTTTTCTCTCTTTTTGATTCTTTTAGTGTTTTATATTTCCATACTTTCTTTGAACATTTGAAAATCACGTATTTTCATAATTGGATAGTGGTTTTTTGTGGTTATTAATTTAGAGCAAGATGATTGGACCTGCGTTTATTATGATACTATTATGAAGTAGCAAACCTTCATCAACACATTTCCCAAAAGGTGCAATACATGAAGTAGCAAACCTTCATCAACACCTTTCCCAAAAGGTTTGAAGTTGAGAATAGGTGATTTCGATCAAATTGATGATCCAAAATGTTATTGAAGATTGGTTGGTAGGTTGTTGTATCTTGTATTTACCATACCAGATCTTGCCTACTCTACTCAACAACTTAGTTAGTTTATACAAAATTCAGGCCAATCTCATTCGATTGGTGCATTAAATGTTGTGCATTATCTCAAGGGAATTGTAAATAGAAGACTATTTTACACCACATGCTGTGGGGATTCATCGTTTAAAATACTATGATTTGCAATTATTGTGGAGACACACGACATTTATTGACTTGATATGAAATAATGTTTTGATCATTATTCATCTCATGGAAAACCAAGAAACAAGTGATGTATCTCGATCAACATCGAAGTATAGGAGTAGTTGTCTACAAGCGGAATGATCGGTCACTACCGTTGACCTTGACAATTAAGATATGTTGTACAAAAAAGCGGCGATTAAAATAGCTTTAAATCTCATGTTACACGAAAGAACAAAATATATACAATTCGATTGTCATATTGTAAAAAAAGAATGCCGAGCCGGGTTATTCGACTTATACATGTTAGTAGCCGCAATGAAGCAACATATATGTTTACAAAGGCTTTATCGTTGTGATAAGACATTCCAAGGTGTGGGGAGGATGTTCGAAATCTATTTTACATCTTTGAACCGAACAAATCCATTGTACTGGTGGCGACATTTGTCATTCTCAACTTTGAATGTGATTTTGAGGTCATTATATAAACTATTTTTATTTAATTCTTGATTTTTATAAAGTGTAATCTATTCTTTTTATTTTGTAAGAGATAAGAGGATATAATGAAAAACCTCAAATTTTAATGGGATTTAGACACTAGTATAAATAGTTCATGTGAAAATTTTTTTGGGATGGAATAATTAGTTCAAGATCGATTAAATGTTAGCGGGTGGTTTCAGAATGGAAATAAGATATGATATGAAAACATTGTGATCAGTTTATCATCGATACGATTGCTACCTATTACACATTTTATGGATAATTTTTTTTTTTCTCATAAGTAGGGATGGGTATTCAAATATTATTACAATTTGGAGACTAAATAAGCAAAGACAAAAATACTATGACTTATTAACATCCATTGATTAATTGTCCAATTTCTTGTGATGGCGACGACCAATAGTGCTCTTACAGTAACCATCTTTGCAACTAGTGCAAATGTTTCAGAATAGTCGATCTCTTCGCGTTGAGTGTTTTCAAAGATAACCAACCAAGCTTTATATCGCTCTATCTAGCCATGTGGCTTACGCTTTATACGATATACCCATTTGCATCATAGTCCATGCTTTTCTTGAGGTAGAGGTTGTAATGTCCATATGTTATTATGTTCAAGGACATTAATTTCATCTTTTATAGCCTCTCTTCATAAAAGATTTTTCACAGCCTCGGGATATTTTGATGGTTTTGAATGCTCTGAAGATAAAGCAACACAAAATTTTCTATGTCATGCATTGAATTTATCATAAGACAAAAAATTCCCAATATGCTACACACTTGTAACTGGAGAATCTCTAATTGAAGCTGTTGTTATCGGATTTATGGGTTTTGGAGGTGTTCTTTTTAGTCTGTCTGAAATCAGATTTGACAGTATGAATACAAACACAATTTTCCAAGGTCATTCCCGAGACTTTATCGAAAATTACGATATGATGCAAGGTAGGTTTTCCCCCATTAAATGACATCGGAAGTATTGATCGAGATAGTCGGAGAAGTGATGTATCCTTACTCTGATGCCATGATAAAATAGAGAGAAATAAGGATAAAGATAAAAATATGATTCGCATTCACTTATCTCAATATAAACAATATTACATTGTTTAAATAGATACTAAACTAATCAAATAAAGAAACAAATATTAAATTATAATCAAATGAAAGTTATTGTTTCCATGATTGATGAGAATATTAGTCCACGTTTCCATAATTAATCATGTAGACTAATATTCGTATGGAAATCTGGACAAAATGAGTGAGAAATTTAAGAAGTAGAAAGGGAATATGATGTGGATGTGATAGAATGATAATGTATAGACAAATTTATACGGTGTAAATAGTTTTGACACGAACAAAGTTACAAAATTAGACTAAAAGAAACCCCCAAACCCCGGATTTATTCCCCAATTAACCCAAATTTTAATTTCTCTTCCCAAACGAACATATTTTTTAATTATTTACCCAAAGTAATATATTTGACCTCATATACAAGGCCGCATTACTAGTTTTCATTTCTAGACACAAACCTAGAATTAATAAAATGTTTCGAGATCTTGTTCGTTATGAATTCGAATTTGATTTGAGTATGACTCGTTTCGGTAAAAAATGAGATCAGACCATGGAAGTCATACCGGTAAATATCTATCGTAAGCGGTACACTGATATTTTGATATATTATATGTATACCAATGGTATATCGAAAAAACCGTCGTACCGGTCATGATCGGTAACGACCGATATGACTTTCTTAGATCAAACTCAAAACTTAACCAAACTACTCAAGTAATTTGTGGGTATAATTTTTTCTCTGTTAAACATATAACCTATTAAACAAGTGACATATATGTTAGTTTGGGTAAAGAATTAAAAAATATGTTAGTTTGAGAAGAAAAATTAAAAATTGGGATTAATGGGAATAAACCCCCCACTTTGGAAGCTGGAGCTTCACCATTCAGAAGCATAGGAGCTTCACATCCCCCAAACCTCACTCATATAAAGATAATAATTTTTTTAAATAATCATCCATCCAAATATTTATTTTATTCAATGTAAATCATGGTTTTAAAAATCGGTTCGAACCGGCCGATCCGACCGGGAATCGAGCACACTACCGTTCCGATTCGAATCGCTTTACCCTGTATTTTAAAAACGGGTTTCATTACGTTAAAAACCCGTCCGGACCGGTTTTTATGCCAAAATACCGGTTTGTTTTTTAAAGTAGGTTAAGATGAATTGCTTGGCACTACGAAGCCTATATTTCTCCATCTTCAGTTTTTCTTTGTGAACTCACGACTAGGGATGACAAGAAAACTCAACCCAGTGAATATCCTATCTTACATCCTATAATTGAGGGTTGGATTTTTTGTGTGTATAAAGATGACAAGGGTTTAAAAATGACAAACCCATAGTGGGGTGGGGGGCGGATGTAGATTTTTATTAAAACCTAAACTCATACCTATCATACACGCCAAATTTATTATTTACTTTGTTGATTTAATAATAAATTTAAATTAAAGCCCAATATTTATCTTCTAAGAAATCCATAACCCCATTTTTTATAAAATAATTTAATTATGAAGTGAAATGAATTGATTGACATGACAACACAATATTTATCTTATAAGAAACACCATTCGAAGTGAAGAACTCTTATTCATTCCATAAAAGTTTTAGAAGGTTTCCACATATCTTCCACAAATTGAAGAAAATTGTCCTGGCTTCAAAACGGTAAAATCAAATCTTTTGTGCAATTACAAGATTGTTGTTTGAACAATGCTTTTATTTTACCACATTTTTAGTTCATTTCAAATTCCAACCAAAGATATGTTTTTGAAAATACCATTCGTTTTAAGGATGTAAGGTTTTGTTCTTGAAATAAAATTTAGATTTCTTGTTTTTCTATTTTGTATAGTTTTTTGATTTGTAACACAAGCCCTAAAAATAAATATAATCACCAAAAATTAACGTATGGAATAAGAGAAATTGTTCATCAAGTTCTCAACATGTAAAAAATTTCATATTATTTAAAACCTGCATAATTGTTATTTGATCTTGTTTAGATTGTCGTTCTTTGATATTGTTTATTACTCGTTTAATTGGAGATTTTTATCTAGGATTTAAGTTTTTTTTATTTATTAAGTAGAATCATTATTCAAGATCGAGCTAATCTTTTTTATTTTTCATTCTAGTATGATTTCCACTATAGAAGAAAATTGACTTTCAACAAATCACACTCCACAAGTTATGGAAAATTCAGCAAATTCAAGTATTCATTTATTAAATGACGAAGAGATGCATGACAATATAATGGAGGTGGGATATGATACATCAAAATTATCATCTAAAGTTTGGTCACACTTTAAGAAAGCTCAAATTGATGGAAAGTAGAAGACAATTTGCAATTATTGTTCAAAAGCACTTGTCAATAATGTGAGAAATGAAACCACACATTTAAAAAATCATGCTGGAAAGTGCAAAAAACGACGACAACCATTGGATATTCGACAAGCAATCTTGAAGGTGAATCAAAAAAAGATAGATGGTAAATTCTTCCTTTTTTGATCAAGAAATTAGTTTGAAAGAGCTAATGAAAATGATTATTTTACATGAATATCCTATTTCAATGGTGGAGTATGAAGGTTTCAAAACTTTTGTGATGATGTTGCAGCCTTTATATCGTAATACGATTCAAAATGACTCACTCAAATTTTATGATGAGAAAAATATGATAATTATAAATGAATTGGAAGCAAGTGCAGGTAGAATATGTCTAACCACAGATATGTGGAGTCCAGATCATCAAACAAAAGCATATATGACAATGACATCTCACTATAATTTTAATAGTTGGATTATGCATAAAAGGATTTTAAGGCATCTTAGTTTAACATTTTTAATATGTGTAATTATTTGGATAGTATTCATGTCCTTATTCTATTTTAGTTCAATGTGTCTTATAGTTTTTGTTGGACAAGCTCCGCGTGATAAGGAAGTGATTTGTAAGTATTTACTTAATTGCTTGATGAATTGGAATATTGATAGGAGAATAAGCACAATTACAATTGATAATTGTTCCTTGAATACTGGATTTATGGAACTCATCATTGATAATCTTGGTAGTAATGATGTGATGTTGAATGGTAGTTGATGAGGGCTTCGGGGCCCTGTAACCCGACCCAAGATCCTAAGCTTGGCCCATTCAAGATAACAAGCTTGAAGACGTACAAAACAAATGAAGCCCATAGGCCCATTAAACTTGCTGGACCGAATATTAGAGTTGAACAAGACTCAGCCCTTCGGGAACCGATCTCCTTGATCGGTCCAAACGGTAACAGCAAGCCTCGGGCATGCTCACATTTTATGCACTTCGGGTCTGTCCACGTTTTATGTCAGGGGAAAACGACGTTGTCAAAGGCGGTTACGGAGCGTTTTCCACACACGATTCCCCTCTATAAATACAAGACTTAAAGTCTAGCTCGAGAGAACCTTTTGGATGCACGAATTCACTCCTTACGCTATTTGTAATATGGAACTGTTCTATCAATATATTGACTAAGAGCATTTTAAGCTCTTGGTCCAGTGGTTTTTTCCCCTTTCTCTAGGGGTTTTTCACATTAAATCATTGTGTTATTTGTTTATTTTGTTCATGTTCATCGGTTCCCCAATTTTAAACAAATCATAACATGTTCGATTTATTGCGAACTTGTCGACTGTTGGTACATGAGTTTTTTAGACCACAACAGTTTGGCACCGTTTGTGGGGACAATTTCTTATTCCCATTCGAGGTATCTGCCTAGGAAGGACAAGCAAATGCATGACGATTGGAAACTCCACGAACGATAGCGAAGTGCTTCCTAAAAACCTTTCAGCCCTTGCTTTCTCTTTGTAGGACCTGGAAGCTGTTATTAGGAAGATAGTGCTGGAAGTTATGGCGGAGAAAAGTGGAACAGAGCCACAGGTTGCTACGAGGCTTGTTCCAACATACAGAGAGTACAAGAGTGACCCTGAAATACGCAGCTCCGATGAAGAGAAGATTATAAAGCGCGGAGTCACCATGATGAGACGTAGGTATCAATCTACTCCAAATCCTCGACAAGGACCTCTACTCCAGTTCCTCGGACCGACCAAAAACGCATGCATGAGCGTATTCATGAGCTCACTAGGGAGTTGGAAGCATTACGAGCGCAAAAGGATTTTGAGCCCGATCTCGGGAGAAATCCATGGTTGTTCTATAGGGTGATCGAAGCCCCGATCCCGCGCAATAAGATGAAAACTGGTGGCACACCTTACAGGCTGCCTACACTTCATCATAACAATCTGGCAATGTTTCTGCTGCCTTGGGAGATTGATGTTATTTTTTTCTGAAGATATCTGAGCGGCAGTCCTAGATTGACATTATCGCAACCCTAAGGGATTGACGACCTTCAGGGAGATGGAGATTCTATCGATCAAGTCGATGATTTTGAATTGAGGATGGGAACGGTTCGGGCCTCAGATTCACTAAAGTGCCGCATCTTCACGGTAGGTTTACAATGCGATTCTAGAACCTGGTTCAAAAACTTGTCGGGCCGATCCATACAGTCGTATGGAGGGTTTATTTTGGCTTTCTCTGAGCAGTTCACACCGAACGTAGGACCGCCCAGAACTATGCAGGAACTATATCAACTGAAATATGTCTGGCCGAAATGAGTCTCTGGTCCTTCATGGGGAAGTTAAACAAAACGGTTTGGGGCATGAAATTGTAGCTTAGGGATAAGATCGATATTATACAGCATGTCTTAGGATCGTGCGACCTTTCGGCCAGTTTAGTAAAAAGTCCCCAATCCACCTTTGGAAAGCTTCTACAAAAGATCAATAAATATATTAAGGTGGATGAAGCACTTAGACCGAACCTCAGGAAGTCTATCGGGAATTCTGAACCCGTAGGTGATCATGTGGTTGCATACCCTGAGAGACAGTCCCGAGAAGTAGGGGATGTGACCGAGAAAGGTTCCCCTCGAAGAAAGAGGAAAATAGGGTGTATTGTGAGTTGCATCATAACCACGATCAACCGACGCTTAAGTGCTCGCTACTGCAGGAGACATTGGCGGAGATGACAAAGGAAAGGTTCGGTCAGGATGACCCAAAGGGCAATCAAGATGAGTCTCTTCGAAGGGGACACCAAGATGAATACTGTTACAGGCCACTGGGAATGGATAATCGGGGACATCCCTAAAACTATTATGAACGAGCGGAGGACCGAAGGACGCTTCGCCGGAATACGAAATGAAGGTGGACCATGGACTGGGAGGAATAAGGTGTTTCCTAGATTGGGGCAATAGGGCTCCACAAAATGAAGGTGGCAAGAAGGAGAATCTTCCTCCTCCACCTGCTGAAATGGAGATGAGATCCCCCGAACATGAAATGTCATGAATTTGTGGCAATATTTTCTGTGAATCTTTGACTACCAATGACAATTCCAAACCAAAAAATATGTTCTTCCTTCATGAATTGATTAAGAGTGCATAATACAAACTATTTCTTTTTTGTTGGAGGATCGGTCCTAGAGACTGATTTTCTGGACGAGCTTGGACTAGTGACCGCAGTGGCTTGTGTTTAAATCTTCTGGGCAGTTGTGATATCTCTACGAGATCAGATTGTTAAGTGTGGAGATCAGTATTGTTATCGATTGATAACACTTGGATAATGATCGACAATGTGGTCGATTGGGGCACACATGAAAGATGGGATGGTCGGTATTGGTGCCGATTGGTTGAGGACCGTAGTACGCAATACGAAGGTGACAAAGGGACTCAAGAAATCGGTCGAGGACCGAAGCACGTGATCCGAAAATATGAGATTGAGGCAATCGGTCGAGGACCCAATTGAGATATAGTGGGGGCCAATGGTATAAGATATTGACATTTATGAAAGAAGATATTGAAGAAAAGAATATCTCCCAGACCGATTGGAGGAGCCGATCGGTGTCACTTCTGACGAGGAGTCAAAATCTCAGTCTGATCGGTCCGATACAGATCAGCAGAATGAAGACCAGGCGACAGATGACAATGTCGAACAAATCACTCCTGTGTTGAAGCGGTCAACCGGGGAGAGGAGATCACGCAGTCGGTACACTCATGCAATGTATCATACATTGTTGACTGACGATGGCGAGCTAGAGAATTTCCGAGAGGTTGTTGAGTCTCGTGAGCAGGAAAAGTGGGAGATTGCTATGGAGGACAAAATGGCGTCATTGTCGAAAAACAAGATTTGGGTTTTGACAGTATTGCTGAAGGGACCTCAGACCTTACTAAACAGATGGATCTTCAGAGTAAAGAATGAGGTAGATGGGTCCAAACACTACAAGGCGAGACTAGTGGTCAAAGGATTCTTGCAGAAGAAATGAATTGAGTATTTCGAGGTATTCTTGCCGGTAGTCAAGATGATTACGATTAGAGTGATTTTGAGTATAGTGGTTGCGGTGAATCTCTATCTTGAATAGATTGATGAGAAGACGGCTTTCCTTCATGGTGATTTGGAGGAAGAAATTTAAATGGTACAACCCGAGGGGTTCAAGGTGCATGGTCAAGAAAATTAAGTATTCAAAATTGTAAATAGCTTGTATAGATTGAAACAAACTCCTCGTTAGTGGTATTTGAAGTTTGATTCCCTAATGACCGAACGGAGATTCGAAAGATGCGAGACAAACAATTGATGTTATCTTCAAGGGGCAAAAGTACATACATAATCATTCTACTGTATGTTGATGACATGTTGATCGCATGGGGTGACATGGAGAGAGATAAAACAAGTCAAGCGGAAGTTGTCCGAAGCATTCGAGATGAATGACCTGTGATTGGTCAAGCAGATTTTGAGAATGAGAATCTCGACAGATCTGCAGAATGGTACACTTACCTTGTCTCATAAAAAATATATTGATAAAGTGATTGATCGGTATCAAGTTGGAGACTTGAAAGTGACTAAAACATCTTTGGGAGCACACATGAAACTCTCAAAGGAGAAAGCGCTGATGACCGACCAGGAGGCTGAATTGATGAAGAACGTGCCATACTCTCTAGCGGTTGGGAGTTTGATGTATACAATGGTCTGTACGTAACCTGTCATTGCACATGGAGTGAGAGTCGTGAGCATGTTCATGTCGAACCCTGGGAAAGATCATTGGGAAGAAGTGCTATGGTTGCTAATATACCTCAAAGGGACATCAAGACGGGAGTTGTGTTTTAGAAGGAGACCGATCGAATTAACATAGTATGTAGACGCCTACCTTGGAGGAGATATGGACGATCGGTAAAGTACATAGGGGTATGTATTTACTGTTGACGGTACAACTGTTAGTTGAAAGTCGAAGTTCCAAAAGTGTGCCTTACTTTCCTCAACTGAGGTAAAGTATGTTGCAATTTCCGAAGCAGGAAAAGAGATGGTGTGACTCCAGAATTTCCTAATCGAGATCGGTAAAGGGACCGATCAGCAGACTTTGTACAGTGACAGTTGGAGTGCCATATTTTTGGCGAAGAACCCGGTATTTCTTGCGAGGACCAAACACATTGAGTTGAAGTATCCCTATATTAGGGATCCACTCAAGAGAAATACGCTTCAATTTATGAAGATCAAAGGTACTTCAAATCCGGCAGATATGCTGACGAAGTGAGTTACTATGTCAAAACTAGAGCTGTGCGTAGTTCTAGTTGGTCTCACCAAGTGAGTTGGTGAGCGGGCACATCAAGAGAAGATGCATATTCGATCTCCAAGTGAGAGATTGTTACGTGTGGAGATCGGTATTGTTATCGATCGATGAAACTTGGATGATGATCGACAATGTGGTCGATCGGGGCACATATGGAAGATGGGATGGTCGGTATTGGTACCCATCGGTTGAGGGCCGAAGTACGCAATACCAAAGGTGACCAAGGGACCGAAGAAATAGGTCGAGGACCAAAGCACGTGATCCTAAGATATGCGATGGAGGCAATCGGTCAAGGTTCGAACTGAGATATGGTGGGGGCCACTGATCTAAGATATCGGTAGTTATGGAATGAGATAATGAAGGAAACAATATACATCAAATCAGTATATATGGACGCATATATATGATTTGATCATGGATAATCATATATGAGATATGATCAAATATTAGGAATATTTGTTAGTTATCTTAATTATTTAAACCACTTCAGCTATATAAGTGGTCTTAGGGTTAATTGTTACATACTTCAATACTTTTGTATTACGAGTTTCCTCTTCGTGTGTGAGTGTTGTAATCTTCTCAAGTGATAGTGAATTTGGTCGTTTCCGTCGGTCACGTGGTTTTTCCCATTCCGGGATTCAACGTTAAATCTCTTGTGTCGTTGTTTTCTCTTTGCTTTAATTCAAATGTTCTGCTTAATCTATCGAATTTATTCGCACACGTGTTTAATCCCCAACACAGATGCCCCCATGCGTCGGAAATTTCTTCGGTCAAGTAACAAAATCTCCCAGAACTCGCTACGAACTCAATATCTTCTCCAACCGCCCCTCCCATCAGTTGGAAATAGCCCTTGTGCCATTGTATCTCATAATGAGAAGACATAGAAGGGATGGAATGGATCAGTCAAAGAACTAGTCCAGCCCATCTTGGGACTTACGTAGGACTCGGGGCTCGACCGAAGCCTGACATGGGACTTTTATAGAACCGGGGCTCGACCGAAGCTTGACGAGGAAATTGTAAAGAACCGGGGCTATGCAGCTAAGATTACGTCTAGCCTATCTTGGGACTTACATAGGACCCGGGGCTCAACCGAAGCCTGAATTGGGACTTTCATAGAACCGGGGCTCAGCCGAAGCTTGACGAGGAACTCATCAAGATGCGGGGCAATGCCGCTTTATATGATCATGGACATAGGGACGGATTTCGAGTGACCCACGCCTTTAACGGATATCTTATATCTCAAACTCAGTTGAATTCAACCCCCAAATCAGTCAAAGAACACGTCCAGCCCGTCTTAGGACTTATGTAGAACCGGGGCTTGGCCGAAGCTTGTCGCATGACTTGTATAGAACCTGGGCTACGTCGTTTGATACTATCATGGTCATAGAGACAGAATAAGAGTGATTATTATGTGCATCTAAGAAATCATAACTTACTGACCCTAGCCAATTTCAACCTAAGTTATAAAAGGTGACCGAAGGGCTTAAGCTTATTGGTCAACCCCGAACTTATACTTAGTGAAAAATCAAAGAAGTGATCAGCTTACACCAAATAAGCTTGAATTCTTATGATAAACCAGAACTTAGTTCGGTTAATCTTATCTAAGTTCTGAAAAGAAAAATGGAAGAAGATAAACTGGTAATTTTATTTATGAAGGAAAGTGAAATAAGAAACAGGGATACAACGATGTAAAGACATTCCTAATCTATCTGCCATTCTTTTTTCTCCTTCTGCTCTTGTTCCTTCGGCTTGGTCCGGGCCGCGATATGCTTCAGCTATTCTTCTTGATCAACCACCTTTTGGTTGATTGATCTTTCTATCTCTTTATAAAGATGAAAATGGGGTTCGTTTTCTAGGACAAGTTCCTCCATTGTGGGAATCACCTTGAAGTATCTATCTTCTCCAAGGGATCAATTGGCCCCTATCTTTCATCATCGGGTGAGAGCCCGAAGTGCTTAATAATTTGTCCATGCATGTTGTCCAGGTACTTGGCAGTATAATCCACGTGTATGTTATCTGCCAACGAAAATAACAAAAGGGGATCAGGCAAACCCCAGGAGGGTTTCCCGTACCGATCCTTCCGCGGCTGCGCGAGCTTGAGCGAGACTCTCCTCCAAGACTGCATTTCTTCTTGAGCTTGAAGGAGAAGTTCATTCAATTTATTTCTGATCTCCTGGGACCGAACTTGAACTTGGTTCATCTCCTCAGCCATTTCCCGCGCCTTCACGTCCAACTCAACGATCTGGGACTTCGCAGAGTCTATTTCTACTTGAGATGTCGTGTATTTCCCATCCAGCCCAGAAACTTGAGTTGATAGAAGGGAGATCTGAGTCCCCGCTCCTAGCATCTCGCTATCAAGCATGTCTCTGTCGCTCGAACCGATATCAGCTCTCCTTGCTTTATTTCAACTTGCATTTGAGCTAAGGTAAGTTGATTTTGGATTGCATAGGGGACCGATGGGTCACTTTGGGCCTTATGAACTGTGACCGCCGCAGTAAATGCTTTTTGCAACATCTATATAAAAGCGAACATGAAAACTGGATCTCTTAAATAATTTAAAAGGTAAAACTTACCATCATTGCGATATCGAGGAATGCTTCTACCATTTCCTCCCCTGACATGTCTGGCTGAACATTGTCGGGATTCTTCTTTCCGTAAACACGAAAATCCTCCAAAAAGGCATTCTTCCAGGACGCCATATTCTTGCCTTTATTGACCATGTTCATCAAATTCAGGACAAACTATAGGTCTCAGTTTGTCTTGGGGGTCGGGGCAAGATCCTTTATCACAATCCCTTTGTTCGGGGAAGGGATCGGTGCTCCGCCGATCTTCTTCAGCCTCTTTAGATGCTTCGGGGATTTCAGCTTCGGCCACTCTTATCCCTTTACTTAAGGGAATTGGTGGCAGTGAGACATTTTGTCCTTGATTCGAGCTCGGGAGACCTTTTCCACCCTAACAGCTCCCTGCAGCAACAATTTTATCACGTTAAGATTGATAGGGGAGCAATTCCCTATCATGTTTGATCTAGTCTAAAAATATTTTGGGTATTTATTTTTAGATCAGTCAATTTATAATTAATTCGAAATTAGGTTGTTGTGGGGACACGAGCGATATACGAGGTTGGGCCCACAATGTGTGGGCTTACGTCCTCGGGAGAGCGAAGCTCTACCTTGGTTTCCACTATAATATTCGGAGAATACAATTACAATGAGATGATAATGACGATACGGACGAAAACGGCTCGAAAAACGATCAAATCTGCAATCGCGTTCCACTGGACGCGAGTGAACAGTGCAAAGCCAGGCTGGTCGCGACCAACGCGAGAGATACTGTTCGCGACCAACGCAGATGATGACTGGTCGCGAATAGTGATGATAGGCGATCCGTCGCGGGTCTAGCCACTGGTCGCGAGTGGGGGTTTGGTCGCGAGTGTGGCGCTTGGTCGCGGGTCTGAGCAAGCGGTCGCGACTAATGAGAGTTTGGTCGCGAGTCGGGAGTCAGGTTCTACCTTGGGAAGCGTAAAAAAGTCCGAACCCTTTCTCAATGCCTTGAGGCTCCTATTTATAGAAAAATGCAGCCCAAAACCCACTTACTTGAGCCCATAAGCCTATTTACTCCACTAAGCCCAAAAATAATTAAATATTCCAAATTGCAATGTAATAAATACCATGTTGAGGACGAAGCTTCGGGAACCACTTCGGAAAATATATTAGTCGGGAATACGATCAGAAATTTCCCGAGAACTTCGTATATTGGTCCTTTATCTTTAGATAGCGAATAAGCAACCACATAACATCATTGCACTTGACCAGTGCACTCCCGGGTAAAAAATGACGAAAATACCCCTGGCCCGATCCGGGGCCGAAATGACCCGGAACATCTAAAAATGCTTGCAGAGACTTTATACGGGGCCCAGCAAGCCAGAATTGCGAGAATACCACTTGAGAATGCCATCCGATAAGAATACGAAAATACCGAAAATACCAATAACCACGCTGGACGAGCCCCCCGGGTAAGGATAAATACAAGAGAATATACCCGGGTAATATCAATGAGCCTTCCCATTTTCGATCTAGTTTACCAACATGTTTCGAGACTTCCACTTTTTTTAGAATTAAGTCCCCAACTTTAAACAACATTGGGCAGACTTTTTTATCGTGCATTTTAGCCATCCGCATTTTACAAACCTCCATTCGTATGGCAGCTCTGTCCCTGAGATCGTCAACACAATGAAGATCCAACTTTCACATATTCTCATTCAATACTTCATCGTAAACAATGACTCTCTCAGATAGAATAGTCACCTCTACCGGGGAAACGGCTTCAGAGCCATATTCCAAAGAGAAAGGGAATTCAATGGTAGACCTTGGTGATGTTCGATACGCCCACATCACATTATGCAGCTCGTCTACCCATGAGGCTTTAGATTCATCTATCATTGTTTTAGGTGCTGCAAGATGATACGATTAATAACTTCCGTCAGCCCGTTCGTTTCTGGATGTGCCACGGATGTAAATCGTTGTTGAATGCCATAACACTCGCACCATTTGATAACTCGCTTCCCAGAGAATTGTGTTCCGTTATCTGATACTAAAATTCTCGGAATTCCAAATCGAGATATAATATATCTCCAAATGAAACTTATAACTTCATGTTCCCGGACTCGGGCCATAGCTTCGACTTCTACCCACTTAGAGAAATGTTCCACAGCCACAATGCAAAATTTCTTTTGACTAGTTGCGGTCGGAAATGGACCTAAAATATCGATCCCCCAAGTATCAAAGGGACATGTTGGCAAATGTTTCATATTCGTTCTCGGCACATGGTTCACATTCGAGTGGAACTGACAAGCGGAACAAGCTCGGACAAAATTCACACAATCTTTTATTACTGTTTGTCAAAAATACCCGGCCCTCTTAACTTTCATTGCCAAAGATCGACCTGCCGAGTGGTCTCCACAGTCCCCGGCCTGAACTTCTTCCATAAAGGCTTTTGCATGTACTGGGGACAAGCACCGAAGGTAGAGTCCTCCAAAATTTTTCTTATATAACTTCTCATATACATACACAAAGTTTGTGGCTCTTTGTATTGTCCTGCGGGCCTCGCCTTCATATGGCGGGTAGTTCTCTCTTAACCAAATAATTGACAATCACATCTTTCCAAGAAGGTTCATCCGTTACTACATCTAATAAAAACCACGTATCGTTCAAAAGTTCCAAGCTTGCCACTTCGACGATCTGTCTCTCTGTCAGACTGATGGATGGCTGATAATGGATCATAGTCGTTATTTATGACTCATCTGAGAGTTCTAAGATTGTGGCTGACTTTGCAAGACCATCAGCATGAGTGTTTTCCTCTCTTGGGATATATGTAAGAACGAATGTCTTAAGGCCTTTCGTCACTTCCTTCAACTTGTCTAGGTACATCCACATATGCTCACCTTTGGTGACAACAATATCTGCGAACTGGTTCACTACTAACTGTGAATCGGAGTGAGCATGCAAGCGAACAATTCCGATCTCTACTACTAAGTTAATACCAAATATCAAGGCATCGTATTCGGCGACGTTGTTAGTTGCAGAGAAGCGCAGTTTTACAGCATATTCATGTTCCTCACCAGACTTTCTCTCCTTAAAATAAATGCCGATACCAGCTCACCCAGCAGAAACTGATCCATCGACAAATGTATCACAGTACTCCTCATTACCCAATTCTTCTGATTGAGTCATTTCCACTATGAAGTCTACTAAAACCTGGGCCTTTAAAGCCCGTCTCTAGATATATTCAATCTGATACTGCCCTAACTCAATATTCCACTTCGCTAGCCTACCAGAGGCATTGATTTTCGATAGTACGCTTCTGATAGGTTGATTTGTTAAGACCGCAATATGGTGACCTTGGAAGTAATGTCTTAATTTTCGGGAGGCAACTATTAGGGCTAACACGAATTTCTCCAAATCTGTATAGCGGGATTCCGCTCCTTGCAATTTCCTACTGACATAATACACTCGCCTATGCTCTTTGTCGCTAAGCCTGACTAAGGCGGCACTTACTGCCTCTTTAGATACAGCTAAATACAAACCCAATGGTTCTCCAAGGGATGGGAGAGACATAAATGGTGGTTTACTCAAGTAATCTTTCAGACTCTCGAAGGCCATACTGCATACAAGAGATTTGTCTTACGCAATACTCAGAAAAACGGTAAGCTTCTTTCTGCAGATCGCGAAATAAAACGATTCAACGACGTTAATTGACCTGTTAATCTTTGTACCTCTCTAACAATTGTCGGAGGAGTCATTAGCTGGATAGTTGTTATCTTATCAGGATTCATATCGATTCCCCTTTCGGATATCATAAAACCAAGGAATTTCCCTCCTTTTACACAAAATGCGCACTTAAGTGGATTCAATTTCATTCGATATTTTCTCAATATACCAAAACACTGGATGTGGTTATTCCCATGTCGGCTTTTTATCAATATGTCATCAATATAAACCTCCAAACATTTACCAATCATATCCTTGAATATCTAATTCATTAGACGTTGATAAGTGGCCTCAACATTTTTCAAACCGAATGCATAACCTTATAACAAAAAATGTCTTTATTTGTCGTAAACGAAGTAAACTTGTCTTCATAATGCATAAAAATTTGGTTATAGCCCTAAAATGCGTTTAACATACTAAGAAATTCAAAGCAACAGGCCGAATCCACCATCATGTCAATGGCCGGCAGTGGATACGGATCCTTCGGGCATGCTTTATTCAAATCAGTAAAATCAATGCAAAATCTCCATTTATTATTCGACTTTGGGACAACCACTGGATTCGCAACCCAATATGCGTATCTAACAGGCTCTATGAATCCTGCCTGCAACAAACTTTCCACCTCCTCGTCAATTGCTCTTTCTTTTTCGGGGGAAAACTTCCTCTTTTCTGGTGAATTGGTCCCACATAAGGGTTATCATTAAGTCTATGAGAACAAACTTGGGGATCTACCCCCACATAATCCTGATAAAACTAAGCAAAAATATCTTTATTATTTCGCAAAAAAAAATATCTCATTTTCAAACCCTGGCGTCATCTCAGAACCAATTATCACNCGGATGAAAACCCGCTCCGGGAGGGTCGAACAGTAACATATTGAGTAGGAGGCTCCCTAGGATTGATGATTGAGCCCTCGGTAATGCAGCAACCTCATCGTTCGCCCGAGGATTAGGTTCTACCTCAATCTCTTCATCGAAAACATCATCATCAGAATTCCGAGTAGTTATGATAACAGAAATCCAAACCCAGCAGTAAAGCTCTCAATGTGATGAAATCTCGTCTCCACGGACGGTGTCAAACTGATCTCGTCTAAAAATATTTTTGGGTATTTATTTTTTAGATCAGTCAATTTCTTTCATTATTCGGAATTCAATTGTTGTGGGGACACGAGCGATATACGAGGTTGGGCCCACAATGTGTGATCTTACGTCCTCGGGAGAGCGAAGCTCTACCTTGGTTTTCACTATGATAATCAAAGCATACAATTACAATGAATAGATATCAATAATCTGGGAGAAAACGGCACGAAAAACTATCAAATCTGCTCCGTCAAGCCAGAGCAGTCGAAAACTTGCGAATAGGGGTTGGCCACGAGAATAGTGGTATACTCTGGTGAAAACTCGCGACTAAGCAAAGTGTCGCGGGTACGAAATTGCATAACGGGGGAAACTGTGCGAAAACTCATGGATCGGGCCAGGAGTCGCGAGTTTTGGGACACAAAGTCGCGACTTTTTGGGCGAAAAGTCGCGAGTTGAGGTTAAAAACGAAATCTGGCGGATACATTCACAAGTTCGAGCGAGAACCTTGCATTGGAAGGTATAAAAAGAGTCTGAATCTCTTTTCAGTGCATTGAAGCTTATATTTATAGAGAAATTCATCCCAATTAATAAGTTTCATAAAATGATGTGAATGAGTGAAAGAAGTTTTCGGACAAATATGATTGAAGATGACCTTATGAGAATAAGGACATCATCACTAAAAGGTGAGTTGTCCATTTGCAAGTCTAACCCAAAGTATGGTTGACGTCCATAAGCTATGTTTCGACATATGGTTTGTCATCTTGAAAAGGCACTTCCTAGCATGTATCTTCAATGAGACAAATAGAAAATGCGTGCCTTTGGTAAAGTTATTCACATCTATTGAATTGGCTATATTTTTTTGTGGTTTTTTTTCATTTTTCAAGGCCAACATTTTCAAGGTATCCAAATGCATGACAATTTGAGCATTTAGCCGTTGGATTCCACCATGAGTCCATTATGACTTTTTTTACTTACAAAATGTGTATGGAGGATATGACCCTGAACAATCTTTTTTCCTTATAACTTGGTTTGTCTATGTTTTGTTCTACCTCGAGAGAGATGACTTTGGAACAATGTTTCTCTATCTTTATTAATTATTGTAGCTAGTCTATAATCATCACTTTTCAACATGATGAATAGTTCTTGTGTTGATAGAGTAGTAAGAGATATAGATGTTTTAATGGATGTGATTTTGCTTTCGAACTTAGGAGACATACTTGTCAGTACATGATTGATAACCCTCTTCTTATCCGTAGTTTCTCCGGGTGATTTGAGTTTATTGATGATCTTGGTTATATTATCATATAACTTCGGATAGTATAAGCAGATTTCATGTGTAGGTGATTTGAGTTTATTGATGATCTTGGTTATATTATCATATAACTTCTGATAGTATAAGCATATTTCATGTGTAGGCTATCAAATTCTCTTCATGTGGTCACAATTTCAATTTTTTTGGATCTTTCGTTGTTGCCATATTTAGCTTTCATAAAGTCTCATGTCTATTTTATGGATTTGCAGTCGGTAATGGTAATGTATATATCATATGTGATAGCATTGACTATAGCATCCTTGGCTTTGAAATATCATTTGTCGAGTTTTTCATATTGTTGCACAACAACCAAATCATTGAGCTCAAGATTAGGTGCTTTTGTTCAAACATTCAATAATCCCACAAACCAATTGATTTGAGATAGTTTCCCCTTTTTGTGTACCAAACATGATAGTGTACCATACATAAAATAAGTTTATCCTACTAATTGCCATGTAAATAAATAAAAAATTCAAACAAAAAATCATTGATATATTTTTAGGCTATAGAAAAATTAATTTGAGATTTTTTCTCGCCATTTTTTATTACTATTGGAAAATAATTCAAACAATAAGAAGAAAATAAAAGTGATACTTTAAGATATGTAAAAACACTGGATTTTTTATATTTATATAATTTCTAAATAGTAATACTTTAAAGCAATGTTTTTACCATCCGATACATCAAATTTTGAGTTTGACCGTTATTTTTTTTGGTACTGTCCAATGGGTCAGTACAAGGTATTAGGGTCGATTTCTGGTTTTTTTCGGATGCGATCATAAAAAACTAATTAAATATTATTATTTTTAAAAATAAAATAAAATTTAGTACCGACTAATATATCGTCGCTCATAACGGTTCGGAGCGGTACGAAATTCCATATCGATATGAAAACATTGCTTTAAAGTGTATAGGATACTTAAAATTGTTTGCCATAATTGTAACTTTCCTATTTATTGCTACGTAGGATTTGGATGGTTCCTTTGGAATTTGGACATTTCATAAATAAAAATAAGGTAATGGTTGCTAAGTAATATCGATTTTATTTATTTTTACTACTATTTAAATTTTACCTTTTAAGATGTTCGGTTTTACAAAATGCATTTTTATTTAACCGCTCGATTATCACCAAAATTGATTGTCCTTCTTCGGCTTACATAAGTCTTAACACTATGAAGTGTTTACTTAAATCAAAGGGTGAGTTACCTTGAAAGGTTAGTTTTTTTTTACTGTTGAAGTACAGGGAAAAAAAAGTTACTTCGGGAAGATGAGAAGATTTAAATAAATAAATTATTTCATTAAACTTTAAAACAAAATTATTTCAGTTCAACTTGTATTAATTGTCAATCCAAAATATTTTTCTATAAAGTATTTGATGACAACTGCATCCAATCATATGGATTCATTGATGCCTTCCCACTCTAAAAAAAATTCAATGAGTTCTAGTCCATCTAATATTTAAAAGAAATCGTAATGAATATTATATTAAGTACTCCAATTAATATTTATAATTGAAAATAATAATAATAATAAAGGGGACACGCAAATATAGTCCTCGTAGTTTTTAGTTATAGTAATTTTGGTCTTTCTACTTTTGCAATCATGGTAAATTAAGTCTCTATACTTTATGTTTGGCAAAATTGATCATCATACTTTCCTACATTTGGCAAAATTGGTCATCATACTTTCCTACATTAGGCAAAATTGGTCATCTAATTTGTATGTGTGTGGCAAATTTAGTCCCAGGAGTTTGTGATTTGTGCAATTGAAGTGCTTACTTTGGTAATGATATATTTGGTCCTTGTAATTCATAACTTTGGCAAATTTGGTCTCTTCTCGAATTGACATCACAAACTAATTAAAATCATTCTCGGATCGACATCACAAATCGATTGAAACCGTTCTAAGAAAGATAGTCACAACCCAAAAATCGAATAAGATGACCTACCTTCACCGCTTCGCCTAAGCAAGCAAGGAAGCCGGCAAAAACGCGTAGTCATGGTTATTGAATTAAAGCCGAGGGAACACATAGACATGGTTCTTGAATTAACGTATAACTTAAAAGGACCAACTTTGTCATTCCGTGTAAATTACGGGGACCGATTTTGTTCGATTTAAATTTTGGGGACCAAATATGAACTTGGAGGACCGATATTGCCAAATGTCCACAAATATGAGGATGAGTAGTGGAAATTATCCAAAGTTCAGGGACTGAAAGCGCCACAAATAAATTTCGAGGATTAAATTTGCCAAAACCATCATAGTATGAGGATCAAAGACGATATTTTCTCAATAATAAATTATCTAACAATTTATATAATAAAGTTAAAAAATAAAGGGGATTTTTCCTCCAAATAATACTACATTTTTGGATATTTATCCTTTAGTACGGTTCGTGTTTTGAGAATGCAACCGCGTTCTGAGCCTAAAGCCGCGTTGGATATAGAACACGGTCACCTCCTGGGCCCGCGGCCACATGTTAGGCCAAATGAATTTTTTAAAAGATAAGTCGAAAAATTTTATTTAGATATTTATTATAAATATAATAAAAATAAAATTTGGTAAAAGACAATGTCAAATAATAATTATTTATATTTTATATTTGAATTGTATCATAGATAATATTAAATATATATAATTACATTTATTATTGTCAAAATAATATTTTAAAAGATAATTTTAAATAATAATTATTTATATTTTATATAAATAATAAAAACAATGATCGTAAAAATAATGTTATTATATATAATACATTGATCTATAACTAGAATGTTGTAGGTTATGTGTTGGATTCATGTTATTCACAAAATTTGAAAAAAATTTATGAGGACATTTAATAAATTCTGCGGGCCTATCATGCGACTGTGGCCCCAGAACACGGCTACGTTTTCAAAACACGAATGGCACTAAAATGATAAATGTCCAAAAAAGTAGTATTATTTGGACGAAAAAGCAAAATAAAGGTATGGCCAATTCACTTTGGACCACCCATTTTTCCAATTTGATTTAAAAAATAATTCCTACTACATAGGAAAAGGTGGCAGAATTAAATTTATAAAAATAGCCATTTCACATCTTAATATTATCATATTCATTTCTAAAGTTTTTCGTAGAGCTTAAAGAACACCTATTACAAAATGTTCATATCAATTTACAATGGAAACATCTACCAATCAACCGTGCTTCATTTTAAATCACCGAGTTTTGTTCGAAGTGCATCACCTAAAACTCGTAGCTCCATGTTCTATGGTCTCCGTTTCCGACTTTCGTGTTATGAATGTCAATCCCGAGGTTGAATTTGGCAAAAGGTACTTGGCATTCATAGCCAAAAACTCGTAATGATAAATTTCATGTAAACTATGTTGAGTAATATCAAGTTTAATGTAGAATTACCTCGAGATTTCATGAAATGAAAATGAAGGTTCGCAATTATGAACTGAACCAATACGGAGTCGTTAATAATACAGTTTACGCAAGTTACTGCCAACATGGTGAGAATTTTAAAATTTTTTATGCCATTTCATGAGAAAATTATAATATGATTCGATGTTGAAATTGCGAAGCAGGTTTCTACAAAATCATGGACAATATTGGTGCCACTACAGACGTGCTTGCACAACGTGATCATCTCGTAGCCATTGCAGAAAAATATTTCGAACCTCTACGGGTAAGACGAATGCTAACACTTTATTCATGCATAATGTATAAGCTGAAATTCAAACACAATGTTCTCTTATTATTTGAGGGTGGAGATAAATTTTTATTGAAGACGAGAATATGTCGCTTTTTTGTAGCTCGAATGTTCTTTGAGAGTTGCATACTCAAGCTCCCAAACCTCGAGGTACCTTGCAAATTTTTCGGTTGTACTTCAATATCGAATAATGATTAACCAATAATGTGTTCAAAGTTACATATTCCATATGCTAAATAAATTAAAAATATTATAATATGTAAGTAAAATGAATATTAGTAGTAATTGTTTTCACATTGCATTTTCAATAATTTTCACTTATATTATACACCCAGCTATATATTCATTCTTATGATATGCATTAGATCATGAATTTCAACATTTTAGTCTTTTTATGCTAGTGCTTTTTTTGTGATAACTGGGATGTGCAATTAATTTGGAATACCAAATATCATACTTTAATTTGTTATTTCAGTATGGTATTTGATATTTGATTTTGAATATTCTTGTTATTTAGTTTGATATTCGTAAGCATATGAATATTCAGTGTAATATTGAATACCAAAACTTATATATATATATATTATTAAACATGGCTAAATAACTGCATTCCAATTGTATTTTATCATTCAAATATTCAACATACTAAAAAGATGTATATTTGGCTTTATCCATACATTAAGGTGACATTACAAAAGATTTATATGAGTAAATAAATCTTAAATTTATAAAAAAATTCAAAATTAATAAAATGAGAAAATGACGTGTTCCCAAAACTTTAATAAATTTGAAAATTTTAGTCTCCAATATTTTTTGTATTTATAGTCTCTAAAGTATGTTTTTTTCCAATATTCATCTCTAAAATTTATAAAATCAGACAAATTGATTCTCAAATTTCGTAATTAGTCTCCCAAATTTTGAGTATAACAAAAGATGTCCTCCAATTTATAACAAAGTTCGTAATTAGTCCCCCAATTTATAAAATCAGACAAATTGCTAAAATAATTTTAGCAATAAATATTTTGAATTCTCATATTAGTTTAGCATTATTTATCTTACCCATCATTCGAAATCAAATTTTGTGCATTGAAGTACAAGCATATTACAATATAATATTATGAAAATCATATATTTCACAATAATATTTAAAATTTCATAATAAAAGAGTATAAGTCAAATGAGCAAGTAAATGGATAGGAGACTAATTTATTAAAAATTAGCTTGTAATGACATTTTCCTATTCTAAACAATAGATTTTTATTATTAATAAATGAGATTCAGACCAGGATCATAACGCTAAAAGAATAATATCGCCGGAGAATATGTAATTTCATTCAACATGGAGTTAACGCGGCCACAAGTGCATTTTCTAGCAGCTTTCATTTTCTCCGTCCTCTTTGTCGGAGCGTTGGTTGCCACGCGCCGCTTTGATTTCCATGCAGCTGTAAGCTTTTACTATGTAACCAAGATTAAATTCAGCAGCCTTTAATTATACGTTTTTATCCTGCAGGTAGTATCGTCATTTGAAACGAACCAGAAGAATTTAACGACGAAATTTGATTTTCCTTTGAAATGTAATCTTAAAAATTCATCTGAAATTTGTCCGAGAAATTACTACCCATCGGAGAAAGGTATCTACCAGAATTCTTCTGTAACTTGCCCAGATTACTTCCGGTGGATATACGAAGATTTATCGCCATGGAAGAATACCGGAATCTCGAGAGAACTGGTGGAGGAAGCGTCGACAAAAGCCCAATTTCGATTAGTGATCATAAGCGGGAAAGTATATCTTAGAAGATATGGAAAAGCGTTTCAAACTAGAGATGATTTTACTCTATGGGGGTTCCTTCAGTTGCTTAGAAGATATCCCGGAGAAATTCCCGACTTGGACTTGGTTTTCGAATGCGGTGATCGGCCGGTGATTAACAACGGAAATGAGAAAGCTCCGCGGCCACCGTTATTTAGATACTGTGGCAACGAAGATACAGTGAATATATTGTTTCCTGATTGGTCGTTTTGGGGTTGGTAAGTAGATAACATCCTAAATATACAATGCAATTTTGGTTATATAACTTGTGAATCAACTAGACTTTTGTTAGGCCTGAAGTGAATATAAAACCATGGGAAATGCTTGTCGTCGAGCTTAAGGAAGCGAATAGACGAAGACGTTGGTCGAACCGGGAGCCGTATGCTTATTGGAAGGGGAATCCTTGGACTGGAGCTCCTTCTACTAGAGCTGATTTGATGAAATGTAATGTTACTCATAAGCATGATTGGGGTGCTCATCTTTATGTTCAGGTACTCATCATTTCACAATTAGTTTTGTTGAAATATTGTCTTATTATGCAACTTGAATAATTCTAGTTTTTAAATGGTGTGAGGTTTGATCTAATATTTTCAATGTAATTGAGTTATCTTATAAATTGTGTTATACATGACACTTTTCGGTTCATTAAATTTTGAATTTCTATATGATTTCGGAACTAGAATAATTCTAATTTCTAATAGATGTGATATAATGAGTAAAAGAGTAGGTCAAGTAAATTACTTATGATATCACAGTCATTATAAATTAGAATTATTCTAATTCCACAACTGGACAATATTTCAACAAGTTTGTATCGAAAAACACATGTTTTACGAAGATGATTATCGAAAGAAAATGCAAGAACATGTAGGATTGGAGAAAAGAAACCGAAGCTCGTTTCGAAGGATCCGACTTGGCCAAACAATGCACTCACAGGTAAAGAAGAAAATGCAGTTAGTTACCTTACTTTGTTCTCTTTTGATGGACATTCTTACGCTGTTTGTTACAGATACAAGATATACATTGAAGGAAATGCATGGTCTGTAAGCTTGAAATATATTCTTGCTTGCAATTCTCCGACTTTATTCGTAAAATCTCGTTATTTCGACTTCTTCACAAGAAGCTTAGAGCCTCTAAAGCATTATTGGCCAGTTAACAACAATGACAAATGCAGATCAATCAAATATGCAGTTGAATGGGGAAACAGTCATCCAAAAGAGGTTTTTTTTACTCTTATTTTGATTCATAAAGAAAACACAAACTATCATTTTTCAAATTTAATTCTCAAATTTTCTTTATTTTGACAAATTTAGTATTAATCCTCAAACTTTGTATTTTTATCAAAATTATTCCTTATATTTTGTAAATTTTGGTAAATCTAGTCCTTAAAATTTAATGTAAATGACAAAATTGATATTTAAATTTTGATGACTAATTTTGCAACATAAAGACCAAATTTGCCAAATTTTGAAAATCATAAAAACCATTTTTATTAAAACTATCAAGTATAGAGAATATGAATACCAAATAAAAGTTTGGAGACCTAATTTATCAAAATCACAATATTTTTTAGACCAAACACGCTATTTTCTCATTTATGTTTCATTTTTCAGGCTCAAGAAATAGGCAAGGCAGGAAGCAGCTTAGTTTTCGATGAATTTAATATGGATCATATTTACGAGTACATGTTTCATTTGTTGAATGAGTACGCAAAGCTATTAAAGTACAAGCCTGAAGTGCCTGATGGAGCTGTGGAAATTTGCTCAGAATCTATTGCTTGCTTTGCAAATGGAGTGATGAAGGAATACTTGTTTGATTCACTCGTAAAAAGTCCGTATTCGGAGGCCCGTTGTTCCATGCCGTCTCCTTACAGCCCTTCGTCTCTTTATGGTGTTATTGAGTTAAAGGAATTTGGAGAGAAAAAAGTGCGAAGTTGGGAGGAAAACTACTGGAAAACTCATGCTTTGTAATTTGTTAGTTTCTTATTTTACGGAAACAAAAAAGACATAATTTCCTATAATGAAATTCATTTGTTAATCATATAATTTCCTATGTGAAAACTTTTAAGAATGGAGCTAGGGTGATAATCGAAATGTCCGGTCGGGATGATATGATCGATCGGAGAATTTAACATGAAAATGTGATGATCCGTCCTGAATGATCAATCGAGTGATTGTGATTAGTTTAAATGATGTTGGTTGGATTTGATTTGGATTGGGTATCTAGTTGGCTATATATATATAATACAATATGAAAATATATCTTGTTAACTACATATATAAAAGATGATATCAAATATATGAAAAGAGAATATTCTGTAGAATATTTTCTAAATTAGCCTAATCAAGACTCTATAAATATAGAGTATCATATACACAATTGTAAAGCGCAACATACTGTTTAATATTATTTTTGTGGTGGTAAGTTATAATCGAAGTTTATAGATCACGTGATTTTTCTCGATTTTGGATTTTTACGATAAATTTTATATCTTCTACTTAATTTATGTTTTATTCTTATCACATTAATTCGATATAACCCCGTATAAAAAGAATTTTTATGACCATGTCGATTTTCCCAACATAAACAAGCTTAAATCAAAATTTATTAATTTTTTTTACGTTTGCTGACTCTAAAAAATTGGACCAGAATCCTAATTTATCCTAATAGCTATCATTTATGGGCCTTGACCTAGGCCTACCATGTTCTGGATTAATGCCAGACCAAAAATGATTTCCTTCATTATATAAGATTCAACTAATTTATTTTTATAATTAAATTGGATTTTATTATATCATATCAAATAAAACTAGTTATAATATAGTTTGAAAAAAAGAAAGATTGACTTTTTAAATTCTATACCCTTCTTCCCCATCAATGGAGTTTTTCGTAAACGATTGTCATCGATCGTGCTTTGCCCCACATCGTGGTTTTATTTAGTACAATTAAACTTCAATATAAACTGTATTTATTTAACGTCAAAAATATCGATCTTATTGCCGTAGGTTTTAATCATTGTCATGTGTTCAGCTTCTTTGGATCTTCATCATTGTCATATTTGACTTTTAGGCGATCCTATGTTTATTTTGTGGATTTTGAATCCACAATAGTCATGAATATATCATATGTGAAATTTCTTGTGGTCTATAGCATCCTTGACATCATTGTCTTTGAAATTTCTCGTGACGAGTTCTACATATTGCTGCACAACATCACAAGCATTGGGTTCAACATCAGGTGTTTTTGTTCTTCCATGAAATAACCCCACAAACCAAATGATTTGAAATAGTTTACTCATTTTGCATCATAGTTTACTATACAGAAACAAGTTTATAACACTAAATGGGAGAGATCACATTAGTCATCATGATACTATAAAATTGATGAGACATTTTTGTCAAATTTTAAAAAAATGAAAAATTCAACCGTTTTAATAAACAAAAAATATTGATATATTTTAGATTATAGAAAAATTAATTTGAGGTTTTTTTGTCGTAATAATTTTAATTAATATTGGACAAGTATTCAAAAAGTAAGAAGAAAATAAAAGTGATACATTAAGATCATGGAAGTCATACCGGTAAATATCGGTAATGATCGGTACACCGATATTTTGATATATCACCGGTATACCAACAGTATATCAAAAAAATCGCTCGTGGTACCGATCAGTGTGACTTCATTGATTAAGATATGTAAAACACATGATTTTTATATTTTTATAATTTCAAAATAGTAATTCTTTAAAGTGTCGTGAATTTTATGAAATTGTGTGTGTTATGGTCCCTTTTAAGAGGGTACCAACATTCGTCCGGTTCGTTTAGCAAACGAACTCGGTTCTGATTTGTTTTAGATGTGGAAGACGATTAAAAGCTGGAGATAAGTAAATGTACAGCGATGTATAGTGGAAACCCTAGGAATTGGGGTGAAAACCACTTGACTAAGAGTAGATTATACTCTTAGTCTGTTCACTAATCAAAATAATATGTAAGGAATACAACAGAGGCTTAATGAAAATGACAAGGAAAATAAAGCAGTAAGAACTCCGGCAGGGTAACGGCCTGTTCTTACGCGTCCAAAGGGTCCTGCTATTTCCGTCGTCTTGCCCTGTATTTATAGAGTTCATAGCGTGTGTAAATCACGCTCTGTAACCGCCTCTGACAGGTTTGTTAGAGGTTGTTATCGCGGGATGTAAAACGAGGTTGGGACCGAGGCTTGGTCTGCGTGATCGGGCCCAAAGCGTGGTGAACGTGGGAAGGCCCGAAGCGTGGAAAACGTGAGTTGTAACCGTTCTGTAACCGTTCGGATCGAACCCAGGGAGCCAGCTGGCAGAAAATGCTTTATTTCGTTAAGGTTATCTTCGGTCCTCTCGTTGAACATCGGGCCGCTCTTCCTTAAGTGTGTAAATGGGTTGTAGGAATTCGTTTTCACTGTTTGAATCGGCCCAACGGTTGCTCGGCCTTACCCACCACAAGGTACCCGATCCTAAAGTTCTCATCACTAGCCCCTCGGGCTTGATTGCTCATCGCAAAGGTGATACAAGGCCGATCACATGATGTTTGCACATTCATGAGAACAAGGGACCGTACTTGTAGACAGTGAGAGTCCAGGGGACCGATCTTTCCTTTGGTGTATGAGCCAATTACGTTTAAAACTTAATAACGTATATTTAAGTTATATTTTTATCTTCGTTATTCTTTAAATATTAATATCTCGACCCGCGCCTCTTCACATTCGACAGTTCAAGAGGCGTGATGAGTGTGCTTCGTACTGTCGTTGTCTTGGACAGTATTACGTGGCGGCACACCATTGACTGGAAGATTAATATTTAAATTAGGATTCTGGGTACTGTTTCTCCTCACCGTCATTATCGCGAAGGAGAAATTGCAGCAAGCTCTCCTTCGCAAAATGCGTTACCCTCAATGAGGGCGCTGTGCCCTCAATCGACTTTACATCCAACCCTCTTTCAATCCGTTTTTCGTAAGGTATACACTCATGGCACCTCACAAAATGCGTTACCCTTCTATGTCTGAGTTGGACATTGAGGAGTTTAGGTTTAGGTTTTCAATTCCGGCACATTACTTTATCTGGAAGGGACGGGAAGATATTCCATGTTTCCTTCCGGCGGAAATGAATGTGTCGGCATCGGCCATTCCGGTCAGTTATGCCTCGCTAAAGTGCGGGCTTCGTTTTCCGCTACATCCCTTTGTAGCGGCCGTGCTTAAGGAGATTCACTGCCCCACTTTTGCGTTGTTCCCGGACAGTTATGTGTATATAGTAGCGTTTATTTTTTATTGTTACCAACAGAATCGGACCCCGACCCTAGAACACTTCTTTAATATGTTCTTGGTGGGATCCCGAAAGGGGAAGGGTCTATTAGGTTGCCGCAAGTTGTACTATATAGCTGTGCGCACCAAAGAGTGCGCAATTGTAGATAAGGAAGAATATCTCCATGCGTGGGAGGCCTGCTATGTGTGNTGTATTTATAGAGTTCATAGCGTGTGTAAATCACGCTCTGTAACCGCCTCTGACAGGTTTGTTAGAGGTTGTTATCGCGGGATGTAAAACGAGGTTGGGACCAAGGCGTGGTCTGCGTGATCGGGCCCGAAGCGTGGTAAACGTGGGAAGGCCTGAAGCGTGGAAAACGTGAGTTGTAACCGTTCGGACCGAACCTAGGAGCCAGATGGCAGAAAACGCTTTATTTCGTTAAGGTTATCTTCGGTCATCTCGCTGAACATCGGGCCGCTCTTTCTTACTTGTGTAAATGGGCTGTAGGAGTTCGTTCTCACTATTTGAATTGGCCCAACGGTTGCTGGGTCTTACCCATCACAAGGTACCCGATCCTAAAGTTCTCATCACTAGCCCCTTGGGCTTGATTGCCAATCGCATAGGTGATACAAGGCCGATCACATGATATTTGCACATTCATGAGAACAAGGGACCGTACCTGTAGACAGTGAGAGTCCTGGGGACCGATCTTTCCCTTAGGGTATGAGCCAATTACGTTTAAAACTTAATAACGTATATTTAAGTTATATTTTTATCTTCGTTATTCTTTAAATATTAATTTTTCGACCCGCGCCTCTTCACATTCGACAGTTCAAGAGGCGTGATGAGTGCGCCCCGTACAGTCGCTGTTTTGGGCAGTATTACGCGGCGGCTCAACATTGACTGGGAGATTAATATTTATATCAGGATTCTGGGAACTGTTTCTCCTCACCGTCATTATCGGGAAGGAGAAATTGCAGCAAGTTCTTTGTGCCCTCAATCGATTTTTTATCCAACCCTTTTTCAATCCGTTTTTCCTAAGGTATATATTTATGGCTCCCCACAAAATGCGTTACCCTTCTATGTCTGAGTTGGACATTGAGCAGTTTAGGTTTAGGTTTTCAATTCCGACACACTACTCTATCTGGAAGGGACGGGAAGATATTCTCTGTTTCCTTCCGGCGGAAATGAATGTGCCGGCATCGGCCATTCCGGTCAGTTACGCCTCGCTAAAGTGTGGGCTTCGTTTTCCGCTACATCCCTTTGTAGCGGCCGTGCTTAAGGAAATTCATTGCCCTACTTTTGCGTTGTTTCCGGGCAGTTATGTGTATATAGTAGCGTTTATTTTTTATTGTTACAAACAGAATCGGGCCCCAACCCTAGAACACTTCTTTAATTTGTTCTTGGTGGGATCCCGAAAGGTGAATGGTTTGTTGGGTTACTGTAAGTTATACTATATAGTGGTGCGCACCAAAGAGTGCGCGATTGTAGATAAAGAGGAATCTCTCCATGCGTGGGAGGCCTGCTATGTTTGGATAACAGTCCCCCAAGAGGATCTGTTGAAAGTATGGCCGCGTTTAACCCACCCACGCATAGGTCAGTTGGACCGAAGCAGGTTCAACCCCTCCCGCACAGACACCGCAAACACGCTTGCAATGTTCCCCCCTCCCGAAGCACGCCTTAGGAGAATAGATCTGATTCGAGAGAAAAGGTTGATAGAAATAGGTGTAGTGGGTAGGACCGGAGCCCCAGCCCCGAGGGGGTTTTTTCTAGTTCAGATCCATTAGAAGGATCGGGTATGATGTAGTGTTTATATTTTAATCTTTCCTGATCCTTATGTATTTGTTTTGCAGATTCAACTGAGACAATGCCGAGCTCGCGCTTTAAATGCATGGCAGCTGCTTCGATCCGTCCTTCTGAGGGACAAAGGGAAGCATCGGGCAGCACTGAAGGAAGTGAATCAGCAACGGGGGGCACGCTGACCCTTTGCTGCACAAGGCAGTCTTCATCTGGGGACGGGCCTGCGTTTCGGGTATTTGGAGTGGTAGAGGAGGTGATAAAGACTCGGATTCGTTTTTTGAGTTTATCCAGCCTCTATCAAATCAGTAATGCCTCCTTCATTAGTGCTAAAACTATTACTTTGCTGCTGCAGGGAGCCGTTCCCGTGGAGAAGGTTCTCCCCGGTCCTCAGCTCAAGGTGAACGTCTCCCTGCCGCCGGTCCCCTTAGGAAAATGGAAAATGGCGACCGAAGCGGAAGCCCCGCAGGAGCTGAAGAGGCTGAGAAAGGGGGACGGCGCTCCGGTCCCCACTAAGGGGATAGTTTTGAAGGAGCCTGGGTCGGGCTCGAAGACTAACTCCGACTGAGGAGTTGCTCTGGGCCTGATGGACAGGTTCAGTAAGGGGAGGAAGCTAACCTCCTGGAGGACTGCTTTCCTAAAGGACTTCCGCCTTTATGGAGAGCAGAACCCAGAGAACGTTCAGGCGGACGTGACTGGGGAAGAAATCATGGAAGGCTTCCTCGACCTCACCACTAAAGTAATTTTCACTTGACATGAAGGCCCGAACTTTTACTTAAGAATATTTGTCTTATGCAGATGTTGAGGAAAGCTTTCACAACTGCTATCACCGTGGAGAAGAACCAGGGTGGTAGTGTTGTTTCCCAACAAGTCCAAGATCAACTTGACCTTGCAAAAAAACAAGTTGAAATAAAGCATACTGAGTTGGTCACGGTACGGGAGGACCGTGACCGACTTGACAATGAGTTGCTAAGAGCCGGGACGGAGATCTCACTCTTAGTTGATAAAGTCTCTGAGCTGGAGAAGACGGGACAAACAGCTCAGGGACGTATTGCCGATTTGGAGGCCAAGCTGCGGGCCAAAGAGACAGAAATCAACGAAGTCCAAGGTCGGGCCCAGGAGAAGAGGAATAAGCTGAACGAGCTTCTCCTTCTGGCCCAGGAAGAGAAGACGAGCTTGGAAGAAGAGTTGACAAGGGCCCGCACTTCGACTGAAGGTTCGGTCCAGGAAGTGGTTCTGGGGTTCGCTCAGTCCCCTTTGTTATTCGCTTTAGCGGATAACATACATGGGGTCTATACTGCAAAGTATCTGGATAACATGCGAGAGCAAGTTATTCAGACGTTCGGGCTTTCCCCTTCGGACGAGCGATGGAAGATGATCGAGCCACTTGAAAGAGATGTCAAGTTTCAGGTTATTCCGACCTTGGAAGAACCTGTTCTAGAAGAAGACCATTTCTTCTATCTCTTTGAAGAGATGGAGAGAGCGGTCAACCAGAAGGTGGCCGATCAAGAAGAAGAATTGAAGCAGCTCGCGGCCTGAACCGAACCCCAGGAACCCAAAGTGGAAGATAAAGAGGAAGATCATATTAGTTAGATCTAGTCATTACTTTGTATATGCCTTACTCTTTATTCAATATAAAGCTTTTTCCTTCTTCAGCTCTAATTATTTTAATCACCAGAACGAAGTGACATAACTAACTTCTAAGTAAAATAAATTTTACTTTAACGAAGTTGTTTTAATCACTAAGTATAAGATCGGGGACACTCGCATGTAGTTAACCATCGGTCCCAGACGTTGTGTTTGGTTTATTCATATCAATTCGGATTGGATCAGTCGTTTTTACATTGTGTATGGGTCACTGTTATTCCGTCCTTGGAGTCAATACTCGATTGGATAGACGTAGTCTGCGTTTAGTTTGAGTCTTTACAAGCTTCGGCCGAACCTTGGTTCTAATAAAGTCCCCTAGGTTTTGTTGGCCAATCTTTGCTCATGATACGTCTTAAGTTAGGACCGATCTTATGTTTCGATATGCTGACTACCATTCCTTTTACCGCAGCAGATGTCATAGGTACAAAGGGTCATTCCTAAAGACTGAATGCCGTTGAAGGGAATGTCGTAGTTCGTAATGAGTTCTGGGAGAATGACAACTCATCCATGGGGCTGGGCAAGTGCAGGAGCATCTGACTCGTTAGAGCGGTCACTACAACTTGGGAGCCTTGCGGACAAGAATCTTCGGTCACCAGTCCAGATTCGTCCTACTCCACCCAAATTCAAGATCGGTCCATCATTCCATTGGAAATAGTTTATATTTGTACTTACTTGTTTCTACTTACGTGTAAGAGAATGTATTTCATTGAGTCAAACATATTAATCGAAGATTCACAAGAAATATCACCTCAAATTCATGACATTCCAAGTTCAGGGGACCTCTATACCATCCAACGTTTCAAGTTTATACGTACCTGATTCCAATTTCTTAGATATTCGATACGGTCCCTCCCAATTTCTGTCCAGCTTTCCAACGTTCCTCTGAACCTTAATGCTTCTGAGGACGACATCGCCTTCAAAGAATTCTCTTGGGAGGACTCGTTTGTTATGAGCCCGTTCCATAGTCCGCTGATAAGCACGCATCCGTGCAAAGATTAAATCTCTCTTTTCTTCGATCATCTCGAGGTCCAATAACCTCTTTTCACCATTCATATGCTCATCGTATTGAGATATCCGAGGTGATCGGATGGCCAACTCCACCGGGCTAGCAGCTTCGGTCCCATACACCAATGAGAAAGGTGATTCATAGGTTGTTGAACGAGGTGTAGTTCGGTATGCCCATAGGACCTCATAGATGTGTTCGGACCATTTACCCCCAAAGTCTTCTAACTTGGTTTTCAATCCCATCAGGATGACCTTGTTAGATACTTCCGTGAGTCCATTGGTCTAAGGATGGGCTACTGATGAGAAATGCTGAACTATGCCCAACTTGGTGCATAAATCCCGTATGCCTTTTCCACGGAACTGAGTCCCATTGTCAGATATGAGCGCTCGGGGAACCCCGAAGCGACTCACAATATTCCGCCATATAAAGTGTCTGACCACTTTTTCTGAGATAATGGCTACGGCCTCTGCTTCGATCCACTTCGAATAATATTCCACCGCTACGATACAAAATTTTCTTTGCCCTATGGACCGAGGAAAAGGTCCGAGGATGTCGATCCCCCATCTGTCAAACGGACAAGGTAATGGGGTAATCGATAGGGGAGCCCTAGGCAATTGCGGGAGTGGAGCGTGGTATTGACATACGGCGCAACGCTTAGTGTACTGCTTGGCATCAGTGAGCAAAGTTGGCCAAAAATACCCGGCTCTAATAATGCGGTGGTATAAAGATCGAGCCCCTGAATGAATGCCGCATATCCCTTCATGAACATAAATCATGACGGCTTCGGCCTCAATAAGAGATAAACATCGCAGAAGCGGGCCCTCAAAACTCTTTTTAAACAAGCGTCTGTCGACTAAGGTGAATCTCTTAGCCCGGACCTCTATTTTCCTGGCTTCAGACTTATTTTCAGTGAGATATCCGTTTGAGAGGTATTTAATAAAGGAGTCCATCCAATTGGGTTTTCCTAGGGATTCAGTAGCATCAATATTCAAGCCATGGAGTTCATGGCGTAGAGCCCTGATCTCTTCAATAGACTGTTCGGTCACTGGAATCTCGACCGAAGGTCGGTCCTGAATATGGACCGAAATAGTGCTCGGCTCTATGTCAGGTATGCCCGAAGACAATCTGGCGAGTGCATCGGCAACATTGTTTTGTTCTCGTGGCACATGGTCAAGAGAAAAATCATTGAACTTTTTGGATAACTCCAGAAATTTAGCGCAATACAACCTCATCATCGGATCGTGAGTCTCAAATCTCCCTGCGAATTGTTCCACTACTAACTTCGAGTCTGAGAACATTCGCACTCTGCTAACTCTCATTTTTCGAGTCAAGGTCATTCCTGACAATACTGCCTCATATTCTACCACATTATTTGTTCCAGCAAAGGAAAATTTGACTGCGAAATGAATAAGATCACATTGTACCGTTGTCAGGGTAATGCCCGCTTCTCTTCCCTCGAAGGTTGATCCATCTACGTGGATCGTCCATCGGTCATCCTCTTGGTTAAGATAAATGGCCGATCGGGTCATTTCAACCACAAAATCGGCTAGATCCTGAGCTTTGATCGCCCTTCGGGGCAGGAATTCCAGATACATAGCGCTGAGTTTGATAGCGCATTTTGCCAATCTCTCATTCAAATCCTTCTGTTTAAGGAGTATTTTCAGAGGCTGATCCGTATTGACATAGACCGTTCGGCCTTCGAAATAATGCTTCAACTTGGATACAGCTTTCTTCAAGGCCAGCTTGAATTTCTCCAAGGTGGAATACCTGGTTTCAGCAGATACTAGAGAATGACTGACATAATAAACAGGTCTATGAATGTCATCTCGTATGGTCACCAGGGCTGCGCTGACGGCAACTTCGGATACCGTAAGATATAACCTCAAAGGTTCATCACAAGTTGGACTTACCATCCCCGGGGGAGTGCTTAAATAAGTTTTTAGCTCGGAGAAGGCCCGATCGCATTCTTCGTTCCAATCCATATAACTTGCTTTTCTTAGCACTCTGAAAAAAGGTAAGGCCTGGTCTGTGGATTTTGAAATAAACCTGTTCAGCGCGGCTAGTCGGCAATAAGCCTTTGAAACTCTCTTTTGTTTCTCGGATGTTGCATATCAATGATAGCTTGCACCTTTTCAGGGTTGACCTCTATGCCTTTCTCTGAAACATAATATCCCAAGAATTTTCCACTTCGGATCCCGAAGCAGCATTTGTTTGGATTTAGTTTGAGCTTATATTTTCGGCATACTTCGAAACAACCAGACAAATAAGAAAGGTGGTCTTCATCATTCATAGATTTTACAATCATATCGTCAACATACACTTACATCATATGGCCAATCAACTCTCTAAAGATCTTGTTGACCAACCTTTGGTATGTTGCTCCAGCATTTTTGAGACCGAATGGCATAACCACATAACAGTAGACTCCATCTTCGGTCATGAATGATAATTTCTTATAATCCTCCTCAGCCAAGAAGATCTGGTGATATCCAGAATAAACATCCATGATACTCATCATGGTGCTACAAGAAACAGCATCTACCAGCCGGTCGATGTGTGGCAATGGGAAAGGATCTGACTCACAGCTTTTGTTAACATCGGTAAAATCGGTGCACATTCGACATTTCCCATCCGGTTTGGAAACCACCACTGGGTTTGCAACCCATTCAGTATAGTGGATTTCTCTGATAGATCCCGACCGTAGCAGCTTATTCACTTCCGCCCGGATAATCTCGATTTTCTCAGGAGAATAGCGTCTCATTTTCTGTCTAACGGGCTTCGTTCCTGGCTCAGTGTTGATCCGATATTCACTATCGGATCGGTCAATCCCCGGAACATCATCCGGGGTCCAAGCAAATATATCCACATGGTTACTCAGCAAGTGGATCAGTTCTTTCTCAAAGTCAGGGGCTAAATGAGCCCCTATGCGAGTTGTCTTGGTTGAGTCATCCTCAACCAGGTTAATCAATTTGAACCCTACGGGTTCCATTGCTTGCCTCGGGTGCGGCAGCTCTTCCAGCAAATCCACCCGGGCCCTTTTGATCGGTGCCATAGTTCGGTACGAGCTCATGTATCATTGTCTAGCTACTTTCTTATCTCCCTTAACAGAAATAACTTCATGAATGGAGAGGAACTTGAACATCATGTGATAAGTAGAAGGGACCACCTCAATCTTACTCAGGCCGGTCCGTCCGATAATAGCGTTGTAAGCCAAGTCGACTTCAACGATAATGAATTCCAGGTCTTCAGAGCGGTCCTTGGATGGTTCTCCAAGGGTAACGGGAAATAACATCTTCCCGCACGGAATAACGCTCCTTTGGACGAACGACCAAAGAGTTATGTTGGCAATCGGGAGATCGTGAGCAGCAGCTCCCAACATTTCAGCGACCTCGCGCTTCATCAGATTGCACGAAGCCCCGATATCCACTAAAATTCTGTGGACACGTCGATTGCCGATGATCCCAGTAATGGTAAGGGGATCGTCACTTGGATCCATGATCCCTTCTCGATCAGCCGAGGTGAAAGTGATGTCCTCTCTGAAGAAGGAGGACCGTTCCATGGGATCATATTTTACCAGCGCCACAGATTCGGAGCTCTCAGCAGAGTCTCCGCGCGCTGTTCCCTTTCGGTCCCGGACCGACTGATTTATTCTCAATCCGCCGGAGATAACATAAATATCTCCGGCCACTTCTCTAGGTGCTGCCTCATTTCGAGGAGGTTGGGCACCAGTTTCAGCAAGTGGGGGAGCAGCATGCTCCTGTCTCCCACCCTCATTCTGTGGGGCTCTGCCGCCACGGCCCCGCCATCTCCTTCTTCGGCCCTGACCACGGTTCTAGCGACCGTGTTGGCCCCTTTCTTGCTCTGGCGGAGGAGACCTTCGGTCCTCCGTCCGATCATTATAGTTTCGGGGTTGTCCCCGATTATCTCTTCCTCGTGGCCTGTGACGATCGTCACCTTGATGGCCCCTTCGGGGGGATTCCGCACGTTTGCTCTTCTGACCGTTTCGGTCGGGCTTTTCTTTACCCATTGCCTTTACTGTCTCTTTCAACAGCGGGCACTTTAAGGTTGGGTGATCGCGATTATGATGAAGCTCGCAATACACCCAATTGTCCTCCTGCTTCGGGTGGACGTTTTTTTCATTCACAGCCGCTACTTCTCGCGACTGTTTCTTAGGGTAGGAAACCCTATGATCACCTGCGGGCTCAGAATTCCCGCTAGGCTTCCGATAACCAAGCCCCAGCGCTTCATCCACCTTAATATACTTGTTGATTTTCTGAAGAAGTTTTCCCAAGGTGGATGGTGGGCTCTTCACCAAGCTGGCNTTAAAGAATGTATATAATTTTATTTTGTTAAAAATGACAAGTACCGTTTGTTTGTTCGTTGTAGAGGTGACGGTGACCATTCATGTGCGTCAATGTTTCGATGAGAGACAATGACATCATGTGGTGTGTGAAGTCCGTTATACCGCATGACCCCCATTGCCATCGTAAGAAAGTCAATTCATCTGTCACTGCATATTGGATAACAAATAAGTATTACCAACGTTTTTTGGAGAAACCCGATTTAAGTTCTAAGGACTTGAAATCTGAAGTGAATACCGATTTGAAGTTAAAGTTGGGGAAAAATAAAGCAATACGTGCTCGGGAGCATGCTATACGGTTAGTTCATTCGGGATCTAGGACGTCTTATGAAAGCATAAGAAGGTATTGTGCTCAATACCTTATTTCGAATCCTAGTTCATCTGTTGTGTTAAAAGAGAGGAACTCCAAAAGTTTTGTTGGTAGTACCCGATTCGAGGGGATTTACATATGTCCCGGGGTAAGTTATTATATTGAATGTTCCAATATATTATGCAACATGGTTCGTATTATGAGATTTCATTATTGTCACAAGCATGTCGCGATGATTTCGAGACGGATGTCGCCCAATTGTTTGCATAGACGGTACTCACACAAAAGAAAAAATACAAGAGCATATTCTAGTGGCTTCAAGCATTGATGCAAACAACGGTGTATTCCCATTAGCCTACGCCATCGTAGGTGGTGAAACAAAAGAGTTTTGGATGTGGTTTCTGGAGTTGGTTAAGCGAGATTGTGGAATATCTACAGAAAATGAACACATGTTCATCATTATGTCGGACCGTGGGAAAGGGTTAACACCCGCGGTTGCTGTGTTATTTCCTCGGATAGAGGTTTGTGCTACGTGTGTATTACATGTTTTGATATGTTCCATTCTTGTGTGGTGACTACTTGTGTTGTAGGTGCTACATTGTGTTCGTCACATTATTAAAAATGTGGCACAAACCGGCTTTTCATCAACACGTGTTGAGAAGGCTATTTTGAGTACCGCAAGGGCAACAACGGAGGCATTATTCAATCAATCTTTCGGAGAATTGCGAGGCATCAGCGTTGGAGCTTACGAGTACATGAGATTGATTCCAAAGGTGCATTGGTGTAAAGCATTCTTGTGAGGTCCCCTCGGGGGTGCGAGAGAGATGACACCTTAGGCAAATCCTTACATCGGCTATAGACGAGGAACGATCAGAGATTAAGTATAGTGATTCGTCTTCCATTGCACGAGGCCTTTTCCCTAGCAAAGTGGCAAGCGGAACGTTAGAACTGGAAAGTTAAGCGTGCTCACCCTGGAGCAATTCAGGGATGGGTGACTCACTGGGAAGTGTGGGGGCTAGGGAAAAAGTAAAGCCGTGAGGACTAGGTGGGTGTCATTAGGGTCAGTCTAGTCTAAAGCGGACAATATCGTGCAAGCGGAAAGGCGGGTCGTTACAATTCTTCCGCACGATTTGCAAATCTGATATTGTACTTAATAATCATGCAAAGTCTTTGAACAACAGTTTACTTCCTTTTCGTAAGCGTCCGATCATGTGGATGTTAGATGACATTTGCAATTTTATTGGGAAACGTATGCTTGATAGGCGTACCAAATCGAGGGACATGTCGGATGACGGTTTTTGCCCTCGTGTTCATGATTTTATAGAATTGAATATTGAAGGAGGTGATGTTGGTATTGTTACTATCACGGACGATTGTAAGGTAACTTGGGAGCACGGTCGGGAAAGGGTATCAATTAACATGGCTATTAGCAGTTATACTTGTCGTGAGTAGGAGCTGAAAGGTAAGTTTTATCAATTAGTTTGTTCGATTTATTGTTTATTAACATTTGTTATGATTCTTCGTAGGAATATCATGTAAACATGCATGTGCAGTGATTTTAGAAAGGAATGAATCGTGCTACCGATATGTCGACAGTTCGTACACCGTGCAGCGATATAGAGCAACTTATCAGTACGAGTTTTCCGGTTTGCCAGGGCAAGACCAGTGGCATGTGGTAGATGTTGCACCACCGCTGCCCCCAATATTCAAAAAGAGAAAGGCCGGGAGACCACGTAAATATCAGAAAACACATGTAATGTAACGACCGTAATTTGGGCCTAGTTGTTTTTTTAAAACATGATAATTAAAACGGAAATATTCGAAAGCAATTTAAAACATAGTTCAAAACATTAAAGTACGACTGCGTAATTTAGAGTGTTCTCCGAAGGACCGAACTTTATCACCGGACAACCGACGACCTCCTTCCCCATCCCTATCATATCTCACCTGCGTCACCTACAAAATCTGTAAAGCGGTCACAATCTATTAAAGGAAACTTCGCACACACTACACATTATCTTTCTTACTTCTTAATTACATCATACACACACACATGAACCATTTCACTTAACCGTTTTCTTATTTCCCTCTTCTTTTACCCTTATCATTTCCATCATTCATTAACTTTTCTGTTGCCGAGATTAACATGCTCGGTGCATGTCCCGCCCAAGCCAACCGTTAGCTGTTGGATGACTCGACGGGCCATATGCATCCCTTTCCCGGTTGGGTACTTAGGCGTTACCCCTTTTCCCACCCGGATCAGTTCCGCCCTCTTCGTACGTATCTTTTCCTCTTTGGAACTTATCGTTCCCTTCATCAGGCATGCCCTTCCTTTGGCGAATCGTGTACTAGGCACGATGCCGGGTTCGGTCGGACGGTCCATCCTTCCTCACCCCGAGTCTTATTATCATTTATCTCGTTCATTCGTATCATTTCTTCCTTCTTTATTAACTCAATCTCATTCCCTAAGTCTGAACTTTCCCTTACTATATTGTGTTCACTCGGCTTACCGTTTGCTTTAGCGTATTATAATTTTCCCGTGCTTCCCCTGCATTTCATAACAAGTCTTAATTATTCAAATTCTGACGTTATCATCTTATTGTTAACTATGTGGTTACCGTAGACCTCACGTGTACTTTTCCTCCCACGATCCGACTTCAGGACGTAACGAAAACACTCGAACTTAGTATTTTCACGACAATTCTACTTCTGCCCTGAAATTCGCGATAATAATACCATAGGATTAAAATTCGCGACAATATTGCACTGGGATGAAATCCGCGATAATTTATGCCTTACTGGAAATCCGCGACAATTTTGCCTTCGTAAATTTTCGCGACAATTTTTGTTCTTCAAAATTTTCGCGACAATTCTTGCCTTCAACTTTTTCGCGATAATTTTGTGCCTTTTAGATTTTCGCGATAATTTTCCTTCTTCAAATTTTTCGCGACAATTCTTGCCTTCAACTTTTTCGCGATAATTTTGTGCCCTGTAGATTTTCGCGATAATTTTCCTTCTTTGCGCGAATTTTCGGATTTTCGGGTCTTAATGATGATTAACCCGTTTTTGGGCCTCCTCACTCCTATTTATAGACATCCTAACTTTTCTAATTCACACTTTGACCCCTCATTCCTTTACTTTTGACCCCTCTTTTATATTTTTCTTTACTTTTCTATTCTTCGTCCCCTTTTACGTTCTTTCGTTCCCGTATCTCTCATTATCTATCGTCTAGACTTTACCGTTACATTCCCTACTATTTGTTTCGACATACCTTTTTCTCGGCTATTACATGTAACTTCAAGCAGAACTCACCGCACAAAATGAGATGTCAATTGTGTGGGGTTCGTGGCCATAATAAGCGCTGCTACCCAAATTCGAGTGCCAAGCAAGGAGAAAAATTTCAGGTACATTCGTGAGTAAAAACTGTTTTTATCTCTTTACGTATGTTGTTGTTGTGCTTGTGTATTTGTGTGCATGTTCGAAACAGGCTTAGGCTACGAAGCATGAATCCAAATGCAATGAGCACACTCGGAGCGGCCCTTCGAATACGGCACACGTAACGTCTATTTTTATTTCGTTTTACACATGTTAGTCGTATTGCTTATGTAGGCCTATTTTTTCTACAGAACATATCCATTTGCAGTCCGGCACAAAGCAATGCATCACACACACCTACAGTGAAAAAGGCCACAAGTAAGTTGTGTCATTATCCTTTGTCATATATGTTATGTACTTTACGCCACTTTTTTATAAGGAGAAGCCGGTTGTTAACGAAAACAGAGCTACACAAATTCCCATTCAAATACCATCCACGGGTACTGTGCCCTCATCTGTCGGCCTTTAAAATGTAAATATGAATGACCCAGTTGCTTTTTGTAACAACGATAAAATTAACATTAGTGTGAATGGGTCCAATTACAATATGTATGGGATGTCGGCTACAACCGAAGATGCGGTGTCCCTAACTTCTTAGAGCCAATTAAGTGACGATGTGGTGCATAACACTATTATGTAAGTTTTCAAATTTTTGTTTGGATTATTCAACATGTTTATTCAATCGGAGTACATCATTTCAGCACTTGTATGTTGAAATGTGATAGGTGTATGCTGAAAAAAGTTGCCCGTGCCGGACAAAAAGGGTTTTATTATTTTGTTGATTTAATTGTTTTCGNATTCTCATCAAATTAAGTTGATCTGGTCCCTATAAAAGGAATTTTAATGACCGTATGAATTTTCCCAACATAAACAAGCTTAAATCAAAATTTATTAAATTTTTGGATGATTGCTGACTCTAAAAAATTGGACCACAATACCAATTTGATATTCTGGATTAATGCCAGCCCAAAAATGATTTCCTTCATTATATAAGATTCAACTAATTATTTTTTATAATTAAATTTGATTTTATTATATCAAATAAATCGAGTTATAATATAGTTTGAAAAAATGATTTATTAAATTTCATACCCTTCTTCCCGATCAAAGATCTAGTTTTGTAATTGGATTCTCCTCGAGCTTGTATACAATAAAATGATATGAAAATCTTGTCCACCAGTTCTTGTATTATCTCATTGGTATGATCCAAAATCAATTTGTTTCATCGATTCATATAACCCATAAAACTACATGCACAATCACTTCAATTAATTCATTGTTTGAATTTGTGTAATTTTAGCATCTTTAACTCTAAGAATCTATGAATTATGAACATTGTTTTTGATGGTGCATTTATAATGTAGTTAGTATAAACCAATCTTCCCAAATCTAAATTGTTTATTGATTCAAAATTATCGTGATCGAATTATTATTGAAACAAACATTAAACCAATAAGGAGTGTACGATAAGTGAAAAATATCATGGGTAAATTAGAAACATAATTTATGGACTTATTAGAATTATGAAATATCATGAGTAAATTAGAAAAATAATTTATGGACTTATTATAAGTTTGTAATTAAATTAATCTCAATGTTTGAATCCTACATTATATACAAACTTTTGAGTATTAAAAATAAATTAGGAATACATTGGACTAAGTCCTAAATATAGACCACTAGTCTTAAATCGCCGTCTACATCGGGGAAATTCAATTTATTGGAATCTGAGCATTATAACCGAGATGTATATATTAGTTTAGAATTTCTAAACATTCCAAGTAAAATAGGAGAATAATTGGGCATATTTAGAATAGCGGAGAGGTGAGACTATTGTATTGTGTTCTAATGCGATAGTGGTATAAGTAATCATGATATAAAAAAAAATCTTTGAAACAGTGGTACAATTATCGTGATTTCATAAGATAGATTTTTTCCCTTTACTTTTAATTATTTGGATTATACAATTATTTAATAAGGGTAAAAATGAAATTTTAAAAAGTATGTTTTTGTGACAGTTTGAGAAAATCTACTAGCATGAGATCCTTATTAACGTTTAAATAAATGTTGAAAAATATTTCACATTGATTGTGGAAATATAAATCTTCTAGTTTATAAGAGAAATGATATTACAAGTAATTAGTTTGGAATAGTCTTTTTAATATGATTCAATTCTCTTATGCACTACGTTACATTTGCACTCTTCCAACCCATTGAATCATGAATTTCTACGATAAATATATTTTACTTTGATATTTTATTTGTAATAAATAGAATCACAATACAATGGCTGCACTGTACCACTGACGATCCTTTCAAACATAGCCACTAAGTCAAGTCTTTATTTAGGGTGGGTTCTTACTGTTGAATTTTATTACATAAACCTTACTACATTCAAGGCGATTTCAGTATCCATTAAACCAGTTGAAATAATGTATCTTTATCATAAAAAAGCACTAGCTTTTATGAGAGGAAAGAATCACTTCTGTTTGTGTTTATTGGGATAAAAAAAGGCATGGCGATGATGCAGCTGCGGACCCATAATCTGGTAACTTTAGTCGTTATCGTCTCCTTCATCGGAGCTCTTTTTGCCAATCGTTACCTGGACTTCAATGCTTCTGTAAGCTTTTATTTAACATTTTCAAACGAGTGTCTAGCATTTCACTGTTGTTGATTTACAGGTTTATGAAACGAACCAGAAGAATTCAACTAGGAACATTGATTCTTCATTGCAGTGTTCTCTCATGAATTCATCTAAAACCTGCCCTCAAAATTACTACTCATTATATAAAGCTTTCTACACAAAAAATCTAAAGATGAGCGAATCGTCAACGTGCCCAGATTTCTTCAGATGGATACACGAAGACTTATCACCGTGGAGAAGTAGTGGAATATCTAAAGAAATGGTTGATGCAGCTGCAACAAAAGCGTTCTTTCGTCTCGTGATCATCGATGGAAAAGCGTATATAAAATCAGATAAAGATTCGTATCAAATAAGAAGCACTTTTACTCAATGGGGAATTCTCCAGTTGCTACGAAAGTACCCTGGAAAAATCCCTGATTTGGACATGGCTTTTGAGCCTACAGATATGCCAGCGATACCTAAGAGAAACGACGGAGCACCACCACCGCCGATATTCGAATACTGCGGTGATCAGTTCTCAGTTAACATCGTGTTTCCAGATTGGACTTTTTGGGGCTGGCAAGTCACTTTTGTTTTGAATATTTGAAGTGAAATAATTATAAAAAAGCATGTTTTGTTAGGCCTGAAGTTAATATAAAGCCATGGGAGATTCTGGTCGAAGAGCTCAAGGAAGGGAACCAACGAAGACAATGGCTGGATAGGGTTCCATATGCTTATTGGAAAGGAAACCCTAAAGTCGCTTGGCAAAGAGCTGATTTGATGAATTGTAACGTTACTAAGGAGCATGATTGGGGTGCTCATCTTTACATTCAGGTACACAACATTGAGTTTGTTTGGTTCATTTTTCTAAAATTGATATATGGTGAAATTGTAATTGTTTGCTTGATGAAATATGAAGATTTTGAATTTTTAAATATATTTGATAAAATTGTGACTTTATAATAGTAATTTAAGTAAAAAACTAATATACCATAATATTTTTAAAAATAATATATATTATATTATAATTAATAGAAATAACGATAAAATAATCTTTTTTAAATCAAATCTACAACTACTTTTAAACTGTAAAATAATTAATTTGTGTATTATAAAAAAATCATGATTTTGCCATTGTATCGCACCACACTACGATTTTAATTTGAGTTCCAAACAAACCTAATATTTTATCAACTAATGAATAATCCCTCAAAAATGAAAAAGTGAACTAAAATGCAGGATTGGGGCAAAGAAACAGCAGATAGCTTTAAGGGATCAAACTTAGTCAACCAATGCACTCACAGGTCGAGTACAAGACTAAATTATCCCACATCGGATTTAGTGATTACTTTGCTGTACATATGTATAAATTTTGGTTTGACAGATTCAAGATCTATATTGAAGGATATGCATGGTCTGTGAGCGAGAAGTATATTCTTGCTTGCGATTCACCAACTTTATATGTAAAGTCTCGTTTTTACAACTTCTTTACAAGAGGGCTTAAGCCATTGAAGAATTACTGGCCAGTAAACAGCACAAACAAGTGTAGATCCATTAAGTTTGGTGTTGAATGGGGAAACAATCATCTCAAAGAGGTAACTCATCTGGTTTTCTCTTCATGCTTTAAAGAATACATTATTTTAACGAGAAAATTGCATAATTAGTCTTCCAACTTACGAGATATGTAAAAGACATGTCATCTAACTTACGAAATTGCAAGAATATCACATAAAATTATCAATACTGTTTGTTTTTTACGTCTAATATTCTATAACCCGTTTTTCGTAAGTTGAAAATCTCTCACAAAGTATGCAAAGAAGATCCGTTTGCAAAAATTATACAAAATTGGCCCTCAATATTCGAGAATTTTGCATCAAATATTAAATATTAACGAGTTCATTAAAGTGTTAATGATAAACGGTATTGAAAACTTGAGATGTCTTTATACATTTAATTGAACTTCGAGGTTTACAAATACATATTTTTGTTCAAAAAATATATCATATTTGTAATTTCGTAACTTGGAATACATGCTCTTTACAAAACCCGTAAATTGGGGGTGTAGGTAGGCATCACCCTTATACTAACTTTAGTTATTCAGGCAAGAGATATAGGGAAAGCCGGGAGCAAATTCATGCTCGAAGAAGTAAAGATGGATCGTGTTTACGACTACATGTTTCACTCGTTGAGTGAGTATGCTAAGCTTTTGAAATACAAGCCTGAAGTGCCTAAGGGAGCTGTGGAGTTGTGTTCAGAGTCTATTGCTTGTTCTGGACAAGGGTTGATGAAAAAGTTCTTAGTTGATTCCCTTGTTAAACGTCCATCATTATCGAACCCTTGTGCTATGCCTTCGCCTTACGATCCCGTGTCGTTTCGTTCACTTGTTGAGTTACAAGAAGATGTAGAGAAAAAAGTTCGAAGTTGGGAAGAAGAATACTGGAAGACTCATGTAGGAAGTTGAAATTATGAGCAATTGGCACCATATTATAACTTAGTGGTATTTAACTATCATAAATTTGTAATTGGTCTAGAATAAAATCCCATATGAATTGCATTCGATATCATGAATACATCGAAAAGCTTGTCGTGTAAACCAAATGCATTCTTTAATTTACATTTGGTTTACAAATTATATATCTTACATTCGATATCCCGAATACATCGAAAAGCCTATCGTTTAAACCAATGCATTCTTTAATTTACATTTGGTATACAAATTATATATCTTACATTCGATATCCCGAACACTGTTGAATTATCGAATTGTCCCGCATTAGAATTGTGATGAAATTTGGATTGGTTTATAAGATGAAAGATGTATCATAGTAAATGACGTGTTCAAATCCTTTACATTGTAGTCTCTTCTCTTTTTACGTTATATCTTTACATAGTTCCGTCGTAATTTTGATCAGATTCTAATTTCAACAAATACATCGAAATTTAAACCAATGCATTCTTTAGTTTACAAATTATATATCTATCTTAAATGATATATAAAATATTAAAGAAGTATAAATGTATAATATTTGAATAACTTCCGATTTCAAGTAAATCTGTATAATTTATTACTTCACGAATTATAATTCTCTTATGAAATTAACTTTTCTTATAAATGTGCTAGGTTGCACCAACTAGGATGTCAGATTAGTTAATATGAATCCAAAATATATTGTTTTCATATTTTTGTTCGGCAAATCGAATACTATTTCAAACTAATTCGATATCCACTATGTTGGATTTCATAAAATTGAACATAAATAAATTAAAAACAATTGTTTTTCATTTGTTTTCATTCGACCATTTATTCGATTGACTAATATAATAAAGTTGTGATGTGAAACTTATTCATACGGCATTCAGATTCATTAATTCATTGTACATTGTATTAAGTTATGTTATATATATATATAAGTTTGGTTGACTTATATAATAGAGTTGCGGCGCAAATAGATTCATTCCTAGTATTCTTACACATCTTTCGATAGACTCCTTTCAGGACAATTGATACATCAAAAATATACAATGAAATAAACTTCTCTTATACAATCATTTCTTCTATTGACTTATAAAATAGAGTTGGGACATCTATGATTTATAGACATCCTTAGATAGATTCTTTTAAAATTGATAAGTTAAAATTCTACAATAAATTTAATTCTCTTCCAAAATTTGTAACTCTTCCATTCTTTCGATTGATTTATATAATGTTCTCAAAGTTGTATAATTGTATATTTGATTCCCAAAAATCTAAAACCAATGTTTTAAATACATTGTTAATTTATATTTGATCAATTATAATTAAAAGAATGTAATGACTAGGGTTTACGTAGATTGAAAATCTTATCTAATCACTATTTTTGCTGATCATATTCGATGGATACGAATCAACAAAATGATAATACAAAACCAATCTGCAATAGTGCATTAGTTTACAAATCGATTTGCAAATATTCTAAGTTTTATTTTTGAATTTAAGTTGATAAGCAAAAATTATCATTATTAAGTTATAACCAACAAATGTTCTTTAGTTGTATAAAATGACCTTAGGAAACAACAAGTATGTATTTCTTCATTTGGAAGTTACCATAAATTTACTTTAAACATTGATTAAAATAAAATCATGTATAAAATGAATGATTTTATCATCGCATTAAATTACAAAAATCATAATAATTTATTTAGATATACTTGTCATTACTATTGTCTATTGATTCTTTACTTAAAAAAATATTTTTCTTTTAAATTAATGAGTTGTGGTTTGAGGAAATGAATGAACAATTAAATATAGTAAAAACATGAATGAAAAGATCTAGCTTTAATGTTTGAAAATTTGAAATTTTTTTAGAATACTCTAAATATAATATAATATATTAATAAATATTATATTAGATCAACGTTTACGAAAACGATATCCGATTAAATTAATATTTTCTGGTTCATATATCCAAAAAAACAGTTCGAATACGATTCGGTTATTTCGGATATTCAGATCATCGGATTCTTTTGAATACCCCTAGTAATGACTATAACTTCAAACTTTGAAAATTTAAATAATAATATGTAAGTTGTCGAAAAAAGTAACGAAAAACCATTGTTATTAACTCGAAAGTTATTAAACAATTTTAAAATTTCAAGTGTAAAATACACAATTTAAAAACTTTGCGATTTACACTATTTAAAATTTGGATGTCATGTATCTAATTTTGTGTTTATTGTAAAATAGAGTTCCAATTCAAACTCCATCCACGTAATTTATTTGAATCATTAGATTTTTTTTCATGGTAATTGACACATCAAAATTCTACAATAAATTACTCTCTCATATGTTTCTTTCGGTTGACTTATAAAATAGACTTGGTACGCAAAACCAATTCCTACAATTCAATTTGCAATTTGCAATTTGCATTGATCGAGTAGGTGTGGCGCCGAATGTCTATTTTTATAAACTATAACTACTACGCTTCAAATAATTAATTCATTAAGAATTATTATATAAATGTCAAAAGTATGTGTTTTAAATTTGTTAGAATTATCATGTAGTAATCATCCTTATTATCAATCTAAGATAGTAACACAAAACCTGAACCCAAACCCAAACTCAAACCCAAACTCATAGCTGATTAATGATATCTTATTACACCAGTTCGAGTATCGTTTGATATGGGTCAAACACAAAGTAACACAAAATTATGAATGTCTATTTTTATAAACTATAACTACTACGCTTCACATAATTAAATCATTAAGAATTATTAATTGAAAAATTATTATATAAATGTCAAAAGTATGTGTTTTAAACTTGTTATCAATCTAAGATAGTAACACAAAACATGAACCCAAACCCATAACTGATTAATGATATCTTATTACACGAGTTCGAGCATAGTTTGATATGGGCCAAACAAATTGAGACACGATGTTATGTGTTAATGATATGGGTTAGATGAAACCAAGACCCGGACTTAATAATTATTATTTCAATTCTAAAACTAAAATTATATATATATCTCATTTTGATCAAATACTTATTAAGCAAAAGGAATTTATTATATATGACTGAGGATACTATCATGGACATATTTAGAATAATATTTATACATTAACAAAATGACATTTTGAATCTCTTTTAATAATTTTAATAAACTAAGTCAACATTATTTGAAATGACGCATTTAACCTTCAAACTTTAATATTTTTGCAAAATTGATCTTTTAAGTTTGAAAATTCAATAAATATAATCCCCTAATTGATAAACCATAATCTCATTAATCACATGAATTAATGTATAACCAACTTATTCAATGTTTTAACAACGCATATTCATGTTTGATGGAACCTAAGGATCGGGTATGACGTAAATGTCGCAATCCATGTAGGAGAGCCGACCCAAGGTGGCCCACATAGAAACTGCCGTGGTGGAAAACGTCAAGTGTTGGATCGGACACCAAGATATTGGATATGTTCCGACCACGTGGGGGTTTCCCACTATATGGAAGTTGACTTATTCGTAAGGAAGTAACCACATTCCTGGTTGACGTGCGTATTGAAGGGGTTGATGTGAATTAATGGGATTGACGAATTTAATGAGAATTGGTGTATTCCAATGAGATTTAGTAACAGATTGGAGAAAAATAAGGGAATATAGTTTTCAATCATTCCTATATAAAGAGGAAGACTTGGATATCTATGGGACATTTTATTCTTTTTTTCCAAGCCGAAACTATCAACCATAGCCTGCTATTTACGGGTTTTTTGACTCATTGCTCCCATGCTTTTTCTTATTTGGTCTAATCACGGTTGTATTGACACTTTTCGAATTATCTATTGCATTAGTCAAGAGCATTCCCTATCATTAGTGTAGTTTTTTTCCCATTTTCTTTGGAATTTCCACGTTAAATCACCGTGCTTTTTATTTCTTTTATCCCTCAAAGTTGTCCCACAAACAACAAAACTAAAACGGGAATTTGATCATTAATTGCGATCAAATTCCGATGACTGTTGGTACCCCTAAAAATGAACTATAACAATGTTGTAATTACACGAATTCATGTTGTATCGTAAACAAACTATTCGCACTCCTAAATATGTGAATGAAAAATAAGTCAAATCATAACCATAAAAATTACATTCTAAATATGGTAAAGTCAAACTTAAACAAACAAATAAAAAGCTAAAGTCACGAATCCATATTCTATCTACAACATAAGTATGTTCAAGCTACGTAATTAACATCTAAGTCACAACAACATAAATTCGTATCATAAGCACAATACAGATCCCCATAATTTTCAAAACATATTTCAGATTAGAAAGTGATTGCAAAAACTATATATAAAACCGATGATGGAACAAGAAGCATTTTCAACACTGCATAATCTCACCATCTTTCTTTATAGTCGCAGTTCCTTTCACAAAGCGCAAGCATTACAGCTCTTCCTACATGTACCATAGTAATCATTTGAACCAATCATGAACACTGGATTGTTACTGCATTCACCCGCTGCTGCCCAGCTATAACACTTATCATCCTCATCTCTACAATCATCACTTTCATTAGATGCTACAACAACATTCTTCTCATTCTTTGTTTCTTTCACATAAAACAATTTGATTCCGCACCACATTTCACCCTCAAGAACAGGGCATCTACCATGGGAACTACTCCCATCAGGAGTTGCATTCAGGTTTAAATTGAAGAATACAATGGCATTTCCTCTTTTCGGTTGTACGATATCGCTTGTTTTTGCACAACCCGACAATGCTTTATTCTGAAAACAAGTTTTAAGTGACATAAATGGAGTAAAGAACTAAATTTGGGTCAGGTCTTGCCTGTGATTGAGGGAAAATTAGTTGCCCTCCTTGACTGGAATCCGAGAGGTATAAGATAACTGTTGCTAATAGAGTTTTCCCAGCTTGTTTTACGTATCTGGTGTCGAAATAATGATGATCCTTTTCCGAATTTTCGACTCCAAAGTGCACGACTTGTAATCCATTGCTATTATCTGCAAGAAAATCTAATTCAACATTTATAATGGCTGATGAATGAACCTAAACCCTAAACCCTAAAACAGTTGAAACAGATATGAGTAAGCATGAACCTAGAGGAAGAAAGGTCCATGCTGAAATTCTTTCCTCAATCCTCCTGGAGATTTCATCTTTTGTATCATGCAGAATCTGTTAAAAATGGGATATAACAATGAAAGCTACAAAAAAACGAGGAAAAGTCGGTACAAATAGCAAAATTAGAGTACCCTCATAGAGAGAACAGAACAGATTAAGATAGGTTAGCAACAACACTATATATGTATAATATATAATTAAGTTGATGAAGCATGCTTCTTATGGGTACACAAAAAATCCTCGGAAGCAATGACATATATTCCCACATCATTGATCTTGCAAATGTTCCACAAGCATTGGACTAGAGACGAATAATTTCTGACATTTTACACTTATGAAAATCACAATGTACGCATTTTATATGATGATAATAAACTCACGCTTAAATCGACCAGCATCCTCTTTGTACTATTCCTTGAAGATTCATCAGCATTTATTATGATGTTGCTCTTGGGGTGGACCTGAACTCAGAAAATGGATTCAAAATGATTGAAGGACCAGTTCAGATTCGTTTGACTGAAGAGAAGAACATACTGTGTGAATTAAGTGATCACATTCTTCTGCAGAAAGAAAGCCGCTATACAAGAAAACCCTGTCCCATTAGATACTGTTAGAATGACATTCACTCACAAATATAGCATATGTCGAATGTTACACTAATTTGTAATGTTCTACGAATTACCTGACCTTGGATGCCAGGAGAGTTGTATAACTTGAGATGGATCGATAGTGTTAGCCTGCGCTTGCAAATCTTCTTCCCTATTTATGATATTCAACAGGATTTAAATTTTATTTTCCTATTGGAGCAATTGAACATCAAGAACTATAGAAATCAACAATATGGAACATACAATCAAGTCTAAATACAAAACGGAATTGGATCTGCACACTTATTTAATAAAAATAGGTTACAAATAAGGAATATACAAAACATTAACTGCAGCTCGATGAAAATCTTATGCTTCCAAAACTCAATAAGTTGGCGGAATTGTTGAAATTATAGAATCTGATCGAAATTATGATGGGAATGTGCATGGACATGACGTATAAGGGGAGAAGACCACACCGTAAAAGACTTGAACAAGTAATTGCTATGGTACTCAATTCTTTTTATAAACCAAACCAAATTTCATCCCAAATCCAATGTGGCACAATTTGATAATTCAACAAGAACAACGATGCATGTTACTCTTAAGGATTGAATCTTTGACCTTTTTCCTTCTTAAAAATCACTTACACGGCTACTGCACTAAGCTATCAATATCGGAGCCTCAGATACTAAGAATGTGCACTTCAAACCAGTGAGAAGCTTTGTCAGTACACTTACTTCCACTTAAACACTATGCTACAATACATCTCTCACACTTAATTGGACCCAAACTATTAATAAAACGAACATGGTACGCAAATGAATTCGTAAGAATCTTAAAATAATAGTGACAAAAAAGTTAAATACGCTAGTAATTTGTATACTAAGAGTCATCAGAAGAAACAACACAAAGAGTTGTTGCTAAGAAACCATCAATACTTGATTTCCTCATATTTTTTCGACGTCCATTTTACTCTACACACTTAATCGTACCTAAGTCTTAAAAAAATTAACAGAAACCAACTCACAGGCTATTAATTGTTGCCGGTGTCACTATAATAAAGAAACAGAAAAGGGTATAGGTTCTCATCTGGCCACTCGGTAGTGAATCAATCAATTCACATAAAAAATGCAACTTTAAAGACGACTAAAATGATTCAAGGATTACCGTTCTTTAGCCAGAGATTCACGAAAAGAAATTCCTAGCAAGAATAAGAGGAGAAATTTGAGATTCGCCGATGACAACATCATTGATGATGATCCCAGCAAAAAAATACGATCTAAAACGGTAAACGTGCAGTTATGTACTGTGATTTCTACTTGGCGATATTTTCTTGATCTGCAAAAAGCCCATTTAGAAGAGCGGTCCATTATAAATACCCCACTATAAACTTCAAACCAAAACCTAGTTTATCGCCTTCCCTGAAGTTACAAACGCCGCGGCTAAGCGCCGACGGTGAGAATTAAGGAAAAGGTGGGAGTTCTGTGATTATTTATTTTCTTACTATTCCCCATGCTATCTGCTCACATGATTCAATAACTGGACTTGATCTTCCCGAATTCGAGTTGTTGTTTCATTTCCCTGTGATTAAAAATATAACTGATTTTCACCCACGATTTCTCAATGGGATTGCCGCATTCTTTACTATATGACGCTCCTTTGATGATTCTGTTGTTGCTTCTGATGAATGTGACTTGGTTTTCTCATAATTTTCAGTGTAATTCGATTCACAAAAAGCTCCCTTTTTCTTTAGCTTTCTTCTATAAACTGTATTTGGATTTTGGTGACCAATTAGCCAGTCATACATCAGCCTCAAATGCTGTGAAATCTGTGTGATTGGTCAGTAGGCTCACCTACATCATCATCCTGTTAATTCCCTCTTCGTTTTCAGATACTTATGTTTCTGGATTGAGGTCACTAACTACATCTACATCAAAAAGAACCATTTTTTCTTCTGTCTCCTTATTTTTGTAAACCAATAGTACTTTCAATACAACTATGTTTTCCCATTTGTAGTTAATTAATGCTATTGGGTATGGTTTCAGATTTAGTTCCAGTCATCGCAAAGCAAAACTATTTGAATAATGGCAGTGAAGAACTCAACAGCCATTTTCAAGTTTTCAAAGGACATCAATATAACAACAAATTTATATGAATACATCTCGTAAGGGTATTTTTGGTAATATACTAAAGTAAAAACCGGCTTTAAAAAAGTCCGAGATCCTTCAAATATTGTAAGGATCAAAATCTTGTAATGAATTTACCTTAAAGCGGAGTTTTAACTATCCTTAAAATGAATTATGAAAATATTTAATTTATTTTGTGTACAAATTTTATAATATTCAATTAATTTTAGAATTATGTTTGTAAAGTCTTTGCCTAATTAATGATGAAGTAAATTACCCCGCGCCTATATGATTAGTGCACATGGGGTTTTGGACAGACGCGAATCCGCCGTATTACTATCAAATAATTACGAAATAAATCAGTTTAGATTAAGCAATTGCAGCAGTTGTACGGGTCCAAGCGTGTCGTCTTTCTCTTTTTTCTGGATTTCATGGCGTGCTTCTGAAATTCCGTTTCCGCCTCTAAATTCGCCACGACAATTAAGTTCTGATTCTCTCCAAAGCGATTTCTCGATTAGATCGATCGATTAGGAATTGATTGCGGAGTTTCGATTCGCAGTATCGGTATTGTTCTGTTCTTCGATTGAAGGCCGACGTGTTTTAGTTCTAGAATGGGTGCAATGAGCACCGCGGCTATGGCGGTGCTGTTGTTTATGGCGTTGGCTTCAACGCCGACGAAGGTTTACTCGCAGCAGGATACGCGTATGGTGAAGATGACACTCGTAGGGAGTGCTTCGAGGAGCGGAGCATGTGAGTGTTTTCGCCATTAATGCTGAGCTTGGATCTTCTTTTAAATATATTATTATTATCTTTTCGTTTTCATTTTTTAGTTTGCTTGGACGGGAGTTTGCCTGCGTATCATTTTGACAGAGGATTCGGCACTGGAGCAGGCAGCTGGCTTCTGCAGTTCGAGGTAATTTTCGCATTGTTTAGGGGTAACTTGGGGAAGTTTGTTGGCCTAATGTTTCGCGTGCATATTTCATGTTCACTTTTTCTCTTGTTTTATGAAATTACTCTTTTTTTTTAAAAAAAAAGAATACAATATTTTTCTTATTCAAATATATCAAATACTAAACTAATACACGCTGTTAATAACAAAAAAAATATGAAATTAAATATTAGATAACAGATTTAAAATCTGGTCTTCCTGGACAAATTAGGTGAGACATTGGGAATTTTCATATATAAATATTAATTGAGAGATGTGAAATAATTTGTATATCAAGATGAATTATTTGCTAAATTGTGGCATAAAGTTTCATTTAATTAAATCAAACAAATTATGGTTCGAAAAAAATTCAATATTTCAAAATATTAAATATCGATATACAAGTAAATTTACTCAAATCCTCTAACTGTATTGTATATTTTAACTATTTTTACTTCTACTATATTTTTGTATTATTATATTTTTATTAATATTTTAATAAGTAATTTGTATTATTTGATAATAAATTATCAATAGAGTTTTTTTAATATCTAGAAATAGAATATATGTAACGAAAGGGAAAAGCACCCTAAAACAAGCAACTTTATTGTGATCTATGTTTTTAATTTATAAACAATATTAATTCGTCTTTATTTACCTCGAATAATATTGTTTTTCTATTATTTATAAAGGAATTATAGAATTTATTTATGTTGAAAGTTATACTTCTATTTAGTTCGAACATTAATTAAATAGCATATAAGCACTTCCCATGTCATTGTCCCTTTTTTCATTTCTTATTAGCTATAAGTTCATCCATCCTTGTCATTGTCATTAATATTCAACACATTATTGCAGCTCTATCCTCCAGTAGCAATATATCTCTTTTTTATTTAATAAAATAAGCAAATAATGAGTGGGTGGACCAACTCGCACTGCTGGCGGTTCAATCCGACTTGATCAGATCAAGATCAACCATCCACTCCAATTTGTAACTAATTTTTTCTTTGAAAATTAATACTGCTTATATTCTTAGGGCGGGGGGTGGTGCGAAAATGTAGAGTCATGCCTAGAGAGGGCCGGAACTCGACGTGGGTCGACTCGTTACATGAGTGAAGTTGAGTATTTCTCCGGAATTTTGAGCAACAATGCCTCTTTAAATCCAGGTATGCTTTTTTCTTCTATTTATTTGTTGATGAATATTGAGATAAAACTTGATTTTTAAAGTGAAAGATAACAATAGTATCATCGTTTTCCCCTTTCTTATCAAAGTATTCATTTAATATGAGTGAAAAAGATTGATACTCTATTTTTGTACATATTTGATAAAATATTATACATTTATATTCAATGTAATTATTTGCCCATCCATGTGGATGTTGCATAGGTTACATAAATTTAACATGTTCCCCCAAAGCTTGTCGCCATCTTCTTAAGCCTTGAGGTTTCATGTGTGAGACCATATGATGATTTATGTTTTAAGCAATATCTGTTATGAATTAGGAATGTTGAGAGAACAAATAATATGATTCTTGAACCTATGCACGATCTTTTCTTTTATGCTAGTAGTATTACCAAGGGTTCTTATAAACTAGAAAGTTAACTCCGTTGTACGTGATAGGATAATGATAATTGATAAGCTTATGACTAAGTAAAACTGAACCCATAAAAATTTTTAGATTGCAAGTTGTATTCCTATTGGAAAGAGGACAATATCTATGGGGGACCTATGCTCTTGTGGTCCTTTGTAACAGGAACTGAACAGTTTAAACAACAGTAACAGACACACTAAGCTGCCTTCAAGGGTCCTTGCAAAATTGTTATAAAAATCAATACATTTCTGACTGACTGTCTTGCTTCCTTTATTATATGTTTCAATCAAGAAATGATTTTGATCTCATCATCTGAAAATGATAGATTTCTACAACTGGAACCGGGTCAAGATAAGATACTGTGATGGGGCCTCCTTTGCTGGTGATTCTATATATGAAGATGGAGTAAGTATCTATCTATTTTTGTATACTAGAAGTGGAACGAATTTCAAATGTTTTTTAGACAAATCACAGGAGACCTTGCTCTATTTCAGAGGACAAAGGATTTGGCGTGCTATTATTCTTGATCTTCTACCTAAAGGCTTGGCTCAAGCAGACAAGGCAATTGTTTTAAATTACTGAATTCTCGATCATTTACGTCTCGTTTGCATATTCGCACATCTATTAACCATGTGATGGTTATTTTTGCTAACAGGCTTTGCTATCTGGTTGCTCAGCTGGAGGATTGGCTACATTCCTACATTGTGACAATTTCACTAGCTACTTACCAAAGAATTCTACAGTAAAATGCATGAGTGATGCAGGATTTTTCCTTGATGCGTAAATTCTTCAAGCTCAATGCTTTCCTATATTTACATTTGATCAATTTGAAATGTTATTGCTATCATATTTGCATTTCTGGCAGGAAAGACATTGCTCAAAACTATACCATGAGGAACTTTTTCAATGGTGTAGTTTCTTTGCAGGTATGACGATATCGGCTCGACTTTCTTTTTTTTTGAAAAAACAGTCCATTACAAGATTAATCTTCATTTTCTCTCAAACTTGTTTGATAGGCAGTGGAAAAGAATCTCAACTCTAACTGCACAAACACTCGTAGATATCATGAACAAGTATAAGTCATCTCAACACTTGCTTATCTTACATACAGCTTGATGTCTATTCGTATTTTCCGTTGCAGTGCTTTTTCCCGCAGTACGCTTTACCGTACATAAAAACACCGGTTTTCATCCTCAACACCGCTTATGATACATTCCAAGTAAGAAAAAATGTCATTGTTGGAAGCACAATATGTACATAACATACTTATTTTATGATATAGTTTCATCATTCATTGGTTCCGCCTTCCGCTGATCCTAACGGCCACTGGTATCATTGCAAACTAAATCCCGATGCTTGTAATCCAGTTCAAATAAAAACTTTGCAAGGTTCCATCACTGAATCTCTGTTTTCTCATATTTTAGCAGTATCATTATGATTCTTCCCTCTTCATAGGCTTTAGAAATTACATGCTGGGAACATTAACGCCCTTCTTATTGAGCTCAGCAAGAGGAGGATTGTTCATTAATTCATGCTTTGCACATTGCCAAAGTGAACTCCAAGAAGCTTGGTACGGACCCGAGTCGTCGAGAATTCGAAATAAGGTTAATTTAGTGATTAGTTTCACTCGTTATACATGTCTTTAATACTTGGAAAATATACAGACAATAGCAGAATCTGTAGGGGATTGGTACTTTGGAAGAAAGGTGAGCAGGGAGATTGACTGTGCATATCCTTGCGACACAACTTGTCATGGACAGTTAAGTTGACAAGTATTTTATACCAATTCTTTTAAATAGCTAAAATAAGTGGAGTTATTTAGACTTTTTTTAAGAAATTAATATTATATGAAAAATTATCATAATCAAACCAACAATCCTTGCATAATTTGAGACTGAGTTGGAGTCGTATACTCGTATTCCCTAATTATTTAAAAATTACCATTAAGAAATAAATTAGAGTAAATACAATAAGTTATGGTTTTTTGTTGATATTCTATAAAAGAATGAATATATAAAAAATTTATCATAATATGATTACAGCTTGAGATAATTAAAATGACCATTATCTCATTGGAAATAATACTATTATAGATGAAGGCTATATCTTAATTCATAACTTGAATCTGTTTATTATAAATATCACCCTATAATGTATACAAATTTCAAACTTACAAGTTATTGTTTTAACTTTGTAACTTATTTTGAATTGCAAATGATAAGTTAATTCGATCCATGATATTAACTCGAACTAGAACATTTTGTCATTTTGGTCGGTTAAACGGTTAAGCAGTCAACTTTTGCGGTTAATCGGTTTTGTAGCCCATTTTTTTATAACGGAAACCACACCGTTTGACCGTTTTATGAATTTATAACCGACTGAAACCGAAACCGACATAAACTAACAGTTAACCGATTGCCGTTTAGCTTATAATTTTTCAAAATTTTCCTACAAACGTTGTTGCATAGTCAATCTATTTTTTTTGAGAACTTGATTTTCCTACTTTTCTAATATATCCATGTTGAGTTATTCCAATTTTCAAAATAGTTAAAAGTATGGAAATTTAGAAGAACTAATATATTCTAATTTTCAAAATGAATATGCATATGTTGAGTTCAAGTGTATATAATTTGAAATTAATTATGTTAATCTAGATATAAACATGGAACTCGGACTGGACTTTCGCGCGAATCAATCTCAAAATACAATAAAATTCTCTAGATTCATCATTTTATTTTATTCACAGATAGTAGACATTCAAAGAAAATTGACATATTTCATTTCACCGTTTCCAAGAAAAATTGAATCATAATTAATTTGATAATCAAATTAACAATAAAAAAAGATCTCATATAACCACTAATATAATTCAAGAAATTAACTTTGTTGTTCTACAAAAGAAACAAAGTAACAAATAAAAAGTAAATCATAAGAATCATTAATTATACCACACAATCAGCAAAAAAGTTACATTTAGATAAAAATGTTAATGTCAAATAAAATGTACTATAATATGTTCAACAATATATAACTTGGAGATAATAAAAAAACATTACTCATTATTCATGATAGATACAAAACTAACAATAACATTATTCAACAAATTATTCCATTAATCAAAATTGTCCATAAGCAAATTAATAAAAAACAACACACTAATCCATTATTATCATGTTTAGAAATATTTCAAAATATGAAATTAGAAAGTAAATCAAAAAGAATATTAGATAAATAAAAATAATTATATAAAATATTCAAATGTGAATATTTACATAAATAATTTATTAAAATTGTGCATGAGCAAATTAAAACATAACACAATGCATTTAAGAAAAATAAAAAGATGCAACATAACTCAAAATTAAATATAAGAATTCAATTTTATTATGTTTAGAAAGATTTTGAATACAAAAACTTAAATATGAAAACAAGAAAACTATAACCCTAAAATAATACAAAACATATAAAATACTCAAAATTGCCATCAAATATGCAATTAATCAGAAAAAAAAAAGAAAAATATTAATAGAGTAGATTTAAAAGTCAACATGAACATATAAAAAATTCTACAAACCCTAATTCCAAATAAATGGTGAAATATAAGTCATGTGGCATGTGAGTTAGGGGTAGGAAATTATTGTGTGTATCACGATCCCCCGAAACCAATTAATGATCCAATAATTTAATCGGTTAACCAACATAAAAACCGATATTCATAAATAAAATCGATTACATACCGTATAATCGTTTTTAACCGGTATGAAATGGAACCGTAAAAACCGATTAACTATATAACCGACACCGTTTAACCAATTAAAATCGGTTTCGGTTACACGGTTTCGCGGTTGGGTGTCCCACCCCTATCCCGAATAAATTGAAACTCTATCCATTGAATGAAAATTATTTAGTATTTTCAATAGATACTAAATAAAATGTAAAATTGCATAGATATAATCCAAAGTTTTGCAAATTCTACAATTACATAATCAAATTTCAGCAGCACACGATTGAAAATAAATTGAGATACGCAATTGTGTTTTAAAATGCACGTTGTTTGATGATATCAAAACTCATTTCACTTGGATCAGTTGCTTGAATCTCGACTTGAATCCCATCTAATTCCCTCTTGAACCTATCTTTTGAGCTTGCGTAAACCATCTTCATCCTTACGTTTGAGGATTCGGGTGACCTAAACATGATGAAACAATACGAACAATATTAAATTTATAGAGACGATTCAATTTCATATGTGTAATGTGCTCGGATATAATATAATATGAGGATGAAATCACACTATAAAACACTTGAACAAATCATTTATTATAATATAGAATTCATATTCATTTGGAGATTGATAATGTGAATAAAACTAACCATGCAATGAAGAAGATCTTGCTCTTCTGACAATTCTCAGATGTAGTGAAATCAAAATCATAAACAGCATATCGACATTGATCAGTTGGGAGGGAATCAGTGAAATTTTGATAGTTTGAATCATGAGCACCAAGTTTCTCAACCACAACTTCTTGCCCTTCAATTTTAAATATTATGTAACGATGATTTCTTTTTGCTTTTAGCTCTAGAAACTTCATCTTACACTCATCTTCCACTGACATACCAGAAGCTGAATTTGCCTAAACACATCACAAAATGTCAATCTACAAATTTGTTCATAAAATATGATCAAATGACAAATTGAAAGAGACGAAAACTGCACCATTTTTGTTTGAAATGTGGAGAGGAAGAAACAGGCAAAGAGAATATTGAGAAGAAATAGTAATGGAAGTTGGGATCACAGAGACAAACCCGGAGGAACCAGAATTAAATGGACGGTCTTCAGGACTACTTAATCCTAATATTAATTTATGAACGTTCAAACCATTGAATTAGGGGTTCCTACGGGTTTGGTCCAACGGGTTACGGGTTGAATCCATCAACCGTAAAAGTTAGAAAACTTTCCTTATGTATAAATTGATCAATCAGATGGGTTACAGATTCGCTTAAATTTGTCAAAGAGATTAATATAATATAAATGATAAACATAAAAAAATTAAATTTTAATTTTAAAATAAAAATAATAATAATTTGATTCGTTGATAGATTGATTTTTGCGACCAAACCCGTACTTATTTTTCACAGGCTGACTTACGAGATGACCCATTTATACGAATTGGGTTGGAACGGTTTGCTGGACTGGTCATTCCATTGAAATATTTATTTCAAAGTTTATATCATATACAAAAACATTATTTTATTACAAAAAAGAAAGTTTTTGAATAACTTAGGTTAATCTAACTTTTGAAGAAATGAAATTTATGCTATTAAAGATATGAAATTGGAATGAAGACAAAAAATATATGTATAATATTACTAGTAATTGTGTAGATAATCAAACATAAAATTAATAAAATCGAAGTTGTGAGATTACAAATGCATATTTATGTTCAAATAATATATCATATTTGAAATTTCATAACTTGGAGATTAGACCATTTACACAACCATAAATTGAAGGGTAGCAAGTGTTCACCCTATTATATTCCTTGGAATTTCAATGGATTTTTTGGTTTGAAATTTCTTGTGTGAAAATGTTGAGAATCATATATAAAAGATTAAGAACCCTACCATAAAGTCTTAATATATAAATGGGCGGAAGGCAACTTTGGTTCCCAAAGTTTGAAATTTTTGGCAATTTTGATCCCCAAACTTTCTAATTTTGGCAAAATCAGCCCCCAAAGTTTCATGTACGCAAAACCGGTCCCCAAAGTTTGCGAATTTTGGCAAAACCAGTCCCCAAAGTTATGTGCGTGTGGCATAATTGGTTCCCAAAGTTGTAATTTGTGGTAAATTAGGTCCCCGGAGGAAAATTAATTTGGGGGCCGGTTATGCCAAAATTCGCAAACTTTGGGGACGTATTTTACGAAAATACGCAACTTTGGGGACCAAAATTGTCAAATTATTCAAACTTTGAGAATCCAAGTCGCCATTTTCTTTATATAAATATAATAATCATGATATTTAGTCTTCTTATGTAAACTTTCCTGGTTGTAATATTAATCGGTTCCCATGATACTTATTGAGTTGGAAATATGCCAACAACATGATTCTATATGTGTTCACAACATAATTTATAATATTTAATATTTAATATTTAATTCAAAATAATGAATATTCGATTGCTTGTATTTGCTCATAGATCGCATATCATTTAGACACACACCAAAAATAAGAAATGAGTTTTTTGTTATTATTATTAATTAGATGAGTCACTTGACATTTTTTGAGTTGGAAAAATCAAATATGTAAAGATCATGGTTCCTTGTTCACTACATAGTTTTTCAACATTAATTGAAAATAGCAAATGCTCGCTTATATGTCACATAACTACATTTTGTGTCAACGTCTGTGAGCCACATATACGGCCATGATTCTATCATTAAAAAATAATAATATCATACACGTTTATTGATTAATTAAGATAGATAACAATAAAATGTACTAATTTATACTATATATTTTATAAATCTACAATACACTAAGTGGTTAAACAATGACACAATAAAACAGACACAAAGTACGGTGATTCAGTATAAATATATAATAAATTACATTATTACCCCGTATTTTTAAATTATTTGCGTGCCCTTCACGAGTTTCCAACTTTCCGTCCAAGATATTCTGCAGAATCGCCCATTCTCACTCTAAAAGACATTTCCATTTTATTGAGTAGAGATGCAATACCTTCTTCGCCTTTTCAGTTTATAATGACGCCGCCGCCGCCTTCCGTCGCATCTGGTTTCACTCTCATGTGTGGGATCATCGATTTATGAATTCACGTTCAGGTTGTGAATCGCGTGATTCGTGTTCGTTTATGTGAAGCGGATCTAGTTTTCGTTTTGATCCTTCAGCGATCCTTTATTTGTATATTTATTGTATACGGCCATTTGTTTCTTAGGCAGGCGATCGTAAATCCTTTAAGTGGCAGATTAATATTTTTTCGTATTTGTTCGGCTCTCGAGTTCTTTGGTTTTACTGTATGCTGTCTAATTATGTGGAATTGGTGGACATTTTATTTAGTTTGTATGAAATAAACTTCGCACTTGTGGATGTTTATGCGCGAATTTTTTTCTTGCTTTACCAGGTTTTGATTTCATTCCTTAGATTGTGTTTCAATTTACTATATTTGTGTGGAATTTTTACAATTTTGATGTTAGTTTTGTATTTTATTCATTGTATGTGGATACATATATTGGTGACTGATATGAAGTGTTTTATAAATAGATTCATCATTTCATTGTGTGTAGAATTGTTTCGTTTTGGCCTCGATGTTTGTCTAAATGAGTATCATATATGTCATATTTATTCTCCCATTGTTGTCCAATAACTTCTGCGACATTATTTTCAATTTATGCAGTATCACTGCTTGAAGCAGTTCAGTCAAAGCCACATTTCTCTTGCAATTATTCGTGCACGTGTGCCAGTTCATTGAAATTAGTAGAACAATAGCATGTACACTTTTGTCAGACAAGATATGGGCTTAGAGTCTCTGGTTCAGTATTCTGAAAGCAGTAATAATCCTGTGCAGTGGATTCAGTTTCTTCGTGCCTTAGATCAACCAGGTGCATAACACTTGAAGTTCTTTGAATTTGGAAAATAAAATTACTGTTTGTGCATTTCTACATTATTTTGAATATTTAATTTTGTCCCATGAAATTTGATTGAGGAATCTTGCAACAGTTTACTTGGATGGAATCCATACTGAATTTGATTATGGGCAGTTGCTCATAGTTTGATGTCATTACTTATTTTTCTTCTTCTGATTGTTTGCCTAATGCTTTTAATATAGATCTTCCAGGCTGGCCTTTGATAACACCTATTAAAGTCCAGATGCTGAAATGCGAGAAGTGTTCATTAGAGTTTTGTTCACCAATAAACTTCAGGAGGCATGTTCGTATCCATCGCCGATCTTTGAAAGTCAATAAGGTTGTCCTATTCATCTACTTTTCAAATGAATTTGCCAAAAAACTATTCATAGCTATTCAATCATAAACTTTGATCACACGGATTTGTTATTGCCATATCTTCATACTGCTTTCAAGATAATGTTAAAATCTCATTGTGCAGGAATCTCACAACCTTAGGGGTTTATTGGTTGAGTTTTGGGATAAGGTAATTGTTCTCTTTCCTCCCCATTGCTTTGTTGTCCATCTTACATTGCTAAATGTTGATTGTAGTGTTCTCTCGCGGAAAGGAAGCAGATAGTGTCATTTGATGACATCATGATAAAGGTAGCCCCTTTACAGCTTATTTTTTCAATTTTTCCTATGTCTTGAAAAGCTTTCTGACGTTAAGATTCTGTCCATGACAAGGTGTTAGTTCAGTTTCTTTTCATGTGCAGCAATTTTATTTCTTTGAGCTAATCGTAGCTGATACTATGTACATTGGATTCTAAATAAAAAAACTACGGTTTACCTTTGAATTAAGGAGCCAATAATAATAATTTTTTATTCCTTAGAAAATATGATAATGCCTAAGACTAATGCAGCTCTCCACACTTTTTGAAAATAATTCTGTGTTGCCTACCATAGTTTTTTCTACGGAAATTTTGGCTGCATTTTGTATAATTTGGTTGTAGTGCTATGAGATCCAGAATGTAAATTGACTGATGCAATTTTATTTATGTATGCGAATGCTCAGAAAATTCACGGGTCCTCTGTGATCGAGGCTTTGGCTGGCGCTCTTCTTGAACCAGGAGTCTGGGCTCTTCCACAGGTTTACCTGAAGGCTGGCTCCAAGTTGCTAGTAAGGAGAATTTTCTGTTCCTTTTACCTAGTGTATCATCCCAAAGGTTCAACTGTATTGTCATTATTTCTAATGAATTCTCCTATATTATAGGACATAGCCCAAGCTCGACCACCCATTTCATCAATTTCCTCAAAAGATCTATTCAGTATTCTTGATGATGCGAGTGAAGGGACTTTCTTATGCGCAGGTGCAGCTGAATTTGTTCAGAATTATGTATTTGATGGAGAAGCTGCCAATAGCCTGGAATTCAAGAACTTGGTCGCTAGTACTAGCTTCCTTTTTGAGCTGCAACTGGTATTCCTCTCTAGACATTTTATTGTTGTGCAATGTTTCTCGTCTCACGTTCACCACATCAATGCATGATTAATTTTCAAGCGAAGAACCTTCGGTTCACATTTCTCAAGGGGCTGTCTTTTTTACATATATTTTACTCTAAAATGAAACTCAGCGTATGACATATATTTTCATGTACGGAGGCCAATATCATTACTTACTTTCCAGGTGAAAGCATGGGTGGCAGACAAAGATGCAGAGGCCTTGCGATGTCAGATGTTGCTTGTTGAGGAGGAAGAAGCTGCCCTAAAGAGGTAAGCCCCTATTATTTTACATCTGCATTTTCTCGCACAGGCCAGCTGTGCTTGTCATCTATATTTTGTTTTTGAAATAAACCAGTACATTATGGCATATCCAAACCTGGATGATGGTGGATGAGATCCTGAGACAATTGGTTTAAGGATCATACATGAATATGCTTTCATTTTAATTAGGCAAGCGAAAATTTTGGAAAGAAGGAAACAGAAAAAGCTTCGTCAGAAGGAGCAGAAGCTCAAGGAGCAACCTTATGCATGCAAACAGGATAATAGTTACAATGTTTTTCCGGCAGATGGACAAGTTTTGTCTGAAGAATCAATCCCCTCATCCTCCTCTGAGTCCGGTTCCAATCCCGGAAATGGGCCTGCAGATCTTGATACGTGGGTAGAATCCATGCTTTTGGAAAACAAAGAAACTGAGGAGCATTTTAATGTGCAGATTGAGATTACTGATGACCATCGCGACAATGAGACTTTTGAACCGTCAATGGATTTTAATGGTTTGATCGGTGCTCCAAATATTTACTCAAAGCAAGAAGTCTTTGAGAAGAGAAACTCAAATGCAGATGAATCATTTCAGAATATAAGCAAAGTCGTGAATAGTAAACACACAGACTCAGGTATTAGTCGTATGGAATCTGGGTTGCTCAGAGTAGGTAATGACCAGATAAGAGATGGCAACTGCAATGTCGTAATCGGTTCTATTTTCATTCCTCTGAATAGCTCTGCTATTCATCAGCTACACCCATGCCCAGTTCATGTCAAAAACGAAGTTCAGGTAGAACCAACGGTGCTTGCTCCATACGCCTCAAAAAAGGTTGTTAAATCCGAAGCTATTTTCTTTGGCTCCAACCATGTTGCTTCTAATCTTAAGAAACCGGAAAAAGAAGTTAGTAATCCATCCAAATCAGTAGTCTCTTTTGAAGTTGAGAACCGAGCTCTGTCCCCAACCAATGAAGCTGATGTTCTCAGTCTTGGAGTTTCAGATGGAAAATCCCCATTATTATTCTCTGCAGCTGAAGCAAAAAAGTTTCTCACTCAGAGTACGCATACTTACCATTGAAACTATTTTGAAATGATTTTATTGCTTATGTTAACCAAAATCTCATTCAATCTTGGCAGGATGGAAGCATACAATCGCAGTGGACCATGTAAAATTAATCCTCGATCCAGAGCATGGGACATGATAGAAGCTCAGTCGCACCAAAGATGGGTATTCTCGAGAAAATCAGATACTCCCAGTTTTGCCAATTTGTCATGCTGATATAGACAACACTAATAACTACTCTAGGCTTTTGAAATTTATCCATGAAAAAAGCTTAGAGTGTTGGCAAAAACCGAGTCCAGTAACAGCCAAGCTGCCTCTTTATCATATTCTAGTTTTATCATTTGAGATTATTGGGGATATATGCTTCTTATCCATTCTTTTTCAAGACGAGACTATGTTACTTTGCATGAGTTAATTGATATTTATTTGTCGTTAGGATGCATGCTCATAGGAACAACCACCGTGTCAAGCCAATCCCATAAATAAGCCTTCTCATATTTTCCCCTGCGTGGATGATGCAGGTAAGCAGTAAGCACACATGTCCACATTAATATTTGAGCACACGTACTTTTTAATGATAATTATAAATAATATTTTTTCTTTAGGTGTTAGTGAACGTGGTGTATCCACAGTAAGCTGCCACGTTTCAACCGGCAATGGAAAAGAAAAAGAGGTTCCTTTTTCCGGATTTCATCCACCCTCCAATTCTCACCCTCTTTCTTATCAATTCATCTCAATAACTACAATGTCCGCCGGAGTAGCCCCTCCTTGCGACGTATCCCTGTCTCCAGATTCCTCTGCCGTGAAACATCCACTGCGCCGCCGCCTTTTCTTCACTCCCCATCACCTCAACTCTCTCGCAATCGTCATTGTCCTCTCCGCCACCGGAATGATCTGCCTCCTAGACATCGCATTCGTGGTATTCTCAACTATGTATCTCTACTTCCTCTCCAAATTCTCCTTCCCGGCCATCTCCTCCGACCCACCGCCGCCTGTATTCGGCGGAAAAAATGCAATTCTACGCACGTACGTAACCGTAGGAGCAATAATCGGCTTGATTCTTCCTGTAGTCTACATATTCAGCGGTATCCTCCACGGAGATAAAGAGGGGATCCAAGCAGCTGCTCCGCCCGTGTTTCTCCTTGCGTGTCAAGTTCTTATGGAGAGTCTATCCTTTTCCGGCGAGTTTTCTCTACCGGTTAGGGTTTTTGTGCCTGTTTTTTACAATTCATGGAGAATCTCGAGCATTCTGGCTTGGCTGGGAGTCGAATTTGCTAAGGAAGGGCTTGGCCAGAAAAGGGTGATCGCTGGAAGAGCGCTGGCGGCGGCGAATATGGGGTTTTGGAGCTTTAATCTTCTAGGGTTTCTGCTGCCGTTTTACCTCCCTAAGGCCTTCAAGATGTACTATTCAAATGCAAGCAAAAAGGAAGACTAAATTTCAAAGATAAAATATGCACGTCCAATTGCGTATATGTTGTGCGGCTGTTTTTATTCATGGGATCCTTTGGTTGCATATATTTTCTGTAGTGTTGCACGTTGGAATGACTATGCAGGAAGCAAATATGATGGAATGAATATATGAGATGTTTTATGTGTTTAACTAATGTTATATTCTTTAATAGTAAAAACGTTTTTACGTTTTTGACTGTATAAGTAGTCATTTCACTGTAAATATGTTTTGTAAAAAACCTAGAATTGTTTTTTCCCAAATGTCTATTGCACAGTTCAAAATGTATGCCCTTGTATCTTTTCAAAGCTTTGTTTATGTTATTTTTGAGCTGAATTTTGTCATTGTATCGGAGCTCAGCTCATGTGCAAGGTAACTCTTTAACTTCCTGGAAAATCTATTTTATGAAATGTCTATTTCAGCTATAACAACTCGTACAACACAAGATCCTCCTATATTGGATAGAACCAATTACTTTAAGTGGTCCATCAAGGTAACCACATATCTCAAGTCCAGAAATTTATGGCAAGTTGTAGAAAAAAATGACTCTAAAACTCTCTTGGAAGGTGTAAGAAATAAGGTTGTGATGTACTGAAATAAGGTAACCACATATCTGGCAAGTTAAAAGCAGAGACTCTGTAATTTTAACTTGAATGAAAGAATTCAAGTTTGATCTTATTCATCTGTATCTAAAAGTGCAAACAATGATGAATTTAAATAAGCTAAATAAATCTAACAGAATCCTAAGAATTCAAAGACAATTTGAATGATAACTAATTCTATAATAATAGATTAAGATGATGACTTGATCTTTATTATTGATTGGAGGTAGTCCAACTCATATTAATTTGGATAAGGTCCAACTCAGCACTTCACAAGTCGTGGCAGTTGATCTTCACTTGTGTTCAACTGAGAAACCTATGAAGAACATGAACTACTTGGGTACAAAGCTATGACCATATTTCATGATTTACTGATGCCATGTTTGATAATATAGCTAGTTGCAAAACTTCGAAGGAAATATGGGATAGATTAAAGGAGTTATATGAAGGAGGAGATCAAATCCGTAAAATTCATGTGAGAAATTTGATAGCAGATTTTGAGGCTAACAAGATGAACCACAAAGAAACACTTCGAGAATATTATGATAGAACGGTGAAGATGGTAAATGAAATCAGGGCCCTCGGTGGGGATCTATCGGAATCAAAAATCATTGAAAAGGCCTCTATGAGTCTACCGAACATATTTGAACCCAAAATTTGCGCTTTAGAAGAATGCGAGAAACTAAAAAAATTATGTGTCATTAAAGAAGAAGAAATGACATTCATGGAATTCATAAGTTCTTTAGAATCATCTGAAAAAAGAATTGCAATCAAACCTCCTGAATTTGAAGAAATGCAATCAAAAAATGAAATTGCTTTGGTAAGTCATGAAACATTTGAAGTCGCTACTATGACTGTCAACAAAGGTCTCACCACGCAAATATATACTCAAAGCTCTATGAATCCTCAACCGAATGTGAACATGAAACAAAGAAGACAACTCTCTGGAACATGTCCTCATTGCGCAAAAACCAATCATAAACCAGAGATGTGTTGGTGGAGATCAGATGCACGTTGTATTTATTGTGGGAATCTTGGACACATTGAGAAGGTTTGTCCAACAAAAAAGGCTGTTGCTGAACAAGCAAACCTTGCCGGTTTCTCTTTCTTCGATGACATGTGTGATATTGAAGTAAGTTTATTGACTTGTTTTGATACTCGATCATGGTGGATTTTGGACAGTGGTTGTTCAAAGCATATGTGTAATGACAAGTCCTTGTTCATCTCATTAAAAACATCAGCGAGAAAGGTAGTAAAATCAACTACATAACATATAGCATTTGTCGAAGGAATTGGATCCATCTCTTTGATAGGAACTAAAGGACCTATTCACATTGATGAAGTGTTATTTGTCCCTACTTTGAAGCAAAATTTGCTCAGTTTAGGCCAACTGCTAAGAGATGACTTCAAGTTGACCTTTGATGGTTTAAAATGTAAGATTGAAAATCCCATGTTGGACTCTTATATTATTTATGAGATGATGGATAATAATTTGTTTGCTGTAAATTCTGCAGAACAGGAAATTGCTCTTTCTCTGACGGTGGAAACTCAAAAATGCACAAAAGATTTGGTCATTTTGGAATAAAAAATTTTAAGTGGCTGCAAAAAAACGGTATCGTACTTGATTTTCCAGATTTTCACCTTATAAATTCTACTTGTGAAGTATGTCAAAAAGGAAAACAAACCAGGTTACCGTTTCCTATCAGTAACACCACATCTTTGAATAAACTTGATCTCATACATACTGATATATGTGGTCCGATAAAAGAGCAATCTTGGAGTGGCAGTAAATATTTTATTATATTTATTGATGATTATAGTAGATTCTGTTGGATCTATTTTTTGAAATGCAAATCGGAAACTTTTATAGTATTTAAATCATTTAAGGCTATGGCAGAGCCTCCATCAGAAAGGAAAATCAAGTGTATCAGGTCTGATAATTGAGGAGAATTTATTTCCAATACACTTGAAACTTTCTGTAAAGATGAAGGAATTATTCACCAATACACTACTACATATACCCCTGAATAAAATGGAGTGTTGAACAAAAAAACCGAACAATTGTGGAAATGGTGAGATGTTTGATCATTAAAAAAACCATCCCAAAAATTGTTGGGCAGAAGCAGCATCATCTGCTGTTTATTTATTGAATGCAATGCCTTCCAAGATTTTAAAAGGAAAAACATCATATGAACTTTGGCATAATACGAAGTTGTCTGTCAAACATTTAAGAGTTTTTGGAAGTGTATGCCATGTTCTTATTCTTGAGGCAAAGAGAAACAAATTTGATGAAAAAACTAAGACTGGAGTCTTTATGGGATATTGTACAGGTGTAAAAGGATATCGTGTCATGTTCCCTGAAACTAAAACAATTTGTATTAGTATGGATGTAATTTTTTAGGAAGATAAAGAATGAGATTGGTTTCATAATAAAATTAAAGGGTCTTCTTGTGGTTGTACATGTGGTGAATAGGAATTGTTTTCATGAAATGATATAGACAATCTGGAACTGGATTATGATGATCAGCCCTTTAATGTGATGAATCCGAAAACAATCCTAAATGATGAACACATAATCACTCAACTTGCTGAAATTGAAGTGGCAGAAGCTGAAAATAACCAAAATGATCAACTAATTGACTCAGAAAATGATATAACTGATTCAGGTGAGTATCACACTCCTCAAAATATTTCTGATGGATATTCTGATGATGATGAGGGACCTATACGCCTAATGGATCTCTCCCAAATATATAATCATACATAACCTATAGAAGATCATACTATAGACTCTTGTTTTGGAGTAACTGATCCTAAAAAAATTTCAAAAGCATTCTCTCATGGAAAATGGATTGCAGCAATGCATGAAGAATTGAATTCCATAGAAAAAAATGGAACATGGAACTAGTCGATGAACCACCAAACATGGACATCATTGGAGTCAAATGGATATATAAGACAAAGTTCAATTCAGATGGTAGTGTGAATAAATATAAGGTTAGGCTTGTAGCCAAGGGATACTCTCAAATCAAAGATATAAATTACAATGAAGTTTTTGCGTCAGTGGCACGACTTGACTCTATTAAACTTATATTGTCATTGGCAGCAAATCAGCGATGGAAAATACATCATATGGATGTTAAAACAGTCTTCCTACACGGAAAGCTAGATGATGTGGTGTATGTACAGCAGCCTAAAGGTTTTGTTAAACCTGGATGTGAAGAAAAAGTCTACAAACTTAAGAAAGCCTTATATGGACTCAAACAATCTCCAAGAGCTTAGAATGAAAATATCAATGCCACACTCACAAATCTAGAATTCAAAAAATCAGTGGAGGATCATTCTCTATGTCAAAAGACTTGAAGGTAACAACATTATCATTGTGTCTTTATATGTTGATAACTTGTTAATTACCTCAAATCAAGAATGTTTTATTGATGACTTCAAAATATCCATGACTGAAAATTATGAGATGACAGATCTTAGAGTAATGTCTGATTTCCTTGGTATGGAAATTATATAGCGAGAAAATGTTGGAATCTTGATTTCGCAAAAAAAATACATTTTGGATATGTTTGAAAAGTATAGAATGATTGATGCAAATTCTGTAAAAAGTCTCGTAGATCATAAAGGAAAATTCTTAGCATGCATAAATGATAAGGATGCTGATTCTAGTTTGTATCGAGGAATAGTTGGAAGTCTTATTTATCTATCTAATACAAGACCAGATATCAACTACACCGTAAATATGATTTCCCGTTTTATGCATAAGCCTAAAGTTTGTCATTTGATACTTGCTAAACGTGTACTTTGATATGTGAAAGGAACTCTCAACTATAGTCTTTTTCTTCCATGTTCAGAAAATGCATATTCATTAAAGTTCTATGGTTATGCCGATAGCGATTACGCAGGTTCAGAGGATGCCAAAAATACCTCGGGTTATATTTTCTACTTGAATAATTGTCCATTTTCTTGATGCACTAAGAAACAGGATGTTGTGGTGCAATCAACAACGGAGGCAGAATATATATCGACCGCTTTTGCTTCGAATCAAAATGTTTGGCTTAGACAAGTTTTTGATGACATTGGCATAAAGCAAAACCAGCCCACTACTCTCCTACTGGACAATCAAACATCAATTGCTATTGCTAAAGATCACACACATTTAGGAAGAGCTAAGCACATCAAGGTAAAATTTCACTCTTTAAGAGATGTTGTGAAGCAAGGTGACATCAAACTGTTGCACGTTAAATCATAAGAACAATATGCATATATTCTTACAAAGAGACTTGGCCGAATGTCGTTTGAAAGACTTAGGATGAAAATTGGTTTGATGCAAGATGATAATTTTTTGCAAATTGCTCCCTCCATAGCAAGGGGAGTGTTGGAATGACTATACAGGAAGCAAATCTGACGGAATGAATACATGGACTGTTTTATGTGTTTAAGTAATGTTATATTCTTTAGTAGGAAATACGTTTTTACGCTTTTGACTGTACAAGTAGTCATCCCACTATAAATATGCTCTATAAAAAGCCTAGAACTGTTTTTTCCCAAATGTCTATTGCGCAGCTCAGAATGTATGTTCTTGTATCTCTTCAAAGCTTTGTTTATGTTATTTCTTAGCTGAATTCTGTCACTGCCTACTTTTGATCCTTGTAGTTCTAAGCTTACTTCAAGTCTAAAAAAATAACGGGTTATGCCTTACTAAAAGAAATACTTAGCGAATTATTGTTGAGTCGCTTTAACAAAATGATAGGGGTGATTTTTATAAAAAATAAGCATAGATTGTTGAAGAGGCTATGGGAACAAATGAAAAGATACCGTGAGATAAAGAATAAAAAGGGGCTTTTGTTGTGTTAAAAACACGTTTTTATTTTGATGTCTTGTAACTCCAAGTATAAAAGGGGAATAACTCTGTTTTGTGAGTGTGTAAAACCTTGCTGCCAAAGCCTTATTTTCACATGTTTAAGCTACACTTTCTGTTGATTTGTCCTGCTTAATTGTAAGATTGATATTCCATTTACTTTGTTATCTTGCTCCATCTTCAGTTACTGCACTCACAAAATCACAACATGGTATCGGAGCTTACATCTTCAATGTCTGGTGCCTTATACATATGAAAATACTTAGATATGCCATGACCACCACTCGAGCTTCACAAGGACCGCCGGTTCATGAGGAAACAAACTACTAAAGTTGAAAAATATATCTCAAGTCAACAAACATTTGGCAAGTGGTAGAGAAAGATGAATCAAAGCCTCTATCGGATACTGCTACTGAAGGGGAGAAGAAAATATATGAAGAACAAACCATACTTCGATATAAAGCCATGACCATTCTACACGATGTCCTTAAGGAAAACATGTTCGAAAAAATTGCAAATTTTCAGACACCCAAAGCTATCTGGGATCGACTAAAAGAACTCTACGTAGGAGGAGATCAGACTAGAAAAATACATGTGAGAAATAAGATGTCAGATTTTGAAGCAAATCGCATGCACCTAAAAGAAACCCTACAAGATTACTATGACAGAACGGTAAAGATTGTTAACGAGATTAGAGCTCTAGAGGGGATCTCAGTGATGAAAAGATAATTGAAAAAACAACAATGAGTCTACCAAGTAGATTTGAGCTAAAGTCATGTCCATTAGAGGAATGTGAAAAATTAAAGAAGCAACTCAAGATCGTAGAGGAAAGTCCTAGCTTTCTTGACTTTATCAGCTCGTTGCAATCTTCAGAGAAACGAATATCCATTCGACCTCTTGAAACAGATGAATCTGTTGTTAAGAGTGAAATTGCATTAGCAAGCAATGAAGCATTAGAAGTTGCAAATATAGCTCTAAATCAAGGAAAATAAAATCTTGGAATACATCATACAACAATCATTAGTCAAACACAAATTGGAAAGCAAGAAGAGAATCATATGGAACATGTCCTCATTGTGTTAAACAAAATCATAAACCCGAATATTGATGGTGGAGACCAGATACGAAGTGCTCTATTTGCTCAAATATGGGACACATAGATCGAGTATGCCTTACTACACGACCATCGACAGAACAAGCAAACACAGCGGAATTCTCAATTTTTGAAGATTTTTGTGATCTTGAGATAAACTTACTCATATGTTTTGATACAAGTACAGGATGGATATTGGATAGCATCTACTCAAAACACATGTGTAAAGACAAGGCTTTATTTATCAATCTGGATCCTACACAAAAAAAGCCAGTTAGAATTGCAACTAGATTGAAGGATATAGATCTATTATGCTTACCGGAGATGGTGGACCTATCTTAATATATGATGTCCTATTCGTACCTGAGTTAAAACAGAATTTGCTAAGCTTGGAACAACTTCTCAGAAATAATTTCAGATTTACATTCAGTGGCTTGAAGTGCATAATTGAAAATACCACTTTAAATTCATCGATATCATCAGAACTACTAAGCAACAATATGTTCACCATAAATGCTACAGACCAAGAACTAAGCATGAGTATGATTGAAAATCACAGATTTGACACAAGCGTTTTGGACATTATAGCATCAAAAATCTTAAACTGCTTCAAAAAAACGGTATGGTTTTTGATTTTCTGAATATTCATCTTATTCATGAAACATGCTCTATATGTCAAAAAGGAAAACATACAAGGAAATCATTTACATCTAGCACCACTCGTTCTAGAAATAAACTTGATCTTATTCACACAGACTTGCGTGGACCTATAAAGGATGAATCATTGAGTGGGAAAAAATACTTTATTATCTTTATTGATGACTATAGCCGTTATTGCTAGATATATTTTTTAAAGAACAAATTAGAAACTTTTTCAGTATTCATTATGTTTAAGGTCATGGTTGAAAAACAATCAAAGAGGAAAATCAAGAAACTAAGATCTGATAACGAAGGGGAATTTATATATAGAGTACTTGAATTATTTTGCAGGAAAGAATGTATTATTCATTAGTATACTACACCTCACACCCCTGAATTATTTTGCAGGATCATATGATACAAAAAATACTTCCGGTTATATTTTCTACCTCAACGAATATCCCTATTTTTGGTGCACGAAGAAGCAAGAGGTTGTTGCACAATCCACAGCGGAGGCGGAATATATATCAGCTTCGTTTGCATCAAATCAAAATTTATGGCTCAGATAAGTTCTTACTGATATTGGCTTCAAGCAAGATCTGCCCACCATTCTTCATCTAGACAATCAAGCCGCAATTTCCATGGTAAATGACCCTACACTTCAGTAAGGCAAAACATATCAAGGTAAAGTACCATGCCATAAGAGAAGCAGTGAAAGAAAAGGAAATTAAGTTGATCTATATGAAATCAGAGGAATAAGTTGCCAATATCTTCACAAAATGTCTAAGAAAACATACATTTGTGAACTTTAGGGACAAAATCAGTCTCACATCATTTGAAGCATTTTTGAAATTCAACCGCTTCATAGCCTGGGGTGTGTTGAAGAGGATGTGTAAACGAATGAAAATATACCGTGAGATAAAGAATAAAAAGGGGCCAGTAAACTTTTGTTGTGTTAAAACACGTTTTTATTTTGTTGTCTTGTAACCCCAAGTATAAAAGTGGAATAACTCTATTTTTGTGTGTGTGTAAAACCCTACCACCAAGGTCTTATTCTCACATGTTCATGCTACACTTTCTACTGATTTGCCATGCTTAATTGTAAGATTGATATTCCATTTACTTTGTTATCTTGCTCCATCTTCACTTCCTGCACTCATAAAATCATAACATAGCTTTGTCAATTTATCCAATTCGATCGCAACTTGTTATAGCAAAGTTGAGTTTCTTCTGTGATCCGCTTTGACCACGTATTCCATATATGTGGCCAACAATACATATTCATGTCTTCTTTCATATATGTAGCCACCAAGTTACATTGATATCCGATTGCTATCAAAGTCACTCGATCGCTATCATTGATTGGTTGACCTAACCAATCAAACCGATCAACATCGCCTCTTAATGCTAGGTTTGTTGTCGATAGTAGCGGAAATGAGAATAAACACATCAAAACCTATGTTAAACTGACGTGGATATCTGGCTCAAGATCAGCATCGGACGCTGGTAGGATGCGGATTCCGCTCGGACTCATGTCCGACACGCGTCCCATCCTATAAAAAATATGTAATGGGCGAGTGAACAACTACAATTCTTGAAGCTCAGCGTAGCCGCAGCCCAACCCCTACAGCGGCAATCGTAACCGTAGCCAGACAACTTTCCCTGACCAATGGCAACCGCAGCCAAACGACAACATAACCCCAGAAGTCTGACTTTCCCCCACGAAGACGCAGCCAAAGCCTAGCGGACCAACCAAATCCTTGTTGACTGGCAGCCAAAACCTACCTACTACCCATGACATGCGGCTGCCAAAATATTGAAAGTTGAAAGCTTAATTTGTATTTAATTTAATGTGATAAATTATGTATCTCATTATATTATTTTTGGATCATTCCACAATTTTATTTATTTGTAGTAGAAATTTGATCTATGATTTGTTAAAATTGCACATTATCAAAAAGATTTTCCATAAATGTCAATTTAAAAGCTATGTTACAATTAAAAATGATTTGAATTATATTGAGTGGTGTTTGTGATTGGCCTATAATCTTTGAAATAGTGTAAAGGCGATGTCCTTATAGTTTCAAAACTGCGTACGAAACACCTAAAGTTTACATAATGTGTGTGGTTGACCCTCAAACTTTTTAAATTTGTAAACATCATGCCCTCAAAGTTTAAAAATTGCATGATTAACCCTCAAAGTTTCAAAACCGTTTAAATTTGACCCTTACGTCCGATATTTTTTTGAGTTTTTTCGCAATTAACCTTGTTCTTTCTACATGTTGAAATTGACCGTTTTTGTTTACTGATTGATATTTAGCCTCCGAATATATTAAAGAGTTCAGAATTGACTCGGAAAAATATGTACAGGAAAAATATATAATATCTGCTTGCTAAAAGACTAATTTGTCTTACAATGTTTGTTATTATATTTCATGGTAATTTTACTTCGCATATAAACTCAAAAAAATACCGGGCGTAAGGGTCAAATATAAACGATTTTGGAACTTTGGGGGCCAACCATGCAATTTTTAAACTTTGAGGACATGGTGTTTACAAATTTTAAAAATTTGAGTGTCAACCACGCACATTATGTAAACTTTGGGTGCTTCATACGTAATTTTGAAATTATAAAGGTATCGTCTTTACACTATTTCAAAGATTGTGGATCATCCTTGCAATTTTCTAGAATTTTTGAATTATATTAGTTTTGAATGTTTTTTTAATATTATTTTTAATTAGTAATATTTATTTATAATACCTACGAGTCGGATTCTTTTAACAAATCCGAATCCACGAATCCTCGAGTCCCATTGACGGTGTCCGTTTAACCTAGATAAAACTATTATATGGATTCCAAGTATCGGAAGAAAACCAAAAACCACCTACTAGTTAATCCATTACTACGAAAATAACACCGTTACAACCCTTTTGTTGGTAATTTTCTAATGCAGTTAACTGGTAAGGTCTTTATTATGAAGAAATTAGATTGTTCAAAACAAATGTACATAACATGGGATAACAATAACATCATTGATTCATAGGATTTTGGTTCTATTACGGCCTCCGGGAACAAAAAGGAACACACATTGCCAGAATTTTGACAACTTTTTCCTTGATCGTAAAGCAGATAAAAATTCATTTTTGCTGATCAGATAGCAATGAACATGTAATAAACAATCCCACATCATAAATAACTTGCCTTTTTCCATTTTCTTTTCTAGTTTGTTCACTGCACCACGTCAATACCCCAAAGATTCACTGTACAAATTTGCTTCATTCTGCACGAGTTGATGTCATTTTACAACTAACTCAAACTTCGGCTTCACAAACTGATCATTCTGATGAACAAAAACAGTTCATAATCCGTTTGTGTGGTGGTACATCGATGGAGGGTTAAGTTTCGAAGGATCTCTAAGGAGTTGCTGAGAGACATGATCAGCTAATTTTGAGTGACTTTCATATACTTCTCCAATATTAATCCTTCCATACTGCTTCGCCAGAACATCATTGTCATGTGGACTCAGTTGGCGCATAAAATTTGATCCATAATGTAATCCTCTCAGAATTTCAGGGTCCCAATACGAAGGACTCGGGGGGCGCATTTGCAGGTTCATGACACCCTCGTGTGATAATGTAAGTTGATTATGAAAGGGAACTGTACCGATACCTCCGGTTAGAGGAGTCGATGAGCCAGAGGTGGCTCGAGGACTGGATATAGGGGAAGGAGACAATCTGCCACTCAAATGCTGAGGAGACCTTGAATGAAGAAGAGGACTTCCGACAGGGGAAACCGGGCAGGATATGTTCCTTGATATGTGGGACTCACTGAAATTTAAGACGACAAATTCTAATAAACTCAACTAAATAGTATGATAAATGGGATAAAACGCACCTCAAGTGAAAGTTAGATTTCGATAGTCTTGACGAATGGACTGCAAGCTTTTCGGATTCAGCTTGGTTTTTAATGCTTCCAATGCTCTGCAGAATCGATTTATGTTAAAAGTTACAGAGCGATATGATACACGCAGTAATGAAAGCGGAGTATACCATTGATTTTACAGCTTTTGTCAATGCGGGATGATCTGATGATACGGAGGTTATTGTTTGTTTGTCCAGTGGAGAAGCGCCTTTAACGAAAGGATGCTCCAAAAGCTTAGCAGCCGTAGGACGATGCGGTGGATGCCTCTGTAAACATAGCCTCACGAAATCCTTTCCTTCATCGGATAGATAATCGGGAATTGTTGGAAGTTCTTTACCGTTACCGATCTTGAACATTGCTGCAACCTTCATATTGACACATCAAGGAATCAGACAATGGAAGGCTCATAAGAGGTAATTTTGATTGGTATTTAAAACATGAAGATTAAAATGTAAAAATACGAACCCCTTCATACTGGCTCCAGGGTGGTTTTGCAGTAGCCATTTCTAGTACAGTACATCCAAGGCTCCATACATCAACTGCTAAACCACATCCATTTGAATTCTTAATAACCTACGAGAAAGCAAATCTGGTTATTCAAGTATCACGGCATTAGCCCTAAAAAATACCAAATAAGGGAGCAAACCTCAGGCGCCATCCAGTACGGACTACCCTTAAAAGATAATGGACAAGACTGCCCTGCCATCTGTACCATAGAGGTAACATAAGAACAAAGCGTATAGAATGACGAAAAATTCTACCAGATTGAAATGAGAAGTGCTAGAGAAACATAAGAAAAACTGCAAGAATCAGGAACACATGTAAAGAAAACCTTATCAAATACATGCATGGTGACAAGATTCAAAGCCAAAAGAAGAAACATGATGAAAATTTTACATCATTCACAAAACTGGCATTTTGGTGCTTCCCTTAAAAATTAAAAGACACGACTTTACAATGATAGCAGATTCAGAACTTACATGTTTTGCCATCCCAAAGTCAGCCAACTTAACACGGCCATTTGGGTCCACAAGGATATTGGCACCTTTAATATCTCTGAAGTAAAGTAGATGCTGGGTTGATTAAAATTTTCACAAACAAGAAATGACTATGGCCATGATTCTAACAGAAAATGGCAAAAAAAAGAATAAAGTACCTGTGTACAGTATTTTTAGCATGCAAATAGGCAAGCCCAGACAAGATTTGCTGAGAATAACTACGGATAGCAGATTCTCCTAGCTTTCCATATTCTTGGAGAATCTTATGGATTGAACCACCGGATACATATTCCAAATAAATATATAATCTATCACCCACCTGATAAAGTAAGTTCAGTTCAGAAAAAAACAATACTTAATTTATGGATAATCATATTAGGAATATAATTTCTCCCGGAAAATTCACTTCACATGTGTTTTAGAAATTTTCTTGATTAATCAAGATAAACTATCATGTTCTATGTAACCACGAAATAATGCATCAGTCAGGTACATTACTCATAAAGACATTTGAAAAGATGCAAAAGATGGAGCTAAAAAGTAGCATGATATGACTGACCATTTCAGATCCATAGTACTGGACAATATTTGGATGCCTTAAGCGACTGAGAAGTGAAATTTCCTGCAACCAAAACGAATGATTTCACAAGAACTTTCCCAAATATTGAGCAGGGGTTAGAAAAAACTAGGACTTACTTGCCCCAACTGCTTCGCACTCTCCTTCGACTTTGCATCATCAGCAAATAAAGTAACCTCCTTCATGGCACACATTCCACCAATTTCACTGCAGAACAAAATCCACAACTCAAGAAAACATTTCAAAATTATACATAAAATTGAATACATCTAATGATCATATTTCTTACCTGTTAAAACCAACATAGACATGTCCAAATGTTCCCCGACCAAGCAATTTCCCTTTTTTCCAGCGTGAACCAGGGCTTGTAAGATTATCTGGTCTTCCAGGGCTACGTGGTACTGATGGCGAGTTCACTGCTGAATTTTGATGCGAGAATGGAGAGGCATTGGATACTGATATTGGAGGAAGGGGCAGGCGGTGGCTCTGCTGCTTTGTATCATCAGGCCAGTTATTGAGTGAATCGGAGTGTCCTCCAGATCGAGGATGAATTGGTGTTACTGCACCACTATGAATTCTAGAACTAGGACCAGGGCTAGTCATTCTAGGACTTGGATTTGGAGAATATTCAGGGCTTCCTCTGCTTTGTTGCCAGAACAGTTGGCCATACATGTCACCTGCCATTGAATTGTGACCAGAAGTCTGGCCTGAACCAGGACTGGAGCATTGACCAGATCCAGGAAAAGGGAAATCTGCATGATGCTTCCCAGAAGTGAAAATATTACTTGCAACTTGATCGTGACTGCATACTCTAATTGGACTTCTTGATGGACTAGACATTGAGCTATCCGGAGCACTAAAAATGACACCACGCTGCGGAACCTGTAAAGTAGTCACTTGGCCATGCAGCACCCTTCCTCTTGATGGTGGTGAAGAGATGCTTTTATTGGAAAATTTTGATGGAATTCTCGTCTCCCTTGTGACTACAGGCATAACTGTAGAGTGATCTGCAGTTGAAATGCTTCAGAAGAGAGAGGGGGAAGTCAACAAGGATCATGTTAGTCAACTTGATAGTAAAAATTAGTCATTAATAAAGAAAATCAAAAGATGTGGAACGGCAGTCACCTTGATGGACTGTCAACTGCTGTTCTAATGACAATATCATCCTCAGTTGCTAAAGGAAGACTCTGCCTCGCATCAGCAGGATCATCACCCTCAATTGATGATTCACTGGAGATTGAAAGAACAGCTGGTTCAACATCCAAGTCGCAAGGTTCCAGTCTTTGACGGATACATGCAGGTCTTGGAAGAGGCCGAAATAATGATGTTTTAGAAGCTCTCTCTACTTTTGGTTTTGCAGATTCACTTTTTGTAGACTTTTGACGCTGCCCTGGATGAGGGAGTGGTTGAGCTTGGGGTCTTTCAGCAAAACTTTGACATCGTCCAACATGTTTGGAAGGCGATGGAGACCTAGATGGAGCTCGTGAATGAGATCCTCTTTCTGAAACAGTGTCACTTGAAAGTCTCCTTGAACCTCCTGATCTACTGTAAGATTTACTTTCAGTACTCTTGAACTTCTTGTGTAATGAATCAATAAAGCTTTCTTTTGGTGCTGATTTTGTTTTTGCTTCTTTTGATGAAGACTTCCCCCACCAAGAAGGCATACTTACTGAAACAACAAATCCCAATATATGCTCATGAAAACAAGTTAACAAATCAAAAGAAAAAAACAACACTTCCATCCCAGAATATTTTTTCCAATTTATCCCCAGGATAAACTGAGGTCAACAATCCTAAGACAAGTTTTTCATATGACCCATATAACCATCTTAAAGTAAAAACTCAATTTGGGCTGTCAAAGTTTACTCAGAAATATTTACTCTTGCTTTGGAATCCAAATTCAGCAAACAAAAAAGAAATTTCAGCATCAATGGCTGTAGTCTCTTTTCAAATTCCCATACAGTATCAATTAAAGCTCACCTTAATCATATCGTCACATCTTTTCCAAAATTACGCTCATCTTGAACGTCAACTTAAAAAACAAAAAGCATCATTTGAAGTCACTCCAGTAAACCAACTCCTTCTACCCTTCATTACAATCACTCCAGAATTCCCACCACCCAAAAACCATAGCTTCTCTCGCTTACAGATCTACGCATTCTTGAACAATAAAATTAACTTACCACACGGTAAACCAAAAGAAATTCGCATAAACTTACCACCACCAACTCCTCGGCTTCTCACATCCCAGGGCAAAGCAACGAAACCCAGAGAGAGAAGGCGGAACTCAAAATAAGTACTAACAGTCCCAAAACGGTAGAGAGAAACGCCGCGGTAATCCAATTTTGACGAATTGCATGGTCGAAGTCCAATTTGAGAGATCCCGTACACAGAGCGCCAGACCAAGAGGGAGACGAGCAATTGTTGAGTGAAGAATTTAGTAGCAGCAGCAATTATTGTAATTAATATGTCTATTTACCTAGTTATATTTATTTGTATTTTGAAAAAAATACAATGTAAATACAATGAACAAATTTTTGTATTAAGATAACTAATGGTATTTATTATAAAACTTTGAAACTATCAACTACACCATAAAACCAAGAAGAATAACTTGAAACACATTGTGTATGAGAAAATTTCATAAGTAAACATTATTAAAAATGAGATTTTCAAAACTAAATGTATTTCTTAAACAATTACAAAACTAATCATTTCTATTATTTTATCAATATCTATTTTTAATATTCAATTCTTTAATTTAAGAATAAATAAAACATACTTCCAAGGTTTAAATGCAATTTGTCTATTCTTAAGAGACAAATCTTTAGATCATTGATTCCAAGAAGACATTTGTAACAGCTTCTTTCACTTATATGATATTATCCGTTTTAGAATAAATTAATCTTAATTATTCCCACCTAACCCTTAATGCTTTAATTTTTTCCTAATCATAAACTTCATAGTTGGTCGCCTTGCTTACCCCTACTCTAGAGTGAACACGTTTAACTTTCTAGTTCTTCATAAATCTTTGTCATTTTACTAGAAAAAAAGTATAGACAAATCATTATATTTAATATCTAATTATTTCTCGTCTATAATTGAGGTTAGAATTCATCAATCTGTATACTGCATATAACTCCAGCCCAAAGGCTTCAAGATACCACTTTTGTCAATCAACACTCTCATTTTGGTGGCATCTTCCCATTTCTGTGCACTAGCATATGAGCATGATGATAACACATAGTTCAAGATATTGCCATCATCCAATTCAACAAGTTTTTCAATTGCTATTTGTGCTAAAACCGTATCATCATGAACTTTACAAGCACTAAGAAATATCGTCCATATCACAGGATCTGTAGGCATTCCCATTTTCTCAATGAATTTATATGCTCTATCGAGATATCCCGCACGACAAAGAAGATCTACTACACATCCATAATGCTTCATTTCAGGTACCAACCCATAATCTTTCTCCATACTGAAGAAAAAATTCAAGCCTTCATTAACCAAACCAGAATGAGCACAAGCCAGCAATATGGCAATGAATGTTCCATGCATTGGTTTTACTTCTTCTAGTAACATCTGTGAGAAGAGTCGAAGAGCATGCTCCGAATCACCATTCACTGCAAGACCAGAAATTACAGAAGTCCATGAAATGGAATCCTTTTCTTTCATATTATGAAATACTTTCAGTGCATCTTTAGCTGATCCACATTTGCAGTACATGTCTATAAGAGAATTTTCAATAAAAATGTCTTGTTTTGTATTAGTTGTTCTGATAAGTTCATGAACTGACTTTCCAATATCAAGTCTCCCCACACGAGCACAAGCAGCGAGCACGCTTGATAATGTCTTATGATCAGGTTTGATATTAGTTGCCATCATCTCTATGAAAAGGGAAATGGCATTTTTTGGTCTGTTTCCTTGACAATAAGCAGAGATCATGGAAGTCCATGAAATTACATCTCTCAAAGGCATCTCATCAAAAAGCTTCTTTGCTTCGTCGAAATCTCCTGATTTTGAAGTAGCTATTATCATTGCATTCCATGAAACTAAATTCTTTTCAGTAATTCTATCAAAATAGCTTCTTGCTATTGCTAAAGAGCCTCGATTTCCATATGTATGAATCAAAGTGTTTCCCAAGTAAACATCGATATCGATATAATTAGCATCGATATACTTGACAAAGGAATCTACAAGTTCAGATTCACCTAAAAACTCACAAGCTAAAACGACTTTCACCATAGTTACAGCATCGGCTTTCATGTTTTTAGCCCTCATCAAATCAAAAAGAGCCAAAACCTCTTTGTATTTTGCACACTGACTATATGAGCATATCAAGGAGTTCCAAGAAACCAAATCTCTTTCGTACATTTCATCAAATACTCTCCTTGATAAACCCAAATCACCACAACAGCCATACATATAAATCAGAGCATTGCATACATAGAGATAATGCACGAACCCAAGTTTCAAAATTCGTATATGCACTCTTTTTCCGTATACAATATCCGAAACTCTAGCACAAGCTTTACATGTGAAGATACAGGTAAGGTTATCAATACGCAAACCTCGTTCACACATTCTATCGAACAGTTCAAGGGCATCAGCAGGAGAATCACTCTGAGACATCCCACGAATCATATGATTCCAAATGGGCAATGTGGCTTTATCTATCTCCAAGAATGCGAGACGGGCTATATCAATAGATGCTGGAGATAAAGCATACGATTTGATAATTTGATACATCGTATTCGAGTTTTTGTGCTTGTAGGTTCTGATGAAATGGCCATGAATCTCTCCCACGTAGTTCCTGGAGATGCCAGAACCCGAATATGGGTAACGTGTCCAGGCGCCGAACGGACGCTGCCAGAAATTTGCCAAAAGTCGATTAACATCACGAGCCAGTGACAGCATGCGTCTGGGGTTGTCTGGTTGAGGCAAAATCGAAGTTAAAACAAACACATATCTAAAGAAAATATTTTTAATCCCTCGATTATGTTCAAAAGGAACGTTTAACTCTGCATTAAATCAAGAATCACAATCAGAGATAAGAACGATTATCTACTGTGTAAGAGAATTCACAAGTACAACCAAACATTGACTAGGCATCTGTTTCAGTCTTGTTTAGTGAATCTAACTATTCATCACGTTATTTGTGTTTTTTTGTCGCGGACTTTAGTTTTTTTAATTTGCATTTATCCAATAACAAACTTACCTAATTAATCTCATTTATAATAGGGTTATAAATGAGAAAAAGGTAGATAATGGGTACAACTAATGTATTTGTTTGACTCCACGATACAAAGTTGAGATTATCAAATAGTGAATTTTTATTATATAAAAAATACAATGTCAATTACGATATGATAATTGTTAAAAAATCACAATTTCATCACAACTGTTAAAATCAACTGTGTCGTGATTTTAGAAAATACTATTTTATCATTACTTCTATTAATTATAATATAATTATATTTTTTATTTTATATATATAAAAATATATTAATATTTTTACATAAATCATTATTATAATATCATAATTTTACCAAATATATATAAAAATTCACAATCATCATATCTCATCACATCTTAATTTTAAAAAAATGAACAAAAAAAACCCAATATTTCATTCTTCGTTTATTTAGTTCTTTCACTTCTTCAAAATACAAAAATGGTTTAAAAATGGAGCATAAAACTCGGTTACCCAAATTTGTTTCACTTTTGAGCATATGAAATACAGAGAGCTAAATTGACGAAGATACAACATCAAAAAAATTATAGCATTATCGTCATCGTTTCCGATAACAATGACTCCCAGATTGCACTTTGGATTTCAGGTATCAACGTCTTTGCTTCCTCTTCGAAGTACCCATTTGACGGCGGATTTCGAACATTCATATCTCTCTCGATCAAGCAGTCAATATCTCCCAGAAACTGACAATCGGCCGCCGGGAACTTGTCTATTGCGTTCCATATTTGATCGATTATATCTGAATTGTAATTTGTTCTACCAATGGAAGAAAATTCCCATGGATTGAAGTTTAAATTCCACTGGGGTTTCAACAATTCTGTCAAAATCTCATCTACGGCGTGAAAAATCAGTCTTCTATTGCACCGGTGCCCTAAATCGCCGCCAGTTATGGGATGGAACAGTTCTAGGTAGTAAAATATTGATGGGTCCAAGATATGTGAGTTGCTACGCGTGGAAAAAAGGTTCTGCCTTTTGTTCATGAAGGCCGTCCAATGTAAAATTCTTCGTATATATTCCTTGTACACCGCCGCGACGACGGCGGTGGAAGCTTTTAAATGGTCTTCTGGGAATTTGCATACTTGCTCAGGATTCGCCAGAGGCTGCTCCTGCTTCTGGAACCAATGGCTCGTCTTTCCATGTAATGACGACAAAAAAATAATACTGAGACTTGGCTGCCGCAGTCATGTCTTTGTGTAATGAATGATAATGAAATCATAAAACCAAAACCCATTAAAGAAATTCAAGTAAAAGAAGGAAAGAAATACCTCTTCATGAAGCAGCATTGTTGCAGGAACTTTCTTGACAAGCACTTGAGATAGAGAATTAGTCATGGATTTTTGTTCCTGAAGCACTTGACAAGCACGAAAATGCTTCTTTTTCATGTTCTTAAAGCCACTACCAGAAGCTTTTGCACCAACAGATTTGTTGCTCTTACATTCTTTTAAGCTTCTAGGATTTTGCGGTCTGAAAATCTCTTGATAATCATCGCAAGTTGAATTGCTTGTGTTAGTAACATCATGAAGCGCTTTTCTTCTTACAGATTTTCTCAGTAACTGTACCTCCACAGAAGCTCTGTTCTCGTCTTGATAAGGTCTCTGGTTGGATACCTCTGTATCAAGGCTGCTGTCTTTGTCTCTAGTTATCTGTAATGACGGCCTGTGACGATGATACTCAGATAATGATGATCTTTTAGCTGGTGATAAATCGTCAAGAGAAAAAGGAGACACTGGTCTTGGCTTAGAACATGAAGGTGAAGGAGATTTAGTGTCAGATATCATTAAATCTTCTAGACCCATTAGCCGTGCAACAAGGCTGGGAGATTTCATCTCCGGTGCCGGCGACCTGTAACTGAGTTCCTCCTCCGCCATGGTGGTGATTTCATTTCCCATGAATTTCCTCATATCTTGCTTTTGTTTAAAACCACGTAGCTTTAAACAAGCTCCTTTCATGGCGGCTTGAAGAAGTGAAAACATACAGCCAGTAGAACCAGTAAAAGAAGTGTAATCCTTTCTCTCATCTTCCATCTCCAGTAGCAGAAACTTCCTCAGCTGCTACCGCAATAAGACTAGTTTTTGACCATAACCCACGTCGTCTTTCATTTATAAAATTGAAGGAAGAAGAAGACAGACAAGCCGGAAGCTCGTTTATTTTTGACACTCAGTCATCTGTAGGTCATTTCCATTACTTGACTCCATTTCCAAGATCAGAGGGCGCTCAGAACACTGAAATATTTATTTATTTATCTATTTATTTATTTATTTCTGATGTTTAGGATGGTGTGCTTGTGTATTGGATATTATATTCACTATATATGTTTGAATATATAGGTATCCCATCTCGTCTATAAAATACAAAAGAAAATATAATATACAAAATATTTTTTACTATTAAGTTTTACATCTAATTAATAAAATTGACAAATTTAATTATAGTAATTGAATTATTGATTAAATATATATATATATTATGATATTTATCAACCACAATTATCCATATATTTTATCTATAAGTATGATTGATTTGTGTAGAAATACACCACAAATTTGAAGAATTCTTTTAATTTGTAATTTTTTTTCATTTCAAGGGATTTAATAAATTTATTATCTATTATATTATGATTATTGAATCGTATTATTTATAAGAATATATGTTTAATCAATTCAAAAAACTAATTAAAATAACTAATGCCTAACGATAATTTTTCATTTGTGGACCCATATATATGCTTCACAATTATTTTCGATATTGCATCAAATAGATTGGGAATTCATTATATGAACAGGAATTCTATAGAAGTGATTTAAAGATATGATTAAAAAATATAAATTTATTGTACTTAACATATACTCATTATATTTCTAGTTATTTTTTTACTTTGGGGCATTTAAGGTAAATTTAAACTTTGAGACGTCATAATGATATATCTATGATTCATATCTGTATCTATATTGGAACATCGAAAAATTATGTTGAGGTATTGAACCACTAGACTGTTTTTAGAAGAAAAACACTAGACTTAGTAGGTGAATTCGGCTCAAGAATACTACGAAAAAATCAAAAAATGTTTTAGTTTGTATGTATCACATGGTTATGTTTCATGTGGTTTTCGTGAAACAATATTTGATTTTTCGTAGTATTTGGCCCAAAAATACTACGAAAAAATAAAATATTGTTTTAGTTTGTATGTGTCACATGGTCGTGTTTCAAGCAATGTTTTTATACCGGATGATATACCTACGTCAAATACCGGGCTTGATCGATATTTTTTTTCGTACCACCTGGTATCGGGTATTAGGGTCGGTTTCCGAAATTTTTCGGATCCGACACAAAAAAACGAATTAAATATTATTTTTTAAAAAAATAAAATAAAATAATATTTGATACCCACCGGTATACACGTCATATCAGTCCAGATCGGTACAAAATTCTGGATCGATATGAAAATATTGGTTTCACAAATGTAGTTTTCCTACATATCGGACTATGTTGCATGTTAGCCCGTGCACTAAACCCGTTTCCCATGAAATTAAACAATGCTAAAATAATATTTTAGTTTTTTCGTAGTATTATTGGGTTGAATTAGCTAAATTTTATAGATAGTTGTTCATCGAACATATTGTATGTTTAAACATTTTTTACACATATTCCAGGAAATATGAGAAACTATTTAAAACTCATCTATTATGTACTTATCTATTGCATACTCAAATATTTGTTTTACTTATTTTTTATTAGTTGGTACATATTAATTTGAGTATAACATAAGTCCATGACAAAATAAAATTTAAAATACTTCAAAAGTTTGACTAATGTGAAATGGGATATAAAAATTTCAAAATATTATTACTTTACTAATATTATTTTATTTTCCATCATAAATACGGTATGGATGGTCCTTGTAGTAAATTAAAATATATGTACAGTTTTGCTCCAACATTGTGATTGGCGGGTACAAATTAACAAAAAATTTGATGAAATTATGATATAAATATATGATCAAATAATCCAATAGTACAAATCAATTTAATTCATGCGAGGAAATAGCTTGGTCTAGAATAGCTTTGAGAGGTTGGTCCTTGTAAAGATATTTTTTGTCCCTCAAACAAAATGTCTAACTTGGAAATAGTTTTTTCCATGCGAGAAAAAACTTCTCCAAGTTGATGTAACATATCTTTGAGGAGATTAGGGAATGACTCACATAATATATTGGATGATGTGTTCAATCACGTAATGTTACCAATGCGGCACTCAATTCAACCTCTGAAACAGCCAAATGCAATCAATCTTAAGGTCATCCTCAATCATGTCTGTTTGAAAAATTCATTCTCTCCTCTACATCAACTTTCTCTCTGTACACATCATAATTCTTTAATTTTATAAATAAATTTCATCTCATTCCCACAACAATATCCGGACACTTATAATTTTTAAATTTATTTTTTTACACATCAAATACATTAGAATTATAATATTATCGATAAAAATCATTATATAAATATTTATATTTTATAATTATTTTAAAATTAATTTTAATAAAAATTAAATAAAAACATAGGAAATAGAGTGTCCCGGTCGGACACTCTCTTTTCTCACAAGTTTTAAAAAAGTGTCACGTTGGCCGCCCAGTCAGACTGGGCAGCCAACGTTAATGATGCCTAAGGTCATCTTAACTATGTCCGTCCGGAAACTTTATCCTCTAATCCAAATCAGTTTTCTCTCTGTATACATAATCATTCTTTAATTTTATAAATAACTTTCATCTCATTCATACAACAATATCCGAATATTTGTAATTTTTAAATATTATTTTTTTAAACATCAAATATCTTAGAATCATAATATTATCGATAAAATAATTATATAAAATTATTATAATTTTTTTATATTTTATAATTTTAAAAAATTTAATTTTTTAAATTTTCTTAAAAATAAAATTGGAGGAGAGAGTGTGTCCCGGACAGAACACTCTCTCTCCTCTTAGAGACAAAATTTTGCCACGTTGGTCGCCCAGGCAAACTAGAAGGCCAACGTTGAGGAAGACCTAAGGGCTCCTCCAGTGTCCGGCTCACCATCATCGGGTAAGCTCTAAGGCCATTCATTATCAATCATATCCACCCGGAAACTTCATTCTCTATTCCACATCAGCTTTCTTTATGTGCACATCATCATTCTTTAATTTTATAAATAATTTTTCTCTCATTCCTACAATAATGTCCAGACACTTATAATTTTTAAATTTTATTTTCTTGCACATCAAAATATTAGAATAATAATATTATCGATAAAATCATTATATAAATATTTATATTTTATAATTAATTTAAAATTAATTTTTTTTAATAAAAATAGAGGAAAGTGAGTATCCCGATCGGGACACTCTCTTTCCTTACTATGCTTAAAAAATTGCCACGTTGGCCGCTCAGTTATGAAGGATGCCCTAATAAATCATTAATTGTTCAACGCTTGCGTGCACTCCTCGATCCACTCCAGTTGGTTAGCCTACACGATATTTGAAAGAAGGAGGGTTTAATGTGGAGTTTGAGATAAATCTATTAAGTGCCTCTAGATCCTCGCTCAGCCTATGAAACTCTCGTTTATTCATAGGTTGCTGCATATCAAAAATTTTCCACTTCGGATTCGAAGTAAGATTTGCTCTGATTTAGCTTCAAAATTGTACTTTCGGTAAACTTCAAAATACCGAGACAAATAAGAAATGTTGTCATAATAATTTATAGATTTTACAATCAGTTCATCTACATTAACTTCTATGATATGACCAATCAACTCCCTAAAAATCTTATCAATGACCACTCTATCAATACCGGAAATGTCATATGGATGGACATTTGAAAAATATAAGATTTATTATATCCTAGAAAATATTGACATATGGGATATAATAAATCTTATATTTTTCAAATGTCCATCCATATTTAAATCTCATCAATAATATTAAAATCTCATCATTATTGCTTTTTAAAATATTACATTTTTGAATAATACGTTACATTTTAATTGAACAAATTAGGACGGTGGCACAATGTCTAAAATAGTCTAAATGTGATGTTCAAATTTTCAAAATCGTTCAAGAATAATTATCGAGTAAGAATAGCAGTTTTCATCTTTTTTGTATAAATACTTTTGATATTTATGTGTTTTTTTATAATTTTTAAAGCTTGAAAACATGATCATTACATTTTTCTATGTTAAAGGTTAAAATACAAATGAAATAACATTTAAAACATTTATTTGGACAGTAAAAATACCGGGAATGGCATATGGATGGACATTTTTAAACCTTATCAATGACCACTCTATCAATACGGGAAAAATACTTTTTGAAAAATATAAGATTTATTATATGATTGACACCAATAATATTGGATGGACACGAACACATATGTGAGACTCTATGCAAAATGTAGATTTTTTTAAAAATCCGTTAATCATATTATGTATATCAATGATTTATAAACACACTCAAAAATTAAATTATTAAATGTTATTTTTTAAGATTTATATAAAATGAAGTTATAACAATGCAAAACCATATTTCCCAATTCATGAGATACGTGACATTTGACATATCCAACAAGTGTGGAACTGTGGATTCGTAAGTAGATGAGTGCAATTTTTTCATTTATTTATTTTGATTAAAATTGTATGATTTTTTGAAGATTTTTAATATATCTCTAATGTTTCAATGTTCATTGTCTCACTTGAAAGTATATTAATCAATTCGTGAAAAAAATAATTAATTTCACATAGTGGCACCCCATAATATGCTACTTTTACCCTTCAATAAAGATTTAACCATAATGAGAGTGGTTAATTTTATTTTGATTTAAAAATGCATCTTAAATATTTAATTGGTTCCAGAACTTCTTTTTGTAAATAATGTTTTATTCGGAAATTGTTCATTATTGGGCCTGTACAAATTGAAATTCAGCCCATAAGAGCCCCTTATAACGAACATTATAAAAATATTGAAATATGCCCAACTTAATACATTATAAAAATATTAATAAATCAACACAATTGGCTGATGCACCCACACTAATTTTTTTGTTTTGAAACTTTATTGTTATATTGCAAAATGAAAAAAAAACATGTTAATCAGTTCATCAACCATCAATTCAAATTTGGAACAATAAAAAATGAGTGAATGTCGTTTAAGGTCCCAAAAATTAGAATGATTCCATAAATTTAATATCAAAAGTTTCTTGATTTTAGTAAATTTAGTTTAAAAGCTTTGATTTTTTGATAAAATTAGTATCCATAATTCGTAAATTTTTGCAAACATAGTCCTCAAAGTTTATGTGTAGAAACATTTGTTCTTAAATTTGGAAGACTAGTTTTGTTATACGAGATCTAGAATTTGCCAAATTTTGTAAACATTTGAGATCGTTTTTACCAAAATGATCAAAATATGAGAACTACGGATACTAAATTAAAGTTTGTGAATCAGATTTTTCAAAATTACGAAATTTTGGGAACCAAACGAAAATAGTGATCGGTTTTGAAACATTGGGGAACTTTTTGTGTGTTTGAAATGATTAGAAAAAGTAAATATAGGAATAACTCGGTGAATGTAATTGGTATACTTCAGTGTCATATACATCTTGTTACTTATTCCAAGTATGGTTTATTGATTGTTAAAAACCAGTATTCATGTTTTAATCTTGTTTTTTAGTACGGATCTTCATTATCCATGGTTTTTTTAGTAAAAGTAAATTAAGCTTCTTCTAGTTATTAAATTATTGCTCAATATGCCGTATCTAAACCCTAACTTCATCTAGGTGATTAATAATTGCTATTTCTTCAATTATTGAAAATGTAAAACTGTAACAATTGATTTTGTGATATTGTAAGTGAACAACATCTAGCAAGAGTTAAAATTCATACAAATTTTTGAATTGGATTAAGAAACGAAAACACTGATAAGAAACCTTGAGGAATCATGCAACGTGATTTTTAAAGATTTCTTCATGAATTTGAACACTTATTTGAAAATAACGTCTAATTCCTTAGCATCTTGCTCATAACTATCGAAATGTATGTCATTCCTTGAAGCCAAGATATGTGACCACCTACGAACTTGAAAATGGAGAAAATGAACTACAAAACAAAAGTAGTGGTCGGAAGAATCATTTCAATATAATGTGAAATCCCTAATAATATCTATACAACATATTTATAAAGATAAATTGAGCTTATGAACCCAACACATTGAATCTTCGGAGGTTCAATAGATGAGTTTAATCCCCAAATAACCCTTTTTAAAACATCCATTACCAAATTAACCCATTTTTTTTCTAATTCCCAAACTACACATTTACCTACATACAACATGTTACATTCGTAATAATATTACATTTAATTATTTGTTAGATTTAATATATTTGTTATCAATTTAATTAATTCAAAATACTTAACTTTGTTAATTTGAACCTTATAACATTCATTATATTTGTTATAGCTATTTCATCAACGATGTTTTCGTCGATATTGTATTATCGAAATGCTTCAATAGATAGCATCAAATCTAACAACGCAAAGGGGTACTGCAAAATTTTGGATGTATAAAGATTTTTATCTAAATACATATATGAAATATACGACCAAAAATATAAAATGAAAATAAATAGTGCAAATATTGTAGAATATGAGACATCTTTTCTAACTAGATCCTAATAAAATATATATAATAGAGGATCTTATAGATACAATTATAATATGAGGGGATCGAATACCAACAAACTTAAGTTACTTGGACAAACAATAGATGAAGTTAAAGTCGTCAAGAAAGTGATAAGAACGATATTTGCGAAATTTGAACAAAAAATTTCAAAAGTTGAGGTTAGTGTTGATCTATCTCGAATGACAATGACAAAGTTAGCTAACTCCCTCTTGGTGGAGCAAAGAACATTTTTTAGTGGAAACACGGTTGATTCAAAGGCATTCTCATTATTAAATCCCATAGGACAATGGAAAAGAAAAAGAAAGAAAGAAAACTCATATCAAATACCGATAAAGCTCTTGTTTTTTAAAAAGATAAAAAATCTTTCCCATCTTGCTACATTGCAAAAAAACCTCTCACCTAGAAAGATACTATTTTGGGAGGCATGATATTCAATATAGAAACCGTAAGCAATTTGGTCACGTAGAAAAGGTGTACAAAACAAAAAGGAGGCACCAAGTGTTGTTGCCATAATCAATGATGATATAACAAATAAACAAAATTGTGAAGAAGCTGAGTATCAAGTTGCAAAGTTGTTCATTGCTCACGTATGCTCAAATGATTGATAGCAAATATAAAACCATTGGATTATTGATTCAAGATCATGAAATCATATGATTTCAGATAAATCAAGCTTTATTATGTTAAATGAAGCCGTAAAATGCAAAGTGAAACTTGCATATGGTCATTTATTGACAAGAGAAGGAAATGACACTTTGAGGACGATGAGTCAAAGAGGACTTATCGAATTGATGATGTTTTTTGATATCTGACCTCATTTAGTTGAGTGTTTTGTAGTTGACTAAAAAAACATATTTAGTGGTATTCGAGAAAGAAAAATGTCAATTTTTTGATGCTTCAAAACATGTTATAACCGAAGCACATTTATTGATGCTTCAAAACTCTATAAATAATTGTATTTGTCAAGCGGTTTGTAGTAAATTTCTATTTCGTATTGCATTAAAAACACTTTGTTTATTAACTAAGTATTATTCCATTTCATTTTCAATATCATACAATTTATATAGGACAAGGTGATCCGACCCAAAGGGAATTATATTTTTTTAAAAAAGAGGGTGAATGAGTTAAGTTCATAAGAATCCAAAGGGTAGGCAGCGGAGGATCAATAGAGATTGTGGTTGCTCCCCATTACCTTCTCTCATGAACTTGTCGTTTCATATTTTGATGAAAGACCAAGACATGGACGACAAAAGTAGGGTTTTCCTTTAGTAAACTAATCTATCATTAAACTGTTCTCTTCTTCTTCTTCTTCTTCTTCGTCTTTTATTATTTCTGTTCCTTGTCTTGTCTCTTCTGCTCTCCTTTCCATGTGGGTTGCCAGCCCACCTGTCCCCACACCCAACTCCATTTTTGTCCCTCCACCCATTTTTGTATTCATTAAACCACGCTCTTGTCCGAATCTCGCGTTCATTATGTACGGGAAAACTTTTTATTTTAACTTATGTCATAACTAATGCTCTCACAAGTTGCAATAAAGCGAAAGAGCAACTTCGTCAAGTAAAAGTAGTGAATTTTTGCACGGGAAAAATAAAGATCTTACTCATATGATTCAGATATACTTCTTACTAGAAAGTAAGAAGAAAAACGAACAATATCGTCAAGTTGCGCATTATAGACGAACTATTTGAGATGCTCAAGTAGAAGCAGTGAATTTGTGTATTCTGTCTTTAGAACGGGTCGCGGATCCAAAATGTGATAGTATTATAAAAAAAGTTGAATTAAAAGGGTGCACAATAGACTAGTTTTAATTAACGTGCACAAGAAAAGTAAAGAGATTAGTATACTCATTTGAGAAAATTGCATAAATAGTTCTCAAATTATGAATTATATAACGTTGATGTCTCTCAACTTTTGAAATTTTAACTCTGATAATGCAGTATCCGATTTTCGGTTAAGTTGACAAATATTTTCCGTTAGCATTATTAACACTAAAAGTTCACATACACGCGAATAAGACATTTATAATTTGTAAAATTATACAAAATACCCATGAAGTTCTAGAATGGTGAATAAAAATATAAAATATTGATACTATCATTAGAGGGTTAATTATAAACGATAATTTGAAGTGTTTGCATGCATTTAATTGAAATTAAAGAGGTATAAATGCATAATTTTTCTCAAATATATCATATTGACAATTTCCTAATTTGGATGACATGTCATTTACACAGCTCGCAAATTTGACAACCGTAGACAAACGTCACACATATTATTCATATATACTGGTTGAGTCCCAATTTACTCTAACATTCTATTAAAATATTTATTATTTGAAATTCGAGCAATCATTTACGAATATAGATGAAAAACAGACAATATCAATAAAAAAGGCACACAATATGAAGTTTTGTATTATAAATGAAGTATTTAAAAATGTAGAGGTTGAAGAAGGAAATTTGTGCATTCTATCATTAAAATAGAGGATAATATAAACAAAGTTTAATAAAACAAAATTGAATTCTCGTGTCTATATAAATGAAACTTTTTAATGATACGGACAACAAAAGTAAATCATTTAATTTTGAGCAGAATACTAAATGCATCTCGAAATAACTTTGAAATCAAGAGATCTTAAATATTACTATAAGAACAATGGTGTGATGAGGCATATTTATAAAATCATTTTTTAATGTTCAAAATTAATAATTCATCGTACTGCTAAAGTTAATTGTGATATTATCGTAATTTTAAAAATAAATAATTTATAATCACTTTCAAAAAAAGTAAAATATATTCATTCTTATCTCTTTTATATATAAATTTTTAATATAAATCATGATAATAATATCATAATTTTATCAAATACTTATAATGATTCACGATAGTCTGATATCGTATTTAACCACCATAATTAAATCCAACTTATTTTTTACTATATGATCCAAACAAATTGAATATTATGAAAAACTAGAGAATTGTTGTTTGAGATTTGGGTTCCGACAAAAGTTGGTGATCAATCTCTTCGTTGGCAAATCAATCAAAATGGTGAGGGACCACAACCCAAAAACAACAACCCCATCCCACACTTGTTTGCACCATTCCAAAACAAGAAGATTAACATCTAAATACTTTATATTTTCAACTCTCAATAGATAACTTTTTATTTCTTTATTTATTTAAATACACCAACCATTTCTATTGTCTTAATGAAAAATAGTATATTCCCACATAAAAAATAATACCAACAGTACCCTGATCCGAATGGTAAGATGTGGGATGCAAGCACATTAACATATCTCACATTGATATGTTAATGTCATGACCCGTCTCTCTCGGGTCACTATATGCTATTAATTAGTACAATATTGTCTGTTTTAGATCAAGGTCAACCCATAAAACTCGCAACCTAACCCTCATTATTTTACATTTTTCCTATTATCGAGTAGCTTCCTAGTGACCGAGACTTCACAAGAACAAGCATGCTTAACTTTTTGTCCCATAGACTCGTACTATTTTTCTATTAACCCTCTACTTAGTCCTTATTATTTTTCGTCTTGTTAGGATTTGTATAAGGTGGCTCCAACCCACATGAGGACTCTTACACTGATGGAATAGACAAAAAGGCTTGATTCTCTAATATTTTGTATGGCTCTTATTTATCTAGTAATAGTGTTTCAAGTGTTACATGAGGACTACGATCGATATGACTAGGGGTATAAATGAATTTAATTGAACGGAACTTAAGTGTTTTTCTAAGGTTTGTATTCGTCTCGAAATAGACAAGATTATGTTCGGATTCGAAAACTAGATAATCTATTATTCGGGGTTTAGTTTATTGAGGTTCGAGTTCAACTCGAATTCGAATTTAAGGTTTGAAATAATTAAAATTATATATACTTCTAATATATATATAATGTGTCTTGTACTACTCTTGTTATTAATATATATAAATATTATATATTATTGGCTAGTGAACAATTCTCTCAGTACGTTAGAAATTTTGAGGTTTGATGTCTGGCTTGTTAGGAATTCCAACTCGAATGAGGCATGATTCGGTTCGAAAAAATCGAGCCTTGACTGGATCGATTTGGGAGGTTTGCCAATTGATTATTTTCATATACCCCATAGTTGTTACACGGAATGTTCCTAATGTAATTGGGTGTTTCTTTTTATAAAGAAAAAGAAAATAAGGTTCATTTTTAAATCGTGTATTATCTTATTAAATATTTGTTAAGTTCTCAATCTCCATGAGTTTACCCTTGTAATATCCACCATAAGAATGTTGGGAAATTCCCCAATTAGAAGAATTTTTTTATTATGGGTTGGATCGAATTAATACAGCGAGAACCAAATATAAATAAAAAAAATTAAAAGATGCAAGATTTAGTGTAGAAATTCAAAACCGGGAAAACCTACATTATCGATAAAACTCAATCATGAATTAACTATTACAAAAATAATATGGAACAATATGTTACACATTCAATTGGGTCTATGAAACTCTCTATTTATAGGGTTCGAATTATGATTAACTATGAAAGATCTAACAAAATATTTTCAATTTTGCAATATATTCTAAATACAATCTTTCCATATTATATATGTATACAATAAGATATATCGACATACTTTCTTTGTATATTTTGTGGGTTAATTAAGAAAATAATTTTTCCCCTTCACAATTTCGAATCATGATCCACGTCCAATCTGACTCTTGTAATAGGCTCATCAAAATCACCGGATCGGTTGACATGAATGTTCAAACCGATCGACATCACCTATTAATGTTAGTTTTCCCCTAAATAGTCTTCCACGCCGATCGACATTAACCCCTCGATAACCCTAGTTGATCATGTCGATCGACCAAATCGAGTCTTCCGACTAAGTGTAGTTGATGTGTTGGTCAGTCACCGACCAAGCCCTCCATCTATCATACGATCTCCATTCATAGCAATATCTCACTTGGAGTTGAGTGATACATCATTCTTATTCAATAGTACGTCCGACACTTATGCACCGACTCTTATAGAGTCTAGACCATCCGACCGAACCTCCATTTCTAACAAGAAAGTGACAAACCTAGATTGAGCTTATACTTAACACTCAAATAGACCATTTTAAACCCGAACCCCGATTTGTATAGGAACACAAAACGAAATCCACAAGACCCATATTGAAATCGAATCCAAAAGTTAGTTTAAAACCCTAGACAACTAATAATTTTTTTAAAAAGCAATTTGATAATGATATATATTAGTATTACTATAGTCGAATAAAATTATAATGGTAGTACGGGTGAATATGGTTCCATCCAATTGAAGACAATTTTAGGTTTCAAGCAAAGTGGAATATTGTTGACCAAAGTGTCGGGTTTAAATAATATTTATTTGCACTGTAATCCACTTTGTAGGAATGCGCTTGGATGTTTGGCAACACCAGGAGCCTAACTTCTTCTTATTTCCTATTCATATTTTTACACTCTCCTTAACATCCTTCTTCATCTTATTTAATAGAATAAATAAATTATGATACATAAATTTGATAAATTTATAATTTATTTTTATATTTCAAGATTAGATATATTAATTTGTTAAGTTTAGAATTTTTTTTCTATATTTCAAGATTAAATACGGGAATTACTACTATAACCATTGGCCGATGAAATACACTAATATACTATATGTTTTTTAAATATAGCAAGAAATGACCAATATAACCACTTAGTTATCACAACAAATGACGAATATAATTTCACGATTAAAAATACGGTAAGATACTCAATTCGTTATTATTTAACGCACACAAAATAAATTAAACTTTATGTGTTTGTCACTAAAAATCATGATTTTTTTCATCTCATTTACTCAAATCAACTATGACATTATCCATATTTAAGAAATGACTAATATATCATTATTTCTAATAAGTATAATATGAATATATTTACTAATTTTTATATATAATAGTATATCAGTAATTTTATCTAAATTTCGATTATAATATCACAATTTTAATAAATATATTTAAAAATTTATGAGAATCACATCTCATCGCACTCAATTTTAGATAATTGAAATAAAGAAACCCTTGACTTAATTTCTATATATATATTGGGGCTTACCAATATTTTTTTAGTATTATTGATATGTGTTGTATGTGTAGAGATAAAATGATTTATTAGATATAACTTTATGTAAGTGGGATAATATTATGATTATCCAGAATGAATAGAATATATAAAAGAAGATGTCCTTCCCATTAACTTTATAGAAACAAAGTTTGTCTTTACTCCTTCATTACACATTTAATATAATAGTCCCATCACTACTAAAACACTGTTTTCAGTGCAACCATTCAATATTTAATCTAAAATCAGTGCTCTTTATACATTACTACTAAAAGATACCTTACTTTTCATTTTATTTGGTTTTGTTTTGTTTGAATGAAAACGAGAGGATCAGATAAATTACCCTTAAAATTACGCACATTTAATTCTTATTTTTATTATAGAAGGATCATTGTAAGCACTAACAAAGCTTCTAAATGGTAAATGTGAGTCACGAAAAAATATTATATTTTGAAATATAATATTATCCAACATTGGAAAATGAATGTAGTTTAGATTGATTTATAAGAGGGGAAGATGTAGCATAGTAAATGATTTGTTCAAGTGTTTTACGGTGTGATTTCTTCCCTCTTATATGTTATATATGAGCACATCCCGTCATAATTTCAGCCAAACATTATAATTTCAACACTATATGACAATGGAGTCAATAGATTTCTATCCGTAATAGATATGATAGATAGAATAAGCATCTATCTACTAACCTACCCTTGAAAAACAATGATCTTTTTGTAACAAGATTTTAACGTTGGTAACGAATGATAGTCTCGAAGCATTATTGAAGTATCATTAAATCAATGAAAAATTGACGATAAATGTTTTAAATTGTGAATGGAGCTCAAAACATCGAATGTTTAGACGAATAATATGATAAAGACAATGAAATTTATGTAGTAAATTAACTATAAATCTTGTGTTATTACATAATAATATTTATTTAACAAGGATAACAAACGATTTAACGAACTAGACGAGATATGATAACATTGGTTTCAAGATTTACCATGGTTTATAGTACAAGTTTACTATTTTTATTCAAAACGATGATCAAATTCAAATTACAGTACAAACAAACATATTGTCGTATTTGAAATCTTATCATGTTGCGAATCGACATAATCCCACAATTTAGATGTGCTTGAACAAAAGAAGATTTTGTGTTGTGTTTATGTGTTGATAAAGAGTGGATATGTTCCCTCCATGTCATATAAAGATCATAATCTCCTCCATTACTTTTTAGGAAATAAGATAAGTGAATAAATTATATTGAAAACATGATATTTAAATATTTATCTCAGTAATAAGAAATTCATAAAATATCATATAAATTAGCTATTATTTCAACCACCATATTTTTCCATTTTAAATATAATCAATTCATTTTATTATTTTATAACAAAATAGAGAATCAATATAATTATATATAGTGCAATTATGGGGTGTCATCGTCACGGACTCTATTGACTAAAAACAAACTCAAGCCATAACCGAATATTAATTTTTCCTAAACGCAAAACTAGATCAAATCAAAATATATGATTTTATTTTTAATATAATAATAAATTTATGATACATAATTTAAAGTTTAAATTTAAACAAAAAATTAAAGTAAATATAAAATACACTCAATAAATACTAAGGTATTTTAATTCATAATATTAAACTATTATAATAAAATACGATAAATAATGAATAATTAAGTTTTACATCTTCATCAAAAATCATATATGATAATATAATAAACTATGAATAAAATATAACATTAAATTGTTAATATATTAAAACATTGCTTCAAACAATGTATATTATCAAGTAATAAAACATGTTTTATTACTAATACTATACAAATAACATAATACACTAATTAATATTTTTGATTCTTTAACGGTTCGATGATCAAGTAAAAAATTAATTTAATGAACCGCATTTGAAAATATTAAGTTAAAATAGCATGGGTCAAATAGTGTGAAAGGTAACATAGAGTAAAAAAATGTCATATTGAATTAAATGCCACATCATGATTTTGTAATTTTATGGTATTAAATAAATTATTATATTTTGAGAAACGTTGCTTTCATTTATGTTTCCCATGAAAACCCATAAAAGGTAAGAATTCATAATGCAACCAATAAAGGCAACAGAGTACCAAAAGGCAAAAACACAAATCTACAGGTTTATTTTCGATTTATTTCATTTAAAATATTCAAATTAGTGCGGATTGTGGAGAATAAATCCATCATTATTAATCATATAATTAACTTATCACAAAAATATTCCATTATTATTGCTTTTTAAAATACTACATTTTTTTTGAATAATACGCTACTTTTTAAATAAGAAAATTATGAAGATAATCCGATATTTAAAATAATGTAAAAACAATATCCTAAAGTTTTAGAACCACTCAATAATAATTCTCGAGTTAATAGTAACAGTTTTATTTTTTGTATGAGTGATTTTGACAATTTATGTATTATTTTTAAATTTTTAAAAAGTCGGAAGACATGGTCATTATATAATATTTAAAATATTAACGAGAATTAGAACCAAATATAAACAGTTTTAAAACTTCGATAGCAAACCACACCATTCTTAAACTTTGAAGATATATTATTTAATACTTTACAAAATTGAGGAGTTAACAACACACGTTATATCAATTTCGGAGGCTTTATATGCAATTTATAAAATTTGAGACATCATCTTTACATTATTTCAAAGTTCGGACACCAATAACAAACAACACTTTTTTAAAAATATTAACCAAAGTTTAACCATGGTTACTTCCATTCATACAACTAAAGTTTTAACACTTACAAATCTGCCTAATTTCGATATTTACCGAACCGAATCGGTTTTATGTTGGGTCGGATGAACGTTGAACACCTGTAGTGTGATAAAGGCAAAAAAAACAAAATCAAAGAATTTTAGATACGTACGGAAGATTTATGAAGAGGAATGGTGTTATAAAATAGGGACTCTACCTCGCAAAGTTTCTCAAATCTTAGCTCTGGAGTTGCACAAGTTTTCATAGAATGGTTATGAATTATATGATCGGACAGGCAGTGTCCGGGCGGCAACTCGGAGATTACGATGGAGATCAAACAAAGCCTTGCCTTTTCGATGCAACTATTTTAAACCATCAACTCAACATACCATCTCAGTTCACATGGCCGGATAATGAACGCCCAACTCAACACCTCTTACCTGAGCTTCATGTTCCGGTTATCGATGTTGCTGCCTTTCTATCTAGTGATCTCATTGCTAAGGCGAGAATTGCTCGCTTTGTTGGTGAAGCATGCCGGAACCATGGTTTTTTCTCTGTAGTTAATCATGGCATTGATTCAAATCTCATAAAACAAGCACATAGTTGTATGAGTCATTTCTTTGATCTGTCGACTAATGAGAAACGAGAAGCTCTGAGGAAGCCCGGTGAGCTTTGTGGATATGCGAGTAGCTTCATAGGAAGATTCTCTTCTAAGCTACCGTGGAAAGAAACACTCTCTTTTCAATACTCTGCACAAGAGAAATCAGCCCACATTGTGGAAGAGTACTTTTATCAAACACTTGGTGAAGATTTTTCACAAGACGGGTATGATCAAGAACAATTGGAAAAATAAATGAATTTGATCCAAAGCTTATGTTTTGTTTGGGAAATTTGCAGGAAAGTGTACCAGGAATACTGCAGTAAAATGAGTGAGCTCTCACTTGCAATCATGGAGATTTTAGGGATTAGCCTTGGAGTGACACAGCATCGTTTCCATGAATATTTTCAAGAACATGAATCAATAATGAGACTTAATCACTACCCTCCATGCCAGAGACCGGATCAGACACTAGGCACTGGACCACATTGCGATCCAACTTCGCTTACAATTCTTCATCAGGATTCCATTAACGGCCTCCAAGTATTCGTCGATGAAGAATGGCGATCAATCAGCCCTAAGTTCAACGAATTCATCGTCAACATAGGCGATACCTTCATGGTAATCTATATCAGAATACTACTCAAGTAATTGACATTGAATCAACCTAACCCTTCTCTTTTTTCCAGGCTATGTCAAACGGGATTTACAAAAGCTGTTTACACAGAGCGGTTGTGAACAAGGAGAGTTCGAGGAATTCACTGGCTTTCTTTCTCTGTCCGAACAAGGATAAGGTAGTGGCGCCGCCTCCGGAATTGGTGTCTCCGATCCAACCGAGAAAATACCCAGATTTCAAATGGCCAACATTTCTTCAGTTCACTCAGAAGCATTACAGAGCCGACATGAAAACCCTGGAAAGTTTCTCAAATTGGCTCAATAATTCAGCCCTAGGAACAACGGATTTTTAATTGAGGAGCAGTTTTGTATTAACATAAATAAATAATAATATAATAAATAACTATATGTTCGTTTTCCCTATTTAAATAAGAGTTTTCACTATTTTATGCTCTTTCTCTCCATTCATAAATCATAATACAAGTAAATTAAATTACTCACTATCAAAATGATTCATAATATTCTAAATATATACTTAAACAAGAGCAAAAATGACTCAAATTTGTCAAAATTTACGCATTCTAAGAGCACATTTCAAATGGTCGGTTTTGTACCAATCAAAATTTCGACATAATAACGTAGTTTGAATTTCATGTGAAGAAACTGCAGTCTTTTACTACCTTCAGCTCATTACTTAATAGCATCAAACAACTCTGAACTGCCTCCATGAGGATTTCTGGTGATTTATTAACTGAGAACTCATACACAATGCCATTAACTTCAATCATGCTCGAACCAGGAACAGACTTCTTGATATCAAGGCTTTTCATCTGTGACCTGATTCTCTTGTGATCGTCTAATCTTCGGGATTTTAGGTACAAATCACAGAGGTTAATGTAGAAAGCATGGTTTTTGGGGTCTAGCTGAATCAGTTGATGACATAGTTTTTCTGTGAGTTCGAAATTTCTATGTTGTTGACATGCTCCAAGGAGTGCACCCAATATGAAAGCATCCGGCTTCATTGGCATGCTTCGAATTAGTTCTAATGCTTCGGTGAAAAGCCCGGCTCGACCGAATATGTCAATCATGCAAGCGTAATGCTGGAGGATGGGTTCGATTTGATGAACACGAGTCATTGTGTTGAAGTACCAGCAACCTTTGTCAACAAGACCAGAGTGAGCGCAGGAAGATAACAAGTTTATGTATGTTACTCCATTAGGCTTCACCCCGGCTTTTTGCATCGCTATGAAAAGTTCAAATGCTTTGTTACCATAACCATGGAGTGCAAAAGCTGAAATCATGGCTGTCCATGCTAAAACATCCTTGTTCTGCATTGTATTAAAGACCTCAAATGCCTTATCTATATAGCCACATTTAGCATACATGTCGACTAAAGCAGTTCCGATAACTAAATCGCATTTCATCCCTTTTCGTTCTAAGTAACTGTGCACCCATTTTCCTTGATCAATGGCTCCTAGAGATGCACAAGCTGAAATTGCGCTTGCTACAGTTACTTTATCAGGGATCACTAAATCTGCATTGTCTTTCGAAATTTGCATTTCATGGAAGAACTCTAAGGCTTCCTTTGCTCGACCACCTTGAACTAAACCAGTGACTACAGAATTCCATGTAATAATGTTTTTTCTTACGTTCATCTCCCTGAGATAAACCAGAGCTGAATCAAGCTCTCCAGCTCTCAAATACCCAATTATTATCGAATTCCATGAAACAACATCTCTGGTCGGCATTTCATCAAACACCTTCCTCGCATCATCTAAAACCCCACACACAGAATACAAACATATCAATCCATTCTGCACATAAACGTCACATTCATATCCATACTTCACTACATGATCCTGAATACCCAGACCCGCTTTCACATCGAATCTTCTCCAACATTCCTTCAGCACAAAAGGAATTGTAATACAATCAGGCGTAAACCCACTCCCTAGCATCTCCTTGTACAAAATCAAACACTCACAAGAAATGGGGTCGTTTATTATAGTGGCGTTCGCTCTAATCATTGCATTGAACATGAAGAAACTCGGGTTTGGAGTGCGTTTGAAAATTTTGGTAGCATAGTATAGAGATGTCAACGATTTGGGGACGGTGCAGAGGTAGAAGAAGAGGCGGGAAATGAGAAAAAATTGATCATTTTGAGATAAAAACGGCGAGATTATAACCTGGGAATATATTTGATTGAGCTGCTTGATGCTCTTGCAGCTATGTATCAAATGGGCTAAGGCGCTCTTCAAAGTTGGCCGATTGTATTCAATAATCATCTGGAGAAGAAAATCAACTGAAATTTTGAAGAATTGATTTACCGGTCTTAAATTGGACCCCATGGACCGCTTTAGAACCGGTTCAGACCTGCATGTATAAGAGAAATGAAAAAAAATTATAAATATATATATATTATATATTACTTTTAGTTTTTAAAATATTTCAATGAATGCCCTAAACAAGGTGAGATATTTTAGATTTATTAACATAATAATTTTAGTAAATTATATGTCAAGTCTAATAATGTGTTCTTTGGACAATTTGATTTGAATATTAAATAAAAATGTTTTTTGAACAGACTATTGAATTGGCTTATTCACACCGATATTGATAACATTGGTTTAGATTGATTTGAAAATATAATATTATAATATGCATTATGTTTAATGATAATATTAGGATAATTTGACATGATGAACATTAACATAATGAACACAACAACATGTGGATTATAAAAACCTTAGTCCAAATTAAAATATTTATTCGATGTTGTGTTTCTTATATTGAAATAAGCCAACATCCCAACAAGGGGTGCGTTAATATAAGTCGTAGGTTCGGACATCGTTGCATCCATACGATCATCACTGAACCAATCGTTTATCCCCGGACCTCCAACCACAGCTCCGATCAATAGATTCGGATTACTTTGTGGGCTTAAGAAATATTTTGTACCTCCCTTACATTGCCCCGAACCGTTGCCGACGATCCACGGTGGTGAATTCTCTGAGGAAACTTATTCCCATAACCCACCATGTATGACATTCTCATTGGATTACTCCCTAGTATGTAATCAACCTAAACAATATAACATAGAATTATGAAGAATCAAAACTATAATCGAAATACAAACCTGGCCTTTTACGAAACCAATAAGTCGAGATGGGGTTACGGTGATGCCATTGCAGTTGACGACTTTCTCGGCTCGTCGAAGGTATCGGGCGTAGCTTAGGAGAAGGAAAGATATGGATGTTGTGTGTTGCATGTTGCATCCTCCAGATTTGTAAAGAAGCCCACCCGTAGAACATATTGTCTGCCTCTTTGGGGATTCGGGTATTATTGAACATACGAACGCATTCGCATTCGTGGTGAAAGGAGTAATGCCTTCCATATTGTTATTAAGCACGTACTGAACACAAGTATCTCAAGTTAGAAAAATACATTAACAAAATTTAATAAAAGATGTATAGAAATTCATGATTCAATTGATTGGAAAAGTATTAATATAGTATATAAAAGAAATGAATCACATTGAAAATGTTAGGTCAAACATATTAATTAGTATATTATTCATCTTATAAACTATAATATTTATATTTTTTATGATACTATACCTTAGAAAGAAGAACGTTGATACCGGCATTCTTAGTGTCCCATCCAAATTCAAAAAGATTAGCCTGAATTTTGTCTCTGAAATTGTTCATGTTGTGGATTAGGTACTTCCAGTAAACTTGGCTTCTAGTTGCTCGATGTAGCCAAGCTGCTGCCCATAAAAGTTCGTCCTATAATAAAATACAAATAAAATATCAATATAATGATCATTTTATGCTTTTAAATCATAGTAGATTAATTGTCCCACATTGGTATATGTATATAGATACTATATTTAATGGGACGATGACATTTTAGGTTCTCAAGATTTTTTGAAGGTAAAAATAATTTATAAATTTTGATTTTTTGGTAAAATTAGTCATCATACTTCGTAATTTTTGACAAATCTAATCATCAAAGTTTAATGTTTGACAAAATTGTTTCTCAAATTATGATGATTAGGTTTGACACATGGGAACCGAATTAACCGAATTTTGGAATTATTAGTATCATTTTTCCAAAACGATCAAAATATGAAGACTATAGATTCCATATAAAAATTTGAAGTCCAAATTTATCCAAATTATAAAACTTTAGGGATCAATCATAATAGATTAATTTGTTAAAGAAAAATAATGTTTAAAAACTCGTAAGTCATAACAGCACACCGGTAGATCTAGTACATATTGGACATGTCGATTTGTACAAAATGATGATAACATATGTGCATGTATTAAATCTTATTTTATGCCTTCACATATTTTCTTTTTATTTTGTAATATAAATATATTAAATATTATTCATTTTTAATAACCTATACTTTTTGTATTTATTTTCTTAAACTAAGATGAATAATTAAACATAAAATTGTCAAATACTACACAAATTCATTAATAAAGTGAATAGGGTTTTATTTACAAACCTCATAGCCATTGTAGTCGCAATAAAAAGGGCATGCTCCATCTGGAATGCTATTACTGTAAGAGCCTCTATACTCGTCAGCAAACCGGAAAACCTAAATCAATTAATATTTTTTATAAGAAAAATAAGTAAATAAACAATTATACATTTCAGAATATTAACCTCAACTGCGCGAGCCAAAAGCAAATTGGCATACCGCTTATCTCCGGCGGCTCTAAAGGCAATAGATGCCGCCGCCATCGCCGCCGCCATTTCAGCAGAAACCTCCGATCCTGGTGCAGTTCTAGTGACCGCATAAACTGTTCGAGGTGTATCCATATCTTCGGGTCTTTCCCAGCAGTTGTGGTCTCCAATCGGATCCCCAACTTGGGCGTAGACAACGCCGGGGACGGCGGTGGACTTAAGAAAGTAATCCGTCGCCCATCGGACGGAATCAAGAGCATGATGAATATTTGGTCCCATGAACCTGCCGTATTGAATAACTCCCCATGCTAACATTGTTGTTGAGAAAGCCATCGGGAAATTGAACTTTACATTATCGCCGGCGTCGTAGTAACCTCCTGTTAAGTCCACCTGTTCATAATCATAAGATTTTGTTGAAAAATCAATCAACCTATTATTTAGTGCATAATTCTCAATTATCTAGGATGTTAATAATTGAGTTTATTTGGTTCTCAAATAGAAAATCTCATCAAATGCCATAGGATCATCAAATAGTTATTTTATAATGCACATAAAATATAAGCTAATTTACTATGCATTTTGTTGGATTTGGCCCACATTGCTAAAAAGATTGATTAAATGTGAATTTCATCACATAATGATTTGATCAAGTCTTTTAAATGTGTGACTTCATCTCCTTAGTCTTGTTCGTTCACGCTCTCTCGTCGTAATTTCTATTAGAATCTATAATTCCAACACATTCATTGTTAAAAAATCATGATTTCATCGTAGCTGCATCATCGTGATTTTGGAAAAAACTAATTTAACATTACATCTATTAATTATAATAAAATTATATTTATTAATTTTTTATATATATGAGTATATTAATATTTTTACATAAATAACGATAATAATTCCACAATTTTAAGAAACATGTTTAAAAATTCACGATTATCATATCTCACCATATCTTACCACATTTCACCGAACCTCACCACAACTCAATTTTAAAAAGCTAAACCAAATAAACTCATTATCTCATATTGAAAATGCTCTCTTATTGATTGAGTTATCCACTCATTTTCTCAAGTTATTGAATTCTAAATTTTTATATATTATTTGGCAAAATCAATTACTTAGATATCATTTTATTATAAACCAAAACATTTCTATTTCGATAATCAATGTGGGACAATATTCTCAACACTTAACTATACGAGTATTCATTCGGTTTAAAGAATCTAGAATTTATATAGATCAAGACTAGTTTAAATGATCTCGAAAACTAGAAATGTTTAACTTACACCACGATAATGACCATCAAGAAGAGCAGAATCTCCACGCCATCGTAATCATTGTGTTACAGGTAGTTTCCCAGAGCGTTGGCCTTCGAAGAAAAGTATGGATTTCATCAAAGCATCACCGTAGTCATGCGAGATTGCTTTTGAACCCTTTGTCGTCATCAACATGACAGCTAAAATTATATGTGAACATCTTCTCCATTCGTTCATCTTCTTGGACATGTTAACTACAATGTAATGGGAGTTTAAGTAACTCGAAAGTGAAGCAATTTTGAAGATTCGGACAATGAAATCCACTACATTACAAAAGAGTCAAAGAATCTAATGTTTTATATTTTGGAAACAAGATTAGAATCTCCATGGGGTTTTATTATTGAAATATGTAAATGATTAATTAGATATTTGGTCTCCAATAATAAAAAATATAAATGATTTCACACTATTTGATATATTAGAATAACTGTTTTCATACCGGACGGTATACCACCGATATACCATCCGGTACATCAAATTTCGCTCGGTACCGGTATTTTTTTTCGTACCGCCCGGTACCGGATATTCGGGTCGATTTGCGGATTTTTTCGGGTCTAATACTAAAATACTAATTAAATATTAATATTTTTAAAAGATAAAATAAAATAAAAATTGGTACCGACCGGTATATCAGTCGTACCGCTCATACCGGTCCAGACCGGTACGTAATTCTGGACCGGTATGAAAACATTGATTAGAATTGAAATTACTGATACATTTTAATATAATTGCCTTTGGGCTTGACATGTAATGGACTCTAGGCTCAAATTTTTTGTATTAAAATTTGTTGCTGTCTTAATGAATTATTAGTGTTTTTCAGAATTCTTGTTCTTTGCAACCACAAGCAACTCTTCATTCTCTCTTATTCATTTTTCTAGGTTGTAAGTGTAATGATCCGTGTACACTTGCACAAGATTAAGTTAATCCTAATGACTTTACTTTTTCCATAACATAAACTCCTAAATGTGTCATTGATCATATCTCTACTCAAATGTGGAGGCACTTAACTTTATGTTCCATTGAGATCTTTACTATTTTGCTAGGAAAAAATCTCGTAGAATGATGAACAAATCATTATACTTAATATATGATTATTTCTCATCTATAATCGATATTAACACACCCTAAGTGGTCTTATTCATCCCTCCATATGATCGTTATTTCTAGTTCAACAAATAACTACAAAACCACCACGAAAAGCAAAGATATGCTTTGTTTTATGGTATTGGAGCGCTGGATCGAATATTGACATTTTATGCATCATTTTTGTATATGAGCCCAAAACCCTATATTCTCATCAACATTTTCGTATTTATTCCAAGCCAAAGCTTCAAGTTCAAAAACTACAAAAATCCTTCAATACAAGTTTACCGGACATGTATAAACACACGATGATGTGATGACATGTTACGGAAACTCACCGAATCAATAAAAATGTCGTAAATATAAGTCACCAAAGATAAGTTAAGAAGTCTCATATCGGTTGCGAACGGCATAGTGTTGGGAAGAAATGATAAATATCTTGCCTAGTGTTATACAGTACATGCACATTACCATTGAAGCTAAGCTATTTATATGTTCAAAGATGACAAAAACAAACCTTGAAGAGAAGCACATGATGATGGATATTGACTGTTTGCCTGCTTCAGAATCTGAAGCATTTCATCTATTTGATATGAAAACATGTAAACTTCATCTGCTTCTCCCTTTCTTGCAAAATCTTCAAGTGTCCTAACATTAAATCCACACTATTTATCAAGATTAATGTAAAGAAAGGGCGAAAGACAAATTTGATCCCAAAAGTTTTGGGTTTTGGCAAATTTGGTCTCCAAATTTTATACATTTTGTAAAACCAATTCCCAAGGTTTTAAAATGTCAAATCCAATCCCAAAAGTTGTGTGTGTGTGGTATAATTGGTCATCAAAGTAACATTACGCAAATTTGGTCATCAAAGTTTGTAAAACGTGGCAAATTTAGTCCATAATGCTGTTAACGGTTCCCAAACTTTGCAAAATGAAGACGAAGATGAACGAAACAAATTTTCCTTGCTTTAGAAACAAAAAGCCCTAACGGTAACAACGTTACATAAATTGGGAACCAATTTTGCCAAATTTCCGAAACTTCGGGGACTAAAATTGTTAGTAGGTGTAAACTTTGAGGGCCGATATTACCAAAATCAAAGTTTAGGGACCGATTTTGCCACTTTGGGGACTCTATTTGTCAAATTAATCAAACTTCGAGGACCAAAGTTGCCAAAATATTAAACTTTGAGGACTAAATTTGCCGTTTAAAAGTTTGGGGACCTAATTTGCATTTTATGCAAAATTTGGGGACCAAAGATGCCATTTTCTCGTAAAGAAACTTGTCGAGATTGCGTACCTTGAGTCGAATTCCATGCCATGCCCTTCAGCAGAGTACAAAACTTTGATCATAGGATGCATAACGCGCTTAAAATCTGCCCCACAACTTTCAGAACAGCCCCACGAATTCGGATTCAAGAGAACAATATGTAATAACATTGATTTCGTCTTGATATCACGAACTACAGTTCGGTATGATAGTTCATCTTGTGCCATTTCCAACAACTGGCTAGCGAATATTCGTTCGAGAGTATAGTTCCTGTACATTACACAATAGCTGTAAAACAACACAATAAATCTAGATAGATACGATTGTAATAATGGATAATAGCATCGAAAGAGCTATCGATAATGCATCTATGTAAACTTGACTTTATATTAATGGAAATTCTCAATAAGGCAAGGGATATAGAGTGTACTCAAAAGCATCTGTTGATCCTGAACAAGTTGAGATGTTGCACTTGAAAAGACGAACCCCGCCATCTGCTGGTGTATAATCATCAATGGAAGGATAAGCTCCAATATGATGAGTGCATTGAGGACAAAAGCATTCATTCCACTTAATTTCTTTTGAAATTCCAGAAGATTTAATCATGAAACCATCACCTAAATAACCATCAAGAAATACTCTCACATTTTCAAGTTCACCATCTGATGATGTAATTTGCAATTTTGAGAGCGTTTCCAATAGTTCGGGACTACAGAGACTGTTATTGCAACATGATGTATCATGTTTCTCACTTGTCGTAGTTGCTTTACTTACATTGATTTCCTTTTCAAAGGAGGCATATTCGTCGTCGATTGAGCAGGTCTCTTCATTGGCATTGGAATTCGTATTCGTATTCGTATTCCTAACCTCGTCTTGGGAAACTTTACTTGACTGGTTAAAAGCCTTTTTTTGTTTTACCTTGAAATCCTGCAGTTGAAATCCCAGAAGATCACTCTTGCATACAAGTACAGTTGATTCACTTAAGAGGCCTGAACCTGGAGAACACATGTAAGATTTGGCATATGATGCTACAAGCTTCTCACTAATGCCACCAAATGAACAACAACAATTTCCAAACCAATTGTCAGCAGAATCCCGCCAGTTAACGGATGGCATCTCGTAAAACGAGCTGTGGAATATAATTTAGGATCAGATTTCAGCATCAAATTGAACAGAAAGATGTATGAGAAGAATCAAATGTGTACCTAAGTTCTTTTGTCAGCTTATAAGAGCAATTTCTGCAGTAAAAGTGCACATCCTTCGTATGTGACAAGTTCTTCAAATCTAAAAAGTGATATTCTTGGAAATTAGAAAGATAATAGCAATTGTTCAAAGCAATATCTTTGAAACAAGGCAAATCAGGCATGTTAAAAGGAAGGGTACTCGCAATTACAATCTACAATTTGAAGTTACAAGCACTGAAAAATTCTGCCAGGAGCGAAATACATTTCACCCAAAAGGCAAATGAAAGTTTAAGTTAATTACACTTAGGAACTGATAGTCGGCTTATAAAAGACATATTCACTAACCAGAATCCACAGTAGGCCGAGAGCGCTCGTTATTTTCTTTCTCCAAATCGAGAATTGAATCAAATTTTGAAATAAGAGGATGGGCAACTGGAAGTAACAAAACGAGTTTAACTTCAATGTGATCATCGAAGCCCTTGAAATGGGGTGGAGAATCGGGGTCAATCAAAACCCTGGGAATCAGAACCCGAAGCTTCGTTACTTTTTCGGAGGCATCTTCCTTGAATGAAACCAGCAATATAGATTCTTCAATGCGAAGACTGACTTGGAGGTCTGTTATTTCCCATTGGAGTATCTTTTCAGAATTGAATAGGAGCAGCCGTATAATGGAGGAGTGAGATTGTGCTTCCCATGTAAATTTCCACGCTTCACAGCTAGCGGTTGCGGACGCCGGCGGCATATCCCTTCTACTTCCGACGTCGGAAGGAATATAGAATTTTGTTGTAATTTCTGCAAATCTGACAAGTAGAGCTCAAGAAATTACGAGCCCCTGTCCAACGAGCTTATTACACATTTCGGGCCAAACTGGTCAGCCCAATTGGCCCACTTACAAATTAAAATATTCATGATTTAAATAATATTTTCAAAAAATGTGTATATTATAGTATAATCCTTAAAGATGTCGACTAGGGGTGAGTAGGTAGTGTATAACACAATCAAATTCTCTTAAACGTAATAAGTAATAGTAAAATAATCTCATTATCTATGAGAAAATTACGACGTTGACCCTCGATGTTTAAAATAGTGTAAAGATGATGTCCTCAAAGTTTGTAAATTGTATTAGAATCCCCCGAAGTTTCAAAATCGTTCAACAATGACCATCGAGTAAATAATAGCAGATTTTGACAATTTATTCATTATTTTAAAATTTTTCAAAATTTGGAGATAGTGTAATTAAATTATTTAAATGTTAATGAATCAAATACAAACTATGAAAATATTTAAAATATTAACGAGTATTAGGGTTAAATATAAACGATTTTAGATCCTCATGGATCACCATGCAATTCTTAAACTTAGTGTTTACAAATTTTTAAAATTCGAGGTCAACAACATCCATTATATAAACCTTAGATGATTTACATGTAATTTATAAATTTTGAAAACATTACATTTACATTATTTACAAGATATGTTTACACTTTTACACTATCAAAGAATAAGTATACTAATAGCTATTAACGACTACTCAAAATAGAAGTAGTCATTTATTTGATGCACATTGTAATAAATATCAAACACTTTTAGTATACTTATTCTTAATATTTAAAGAGTTGAGTTGGTTGGATCGTTTGGAAATTGGACATAAGTTTGAATTTTAGTTTTTTTCACAATTTTGGGTTAATAATTTTATTTGGATTTTTGTAACCCAATCTAATCCACACAATTGATACCCCTAGAAATGAACATACGTAAATTTGGTTCTCGTTTTTGTCGAATTCATGATCCAAACTACTTCAATACACACTATTCAAACTTGATCTAGACACGATTAAAAATGTATGGGTATATGCACATTATATTTCATTAGGCCCAACTCCTAAATGGGTCATAAAATACTGATTTTTCAATATTGAAAAATAAATAGTTTCATAAGAGAAAATGTATTGTTTCGTATAATTAATCGAATATGATCCAAGACGATATGAACCCATCCAATGTGTGTGTGTGTGTGTGTTTACATATTACGCAAAGGAGATTGATTTGTAGTGATGAACTGTAGATTTGATTGCTTGTTCAACTGGGAGTCTTTCCAAGCTTGAAGCACCATAGAAGCCATGAACTCCTCTTGTTCTCTTTAGAACATACTCTGCTTCCTTGGGTTCACATATTGGCCCTACATTTCAGACAATGCATCAATGTTTTGAACAAATCATACCGAACCGGCCGGTTTAATTACCTCCGTGGCATAGCACAATGACTTCAGGATTAATCCTATGAGCAGAATCTGCAATATCTTGCACAAGTTTCACACTTTCGTCAAGTGAAATAGCCGTTTTTGCACCAATTGAACCCGATGTTGTGAGTCCCATATGAGCCACAATTATATCAGCACCAGCTTTAGCTAAAGATATGGCTTCATCTTGGTTAAAAGCGTATGGGGTTGTCAATAATCCCATTTTGTGTGCCTTTGCAATCATCTCAACTTCTAAACTGAAAAACTCCATTTATTGAGAAGAATGAATGAAATTGAGTAACTAAAGTTTTACCTGAATCCCATCCCAGTTTCCTCGAGATTTCGTCGAAAGTTTCCGTCAAATAGTCCGACCGTTGGAAAGTTCTGTACCCCGGAAAATCCAATACATTCTAACTGTTTAAGAAAAAGATCCATTCTTCGAAATGGATCAGTTGCACAAACACCAGCAAGAACTGGAACTTGTTTCACTACCTAATAATGTTGGATCATACAAAATGTTCAAATTATAGAGTGGCCGAAATAACGGGGAGAGTGTGAACCAACGGGATTAAGGGAAGGAATTCACACATTTAAAAGACTTGAACAAATCAAGTATTATGGTACCCCTTCCCTCTTATAAACCATTCCAAATTCTATCTCACTTCCAATGTAGGACAATTTGACATTTCTTCACACAAGAAAGCAACACCAGAGAGTCGAATAATTCGAGAAATTTAATGGAGAGGATGCTTACAGGCAAAACTTCATTGGCCATGTCGAGTACGATGGCATTAGCATCAGCAAATGGCAATAGACCAGCCAAAGATCCTCTTCCTGCCATTCTAAATCTACCCGAGTTATACACAACAATCAGATCAACTCCGCCTGCTTCTTCAAACTTGGCAGATATGCCAGTCCCAGCACCAGCACCAATAATAGGCTTTCCTGAATGTATTTGGTGTTTCAGTTGCTGTAGAATATTCTGAGTCCGTTGCAGTGTTTCTGTATCAGTGAGCCATAAAAATATAAGCATCACATAAAGAAACAGAAAATCAAAAGAAAAACAGCAGGAGGTTGTCAAACCAGGCTTTGCATCAGGGAAGTTGCTTAAGCTGTAAGTGAGACTTAAATGGAAGCTCTCCAAATCAACTTTTGGAGTAGCAGTTTCAGTTTGAGTGACTTTGAAGGATTGATGAACAGATTTACTAGCAACATTAGAATCAGCAACAATCTCCAGGAATGAATGTGCTAGTGCGGTTCCAAACTCTGGGTCATTAATATGATAAGGAAAAGATTTGACCTGCCGGTAGAGAAATGTGATTTGTCAACAAGCACAACACTAAAAGTGGAAAATTATAATGAATGGAGGAACCTGGCGCTTTTCAGTGATCTTGATGAGTCTCTGTAACTCCTCTATAAGAGTTCCAGTAGCATCTGAATCATAGAAAGCTTGACCAGGTGCATCTAATGCTGAGACACCTTTCGTCGGAAGACAAACACATATATTTGAGGATGCCATGTTTAATTTATCCACCAAGAATGCAGCAAATTTCTTGTTCTCATCTATGGTAGTCCGCATTAATGTAACCTGAAAAATGGGAGATTTGTTCTTCGCAGACGAACTACAATAACTCGGCAAACTGGGAGAAGAAATAAAACAGTAACACTATTCATATTGTTGCTGTAAGTTCATATAAAATATGTACCAACAATTGAGATAAAATAGAACCAACTAGATAAAGGTTTGATAGAATTTTCACCTGTTGATTGTGTACATAAAACTTTCTATCTTGAAATTTAGAAGGTATAGTATCTTTAGGTCCAAAGTTGACCATATCCAATGCTCCAACACTGAGAACTACAGGTATGTTTCTTTCAAGTGCAGCATCAAAACGGGAACTGTCGCATGCCATTGTTCCACCGACAATATAGTCAGCCACCTCAGTTGTTGTAATGTCAATAACACCCTAAAGCAAAACACAGATGCTAATAAGCAGCGAAAAATAAACAATATTTTCAAATTTTAGTCAAGAATACAGCATTCTTCATGCCACTTAACACCTTGATGACATTACAGTTCAATTCATGTAATAGCAATCAGCACACTTTAAGCACAAAATCCCCACATTCATTATCAAAAGTTAAGAATGTTAGATATGCATATATATACCTTCAAATCAGACAAAAATCTTAAATGGAAAAAAATGATCAAGCTGATAGTTTAATTATGTAGATAGAAACACGGGATTTGCTAGAAAAAACCTGTATAAAACCTCCTCTAATAAGATCCTCCATAGCCTTTCCTCCAACCCCAGTGGCATGAAAGACCAAAGTTTCGTAGCCTTCTCGAGCCAATATATCTTTAACAACATTGACACAGGGTGTAGTCACCCCAAACATGGTTATACCAATTGTACCTTTTGCACTTGCAGAAGCTGATAATCTCGATATCTCCAGTTGTCCAAGCACCATTCCAGAAAATGCAGAGGCAGCATTGGACAATATCAATCTACTAACATTATTAATTCCACAAATATCTACAACTGATGGAAATAACACGAGATCAGATGTTCCTATATAAGGCTCAGTTTGACCACTAGCAACTGTGGATATAATCATCTTTGGAATTCCAATTGGAAGACATTTGAAAGGAGATGATAACAATGATGTCCCACCACTTCCACCAAGGCCTATTAAACCAGCTAAAGTTCTTTTCCTCTGGGATTCTCGGAGGAAGGCCGTGAACGATTCACTCATGATAGAAATAGCACCGCCTCTGTCATCTGGAAGCTGTGCACATTTCTCATGGCATGAAAGAACAACTTCTCTTGAAACAAAATTGAAATCATCACAGATTTCGATATGTTTCCCACCAGTCGATACATCCACGACTGTCACAACCACCTATAGATGTAAAGACAAACATATGATTAAAATATCTAAGAACCAGAATAACAAGAGTTTCAGAACAACATAAGTAATTTCATTCCACAAACTAAGCCTTAAAAAGGATATACATTTCATATTTCTAAATTATTTGCGTATCAAATTACAGGTCAGTCCCAATCCAAGGTAAAATAATTGGTTAAAATCATGTACACCCATGCATAAAAATCTTAATACGGATCAAACAACATAATATCAACTATAAGTTTTAATCAATTGCCGATGTAACCCATACTACAATTCGTCAACGCCCTGAGAAACAGTTGATTTTTGGATGACTATACATAATCAAGTACATCATCAACTATTTCTAGTTCAAAACATATGAATGTAGCTAGATCCTCTATGGAGACAAATACACTCCATAAAATAGGGAAGAAAAAGATACCTTGCGAAAAAAACTCCGCGAAAAACGTTCAAGATTTGACCGAAGAGCATTAGCAACAAACCGAATCTCCTGAAGCTTTGTATCAGCAGTTCCAACGCAGAAGACCTGCATAACTTCACTTCCCTCAACGTCCATTTCGTCAGATCTCCTGGTTTTCATCGGTTGAAAACAAGGAGAGTCGGTGGTACTTAATAATGGATCATCAGTACTCGCAGTCTTACACTAGAGTCGCTATATAGGAACTAGCGTTTCTCAACTACAAACTTAGGAGTATTTAATTGTAATTAATAAACAACATACATAAGAACAGAAAAAATATATAAACTTAATTATTGATCACAATCATTAAATTATATTTATATAAATACTCGTATGACTGAAAATGGTGCACTATTGTAGGTATAATGTTTTAAAAACCTATATAGTGCATTTGTATCATGTATACAACAAGTGTACTTAAATAAAAAAATAAATTAAATTATTAAACTATATTAAATATCAATTTTTTGAATAATTCTCAATTTATATTATTTTTACTTCAAAAAAATAAGAAAAAAATTCTACAAATCTTATATATTTTTTAAAAATCAAACAATTTATATTGGATCAAATCTACTTAAAATATGTACTAAGTGATATTTTGTTTAAATACGGACTAAAATAATGTGTGGGTGTCATTTTGCTCACCCCAATGCATTAGGTTAGAGGTGTGAATTTATAAGTATGTTCAATATTTCTCCATTAAATTTGTATTTTTTACATATTTATAAAAAATTTCAAGTATATAAGTTAAAGCTAATGAAATATTTAGAAAGAAAATAAAGAGATTGAAATATATAATGTGTGATGGGGTTGAGCAACAACATATTTATAAAAATTTAAATAATCATATATTTAATGTATTTTAATTAAATTCCTTAAAAAATAAATCGTGAACTATATTCCTACTTTTTACAATATAACTGAAAAATTTGTTCAATTTAAATATATATTTACACTATATAATTCCTACAGTTTAATAAATATTCTAATAATAAGTGCAAAACTAAATTCTGGGTGAAATAACTATAAATTTTAAAATAAATTATATAATATAAATTAGATGAAATTCTAATGAAAGAAGACATCAAAATGGTATGTATGTCTCATAATTTCATGTATGGTCCACCAAAATTAAATAAAATTGAAAATAATAAATATTATAGAATATTGAAGCTAAAGCGGGAGAGATACAATTGCGAGCTCTTCTTCTTGATGAAACTTAATTTGCTTCTCAATGAATGCTTCAATTGCTCTCTGAAACTCCTCGTTACTCATCTTCTCCACTTCCGCCTCCGCCTCCGCCCCGCCTCCGCCTCCGCCTCCGCCTCAGCCTCCACCGCAGTTTCAATCTTCACCGCCTCTTCCAAATTCTCCGACAGAATAATCGCTTTGGGTTGCACGGTTTTCATCTCCAAAATGATTTCTTTGTCCTCGTAAACCACCTCCGGAGCCCAGCCTTCGTCGGAATTCTGCTCCTTTTCAAAGATAGAGCTTGACCGGGAGTTACACAGGAGGGTTATAACTATAATATTGCTTACTAGAAAAACAAATACGTGGCTAAACACGACAGCAAGTAGCCGCCGGAAGTATTCGCCGGAGGGGAAGCGTGGGTACGCCCAGAATAAGAAAACAAGCGTTAGTAATAACTCAAGAGCTCGGAAAATCTTCTTCGCTTTATCTGCCATAGAACAAGAAGAAGAAGAAGAAGAAAACAGGCACTGATAAGTTAACTCACATCAGAATCAAATCAGGAGAAGTGTGCATATAGAGCTTGTGTATGTATATGTGAATAAAAGGCAGAAGACCAGCCAAGTCGAATTTATAGAGGGAGGACTCAGTGGATATATTTAATAAAAATGCATAATAATAAATGTTTTAATGATTAATATTAAATATTTCCATGTTTTAATTTATTAAAGTCTTAAGTATATGACACCAAATTCTTCAAATACTTACCTAACTTGTATTACATTTTCTCCATTATCATCTTTATATATAAAATACAAATTGTATTAAAGACTCAATTGGTAATTTAAACATCTATTTTTTATTGAGTAAGAGATCAATCTTAATTGAGAAAATAATGCATTCAAATTTGACAAAATTGATCCTATGATATATTGAATCACCAAAATTTTGACAAATTTAGTCTTTTAAGTTTACAACATTTGCGAAAATTGAAAACTTTGGAAACGAGGAAAGTATGATAACTGATTTTATAATCTTCATACTTTGATAATCAAAATTACAACAATTATAAAATATTGTAATCAAAATTGTCAAAATTATGAAATTATCGAGACTAAATTTTTGTCTCGCCCATCATAATTATTATTATCATTATATAAATATACACTCACACTTGATCTTAATTATAATTACAAGCATAACAAATGTTAATGACTAACTAAAATGAAGAATTACAATGATATTCAATAAACTAGAGAAAATCACCAATTATAATATCCAATAATTTACACCGATGTACGGATTTGTATTTTTTAAAAAATACCCCTACAAATAATATAATATATTGATGGGAATTTGTGCCGTTTTCTCAAAGTATTACACGAAATACCAATAAAAAATGATGGAAGGGAGAAGAACATGCTTATTCTGTATTTAAGTAAATTAAATAAATAGCTGTCAATATATAAATTAATATTTAAATATATTATAATGTGTAGCATGTAGGTAGCCAAAAATTTAGGGCACAGGAATAGCATCTCAATAATGAATTGCAAAGTCATCTATATCCACATACATTCATCAATGTCCTCAATTTATATTTAATGAGGTCACATATGATCAATTCAAATTTTATTTAAATTAAAATATTTAATTTAATATAAATATGCACTCAATCCAATTATGTTGTATTTTGAATAATTTATCGATGGCACAATATAAGAAATATTTTGAATAATTAACATAGAGCGCAAAATGAATATTCTTAGTTGGATGATATTGATAAATTTGGTTCCCAAATTTTTATTTGATATTCGTAGTCTTCATACTTTGATAGTTTTGGCAAAAAATAGTCTTAATGATTTCTAAAATTTGATAAATTTGATCTTTATGTGGCAAAATTTGATGATAAATTTTGTCATATAAATTAATTTTGAGGACTAATTTTTCCAAAAATACAAAATTTGATATTAGTTTTACCTTAAAAAAACTTTGAAGATTAAATTTACAAAATGAAAAATGTTTGGAAACTAAATTTACCAAATAATACAAACTTTATGACATTAAATGTCATTTTCCTATTTTCATATCATTTAAACTTAACTTAAATAATTATTGAAAATTGCATTTGTATAATTAATTTGAGAAAAAAATGTTTAATAAATGTAGGGTTGGATGTGGATTGGTGGGTGTATGTGGACCTGTAGTAGCTTAGTTTTATCTGTCGGTCAGGGAAGCGTTGCCCGGACAAGATGTTACCTTGCTAAAAATAAAATATAAATAGATTGCCCTAAAATTGAGGCACGGATTAATGTTTTTCCAAAGTAACCTGTCTGTCTGAGCAGGGCAGGGAGCCTGACCCGACCCCTACCTCAACAAGGAAATGCAAAGCAAGCATACTAATTGCTCTGGGCCCCGCTTCAATTAAATTCATTTTCTACATTTCTATTTGAAAATACGGTGGGTTAACTTGTGGAATATAGACACGAGATGATAATGAATTAATTAAATTGTTTGGTCAATTTAGGTATCATAATCAAACACTAATATATTTATATTTTAATTAATAAAAATATGGTAAATTAATAATTTCGTAAATCATGATCGTTACATAGACAATGTTTTCATATCTGTCCGGAATTACGTACCGGTCCGGACCGATATGAGCGGTACGACCGGTATACCGGACGGCATTTGATGAGAACTCGAGGACCGGGTACCCTGTAATGGGTGAGACCCGATAATAGTTGGGCCAACTTAAATAATCAAAACGAACACTAACAGCCCACTTACACCTTTAGGAAGAGCGGCCCGATGTTCAACACAGAGGACCGAAGATAACCTTAGTAAAAATAAGCGTTATCTGCCAGTTGGCTCTGGGGTTCGGTCCGAACAGTTACAAAACGGTTACAGGCTCACGCGTTCCACGCTTCGGGCCCTGTCACGTTTATCATGCTTCGGGCCCGATCACGCAGACCACGCATCGGTCCCAGCCTCGTTTTACATTCTGCTATAACAACCTCTAACAAACTTGTCAGAGGCGGTTACAGGACGTGGATTACACTCGCCGGCAACTCTATAAATACAGGGAAAGACGAAGGAAAAGAGAGGACCCTTTGGATGCAGAAGAACAGGCTGTTACGCTGCCGGATTCTTCTTGCTTTCTCTACCTCGTCATTTTCATTAACCTGTTTGTATGAACTTTGATTCGTTTCTTTAGTGAGCAGGCTAAGAGCATAATCAGCTCTTAGTCGAGTGGTTTTCACCCCAATTCACGGGGTTTCCACTATATATTGTCGTGTATTTACTTTGGTTTTTAGCTTTTAAATCGTCTTCCACATTTTAAAGAAATCAGAACCGAGTTCGTTTATTGAACGAACCGGACGACTGTTGGTACCCCCTAAAAAGGGACCATAACATCATCAAATTTTATTTTATTTTATTTATTAAAAAATTAATATTTAATTAGTTTTTTTAGGATCACACCCTAAAAAACCCGGAAATCGACTCTAATATCCGGTATTGAGCGGTACGAAAAAAAATATCAATACCGAGCGAAATTTGACGTATCGAACAGTATACCGTTCGGTATGAAAACACTGAAATCATGATTTTTTAAATACATTGTTTTTTTTTGTTTTATGTGTATTAAAAAATAATCATATTTTACTGCAAGAAATGGTTGCAATTATTGGAATATAAGATTACCTAATTGAGGATATTCACTATATGCTAATAAAATTGCGATACAATATCGTAACACAATAAGACAACGAAATTCAAGTTTTTACTTTCAACCATGATCTAATGGCTAAAATACAATGATCAAATGAAAATTAATGATATGAATATGATTATTATAATTTGTAATATGTTTTATATCAAATATAAAACACAGATTATATCAAATCAAATCACTACTAGATTTTATTAAGCACCTTTAAACACTAAATATAGCTAATTGAACTCAAATAAGAAAATTAGCGTAGTATGTCGCGTTCAACAAATCTTTGGTTTTTTTGAAGCGCATAAAATAAGCATAATTATGGTGCATTAAACACTAAAAAGTATGTGTTTAAGTATCAATGTTAACACAATATGTATGAGCACTTTGAATTTAGAAATGAGTAAATTACTTTTGGTTATAATTACTAATATGTGAGAATCATTCTATTTATTTATATATGATGATATATGAATATTTTTATATATATGATACCGTAAGTTTACAAAACACTTTTGAACTTTGCGATAATCATATTTATTATTTAACCACCATCGTTTATTATATATCATTACACTAGTCTCAAATACAATATTGATGAGAACTCTAGGACTGGGTACCTTGTGATGGGTAAGACCCAGCAACGATTGGGCTAATTCAAATGGCGAAAATGAATCCCTATAGCCCATTTATACCTCTAATGACGAGCGGCCCGATGTTCAACTAGAGGACCGAAGCTGACCTTGACAAAATAAAGCGTTTTCTGCCATCTGGCACCTGGGTTCGGTCCGAGCGGTTACAACTCACGTTTACCACGCTTCGGGCCTTCCCACGTTTACCACGCTTCGAGCCCGATCACGCAGGCCACGCCTCGGTCCCAGCCTCGTTTTACATCCCGCGATAACAACATCTAACAAACCTGTAAGGAGCGGTTACGGAGCGTGATTTACACACGCTNAATACATAAGGATAAGGAAAGATTAAAACGTAAACACTATTTCATACCCGATCCTTCTGATGGATCTGAATCTGAACTAGAAGAAAATACCCCCTTCGGGGCTGGAGCTCCGGTCCTACCCGCAACGCCCATCTCTATTAACCTTCTCTCCCGAAGCAAGTGTGTTTGCGGTGTCCATGCGGGAGGGATTGAACCTGCTTCGATCCAACTGACCTATGCGTGGGTGAGTTATGCGTGGCCATACTTTCAACAGATCCTCTTTCGGAACTGTCATCCACACATAACAAGCCTCCCACGCATGAAGAGACTCCTCTTTATCTACAATTGCGCACTCTTTGGTGCGCACCGCTATGTAATACAACTTACGACATCCCAACAGACCTTTTCCCTTTCGGGACCCATCCAAAAACAGGTTAAAGAAGTGTTCTAAGGTTGGGGCCCGATTCTGTTGGTGACAATAAAAAATGAACGCTACAATATATACGTAACTGCCCGGGAATAACGCAAAAGTGGGGCAGTGGATTTCTTTAAGCACGGCCGCTACAAAAGGATGTAGCGGAAAACAAAGCCCGCACTTTAAAGAGGCGTAGGTAACCGGAATAGCGGACGCCGGCACATTCGTCTCCGCCGGAAGAAAACAGGGAATGTCTTCCCGTCCCTTCCAAATAGAGTAATGTGCCGGGATTGAAAACTTAGACCTAAACTCCTCATTCTCCAACTCAGACATAGAAGGATAACGCATTTTATGAAGAGCCATGAAAATATACCTTAGAAAAAGCGAATTGGAAGAGGGTTGGACGAAAGAGCGATTGAGGGCACAAGAGCTTGATGCGATTTCTCTTCCCGAAAATGACGATGAGAAGAAACAGTGCCCTAAATCCCGATTTAAATATTAATCTCCCAGCCAATGACGTGCCGTCACGTAATACTGCCCAAGACTGTGACAGTACGTAGCGCACTCATCACGTCTCTTGAACTACCGAAGGTAAAGAGACGTGGGTTGGGATATTAATATTTAAAGAGTGACGAAAATAAAAGTATAATTTAAATATACGTTATTAGCTCTTAAGCGTGATCGATCCATACACTGAGGCAAACTTCGGTCCCCTGGACTCTCACTACTTACAGGTACGGTCCCTTGTTCTCATGAATGTGCAAACATCATGTGATCGGCCTTGAATCACTTCTGCGATTGGCAATCAAGCTCGAGGGGCTAGTGATGAGAACTCTAGGACCGGGTACCTTGTGATGGGTAAGACCCAGCAACGATTGGGCCAATTCAAATGACGAAAATGAATCCCTATAGCCCATTTATACCTCTAATGACGAGCGGCCCGATGTTCAACTAGAGGACCGAAGCTGACCTTGACAAAATAAAGCGTTTTCTGCCATCTGGCACCTGGGTTCGGTCCGAGCGGCTACAACTCACGTTTACCACGCTTCGGGCCTTCCCACGTTTACCATGCTTCGGGCCCGATCACGCAGGCCACGCCTCGGTCCCAGCCTCGTTTTACATGCCGCGATAACAACCTCTAACAAACCTGTAAGGAGCGGTTACGGAGCGTGATTTACACACGCTATGAACTCTATAAATATAGGGCAAGACGACGGAAATAGAAGGACCCTTTGGAAGCGGAAGAACAGGCCGTTACCCTGCCGGAATTCTTACCGCTTTCTTAACCTTGTCATTTTCATTAGCCTCTCTTGTATTGACTATGAGTTATTTCATTAGTGAACAGGCTAAGAGCATAATCTGCTCTTAGTCGAGTGGTTTTTACCCCAATTCCTGGGGTTTAAACTATATATCGCCGTGCATTTATTTTATCTCCAGCTTTTGATCGTCTTTCACATTTAAAACAAATCAGAACCGAGTTCGTTTCTTGAACGAACCGGACGACTGTTGGTACCCCCTAAAAAAGGACTATAACAGTTTGGCCCGTCAGTGGGGACGATTCACTAATCCCATTTGAGTTTTCTACCAGGGATAGGATAATCAAAGGCATGGCGACTGGAACTCCGACGAATAATAGTGACGTGCTTCCCGACAGTCTTCTAGCACCAACATTCACTTTACAGGATTTGTAAGCTGTCGTAAGGAAGGTGGTATTGGAAATTACGTCGGAGAAAAGTGGAACAGAACCACCAGCTGTATCCAGCCCTGTTCCAGAAGTAAAGGATACGAGAGTGATCCTGACGAGCGCAGTACTGATGATGAAGAAATCATCAGGCGTGGCGTCACAACGAGGAGGACTAAATATCGGTCTACTCCTCCCCCTCCGGCCAGAGCTCTAACTCCCGATCCTGGAAATGACCAGGAGCAGATGCAACGACGAATAGATGAGCTCACCAGGGAGTTACAGAATATGCGTGCATTGAAGGATTGCGAACCGAATCTGGGACGCAATCCTGGTTTATTTAACAGGGCCATGGAGGCTCCTATCAGGCGGAGTAAGGATGACGATTGGTGGCATAATTTACATGTTGTCCAAACGTCATCCCAACAATCTGAAGGCGTATCAGCCGCCTTGGGAGATTTGATGCTCCCCTTTTCTGAGGAAATCTGGGCAGTAGTCCCAGACCGGCATTATCGCAACCCAGAGGGGTTGCCAACATTTTGTGGCGATGGTGATCCGATCGATCATGTCGCTGATTTCGAGTTACGTATGGGAACGGTTCGGGCCTCTGATTCATTAAAGTGCCGCATCTTCGCGGCAGGATTACAAGGCGATGCCCGAACATGGTTCAAAAATCTGCCGGCCCGGTCCATACAGTCGTATGGCGGGTTTATTTTGGCTTTCTCATAGCAATTCGCTCCAAATGTAGGACCGCCTCGAAGCAGGCAGGAACTATATCAGCTAAAATATATCACGGCGAAAATGAGTCTTCGGTCCTTTATGGAGAAGTTCAACAGGACCGCCCGGGGCATCAAACTCGAGCTCCGGGATAAAATCGATATTCTACAGCAGGTCTTAGGACCGTGCGGCATTTCGGCCAGTTTGGTGAAGAGCCAACCATCTACCTTGGGAAAACTTCTTCAGAAAATCAACTAGTATATTAAGGTAGATGAAGCGCTGGGGCTTGGTTATCGGAAGCCTAGTGGGAATTCTGAGCCCGCAGGTGATCATAGGGTTTCATACCCGAAGAAACAGTCGCGAGAAGTAGCGGTTGTGAATGAAAAAGACGTCCCCCCGAAGCAGGAGGACAATCGGATGTATTGCGAGCTCCATCATAANCGATAACAACCTCTAACAAACCTGTCAGAGGCGGTTACGGAGCGTGATTTACACACGCTATGAACTCTATAAATACAGGGCAAGACGACGGAAATAGCAGGACCCTTTGGACGCGGAAGAACAGGCCGTTACCCTGCCGGAATTCTTACCGCTTTCTTTACCTTGTCATTTTCATTAGCCTCTCTTGTATTGACTATGAGTTATTTCATTAGTGAACAGGCTAAGAGCATAATCTGCTCTTAGTCGAGTGGTTTTCACCCCAATTCCTGGGGTTTCCACTATATATCGCCGTGCACTTATTTTATTTCCAGCTTTTGATCGTCTTCCACATTTAAAACAAATCAGAACCGAGTTCGTTTGTTGAACGAACCGGACGACTGTTGGTACCCCCTAAAAAGGGACCATAACAAATATATTCTTGTAGAGATTCTTTGTTGAAATATAAGTGAAATTGTCTCACATTAGAAAATGAAAGTGAAATAGATTGGTTTATAAGAGAAAATGTGGATTATAGTAAATGACTTCTTCAAGTCTTTTACAGTGTGGTCTCATTCCTCTTATACGTTATATTCGACCACACATTCCCCATGTAAATTGACCCGATTCTATAAATTTAACATGGTATCGTATCAGGTTCGGAAAAATCCTGAGTGACCTTGCCGGGGGCTAGTCGATTTAATTGATCGGTTGGTAATCCATCGATTTGAATTGTCAACTCCAACTTATCAGGTAGTTGAACTTAAGAGGTATGTGTTGAAATATAAGAGCAGTTGCCCACATTGGAATTGAGATGTAAGTTGGATTGGTTTATAAGAAAAAAATAGACAATAGTAAATGATTTATTCAAGTCTTTTACGGTATTGTCTTCTCTCTCTTATACGTTATATATTAACACACTACTCAAGTAAATTGACCCGATTATAAAAATTTAATATTCTTGATGTAAATTAACTTCAATATAGAAATACAAATTTGCATCTAATGCGCCGCCTTCCTTGATACACTCCAATACATTGATGCCTCATGTTCGTAGTTCTCAATCGCCTCACATGAATAAGACCCAAAAAGGATGAATTTTATGTTGGATTGAAAACCTCCAAAGATTCACGGTAATTGCAGATTATTCAAAAATCTTCCTTGCTTAATTGTCGATTCTTTCTTTGTAGATTGTGCACACCAAGATTTGCGTGGAACCGGAGATCCTTGAGAAAACCACGAGGACCAGGGAGCTCCCTTGGTCCTTAATCCAATAAAGAATGAATTTTACAGAATGCACTAACACAGATTTACACAATTCTTCTCATGCTTGAATTAGTATGATGAATCAGGTGTAATACCGGTGAGTTTTCTTACCTCTTTGTTCCTGATTGCTTGCAGTTTTTGAATATCGATTCTGCTTCATTGATCATCCTCTGCAACTGCTCTCTTTCGGTTTTTAATGACATTCTGTTCGTCTTAATTAGATCTCGATTTTGGGCCGTAATTAAAAGCCCAATTGTCTTCACCTGACACACGAGTTGCAGCTTGTGGGCCTGCACAAAATAAACAAACGTTAGTTTTGATTTCATTGTGTTTGCCCTACAAACCTCTCCCTCAATTCGACTGTCGGTGAAGAAACGCTTGTCTTCAGATCTGTGCCTTCAATCCTGCTCCCGTAGAGCAGAACTGGTGCTTCGACTCCGTAACTACTTTGGTAAGCATATCCGCCAAATTGCTGTTGGTATGCACTTTCTCTAGCTTAAACTCTTTCTGGTTTAATACTTCACGTATCCAGTGTGCTTTTAAATCTATGTGTTTCATTCTACTGTGGAACGTAGAGTTCTTACTAAGTTCTATAGAGCTTGAGTTGTCGCACAGAAGCTCTACATCTTTGCAGTTAACTTTTAGTTCTTGCAGTAGTCTCTTGACCCATATGAGTTCTTTAGCAGTTTCTGTTAGAGCCATGTATTCGGCTTCTGTAGAGGATAGAGCCACTGTCTTTTGTAGTATCGATTGCCATGATATAGATCCACTTGCTAGCAAAGTAATGAAACATGTAGTAGATCTTCTGCTATCTGCATCACTTCCTAAGTCTGAGTTTGAATATGCTTAATTGTAAGTGATTCCTTGCTTCCTTTAAATGTTAATTCTATGTCTTTTGTTGATTTCAGGTACCTCAGGAGCCACTTCAGAGCTTCCCAGTGAGCCTTTCCCGGATTTGCTAAGAATCTGCTGAGTACTCCAACTAGAAAGGCGATATCGGGCCTAGTACATTCCATTAGGTACATAACTGATCCTACAACAGATGAATAGGGTATCTTATCCATTTCTGCTGCTTCCTCTTCTATTGACGGCTCTTGTTCCTTAGTTAGTGTCATCTGGTTTGACATAGGTGTAGAGACTGGTTTGCATCCGTCCATACTGAACTTTATTAGGATTCTATCTATATAACTTGACTGTGACAGAAGTAGAGTTTGATCTTCTCTGCTTCTGATTATAGACATTACAAGTATTTTGGTTGCATGTCCTAGATCCTTCATTTCAAAAGATATTGACAACGCTCCTTAAGTTCTCTTATTATTTGTTTGTTTGTTCATACAATAAGAAGATCATCTACATATAACAAAAGAATGATAAAGTTACCTCCCTCCATAGATTTTAAGTAGGCACAGTAATCACTTTCGGTTCTATAAGTTTTCTTGTTGCATGAAGCTATCAAACCTTTTATTCCACATCCTAGGTGTTTGTTTAAGTCCATATAGGCTTCTTTCGAGTTTACACATCATTTCCTCCTTCCCTGGTACCTCAAAGCCATTAGGTTGTTTCATATAGATGTCTTCTTCAATGTTTCCATTTAAGAACGTTGTTTTCACATCCATTTGCTCCAATTCCAAATTTAAGTGTGCCACTAGTGCTAGAAGTATTCTGATAGTTGTAAATTTGATCACCGGGGATAAAATTTCATCAAAGTCCACTCCCTTTTTCTGTCGAAAGCCTTTCACAACTACCCTAGCTTTATGTCTTGTGGAACCATCAGCCTCTCGTTTGATCTTAAATACCCACTTGTTCTCTAGGATCCTTTGTCCGTGGGGAAGTGGGACTAGTTGATAGGTGTGATTCTTCTCTAAAGAGTCCAATAATTCTTCCATAGCTCTAAGCCATTTCTGTCTTTGTGTTGATTCAAGAGCTTCTTTGAGCGTTTCTGGCTCACCATCATCTGTAAGGAGAACATAGTCATTAGTGCTATATTTATGTGATGGTTTTTTTACTCTTACAGCCCTTTGTTCTTTAGGATCAGCTTCAAGCTCTAACTTTGATGCTTCTGTAGGGACATGAGGAAGGTCTTCACTAATGGTTGATCCTGCTCCCTGCAAAATAGAAGGTTCAGTTAGTACACAGCTCTTTAATGTGTTTAAGTGAGGAATCTCAGGTAACACTTCTTCTCCTCTGACTGTTATTTCCTTCAATTCTGAGTCTGAGTTCTGCAATTTTATGTTGAGTATATTCTGATCCTCTAAGAATAGAGCATTTCTTGATCTGAAAATTTTATTTGTACAGAGATTCCACAGCTTGTAGCCAAACTTATATCCCCTATAGCCTAGAAATATACATTCTTCAACATGGCCATCAAGTTTTGCCCTTTCTTCTTTAGGAATATGTACTAGAACTCTATAGTCAAATACCCTCAGATGCTTTAGACTCGGAGCTTTTCCTCTCCATTTTGTCTCTAGAGTTTCCAGATCCAAAGCCTTTGATAGTGACCTATTTATCAAATTGCATGCCACATTTAATGGTTCTGCCCAGAACTCCTTGTCAAGCTCTGATGTTCTTAACATACATCTAACCTTGTTCAACAAGGTTCTATTCGCTCTTTCAACTGTGCCATTATGCTGAGGTGTTATTGGTACTGTCGTTTCATATATCAAGCCTATGGATTTTGTGAACGATTGAAATTCATTAGAAACAAACTCTCCACCGTTGTCATTCCTTAGTGCCTTGAGTTTCAGTCCCTTATCTCTTTCAACTGTTGTTAGTCACTCCTTGAAAATCTGGAAAGTTTCATCCTTGGTTCTCATTGGAAATGTCCACAGTTTCCTAGTGGCATCATCTATAAAGGATAGAAAATATTTCTTTCCTCCCCTAGATTCAGTGTCTAGCGAGCAAACATCACTGTAAACCAATTCTAATGGTTCATTCTTCTGATTCAGAGTTGTTTTGAATGTTGCCTTTGTTTGCTTGCCGTTGATACAATCTTCACACACTTTATCAGATTTTTCTTTGCTCAACTTTATCAAACCATCACTGCACAACTTTTGTAACCCTGCTTCAGATATATGTCCTAACCTTTTATGCCACAGATTTACATCTTCGGTCTTTGCTACTGCATTTATCTGTTCCTTACACAGTTTCAGGGAAGTATTGTAGAGAGTATCAATTAAATTTCCCTTTGCTATTTTCTCTGCTCCTCTCACTAGATTCCATGATAGGTTTGCAAAGATGCTGGCATATCCTTCTTTATCTAGAGCGTTAGCAGACAAGAGATTTATCCTCAGATCATATATGTATCTTATATTCTGTAGATTCAGTTTGTTTCCAAGTGATGTCTCAACTTCCAGTCTACCAATCCCTTTTATTTCTAAGCAAGTCTGATTTCCCATCCTAACTTTTCCGAAATTTCCTGAAATAAAATCAGTTAGGCATTCCCTATTTGGTGTGGCATGATAAGATGATGTTGAATCAACTATCGATGTCATGAGTAGGTCTTTGTCACAATCAGATTCTGATGATTCTTGGGTAGAGAACAATATCAGAATTTCCTCTTCATCCTCCTTTGTTGTATTCAGCGAGTCTAGATCTTTCACTCTTAACCAATACCAACAATCTTGCTTCAAGTGGCCTTTTCTTCCACACCAATTGCATGATCTAGTTTTCTTCTGAGGATTAGCTTGATCTTTAGGTTGTGGAGTGGCCTTAGGATTGTTCCATGGTTTCTTGGTTTGAGTCTTTCCAGAATTTACAGCAGCAATCGTTTCCTTCCCATAGGAATAAGTCATCTCTTCTCTTCGTAGCCCTTCGTTTATCAAACATTCCTTTACAATTTCGAGTTTGGGACCTCCCTTAGGTGCAGAAGAATTTAGAGAAATTATGGTTGCTTCCCAGGAATCTGGGAGAGTACCAATCAGCATGTGTGCTTAGATTTTATCTTCTATTGTACAATCTGCCTATGAAAGTTTATTGATTATTTCTTGGAAAGTTCCAAGATGATCAGTCATGAAACTTCATTCTTTATACTTCAATCTCGTAAGTCTTTTGAACAAGAAACCTTGAGATTGAGTAGATTTTGGCTCAAAGATATTTTCCAGCTTTTCCCACATCTTCTTTGCATCGGTCTCTCTTGTAGCGTGATGATAATTTGAACTATCTATCCACTGCCTTACAAAACCGAGGGTTTGAATGTGTTTCAATCCCCACTCTTCTTTGGTGTATTTTTCTGGTCTTTTGTCCCCGGATTTTACAGGTTCATACAGAAATCTACAATAGAGAAGATCCAACATCCTGTTTTTCCATTCGGGATAGTTCTTCGAAGTAAGTTTTATCATTGAATATGGCTCCCCAGCCATATTTCTTGCTTGTTGAGAGAAAATACTTGTTTCTTGAACTGGTTTGTTGATAATCTGTCTCCCCTGTGATTTGTCTGATTCTTCAGACTTGATTTCCGTAGGTTCCGGGACCTGCATGAGCCATCACTTTGTTGGATTGAAAACCTCCAAAGATTCACGGTAATTGCAGATTATTCCAAAATCTTCATTGCTTAATTGTCGATACTTTCTTTGTAGATTGTGCACACCAAGATTTACGTGGAACCAGAGATCCTGGAGAAAACCACGAGGACCAGGGAGCTCCCTTGGTCCTTAATCCAATAAAGAATGAATTTCACAGAATGCACTAACACAGATTTACACAATTCTTCTCAGGCTTGAATCAGTGTGATGAATCAAGTGTAATACCGGTGAGTTTTCCTCCCTCTTTGTTCTTGATTGCTTGCAGTTTTTAAATATCGATTCTGCTTCATTGATCATCCTATGCAACTGCTCTCTTTCGGTTTTTAATGACATTATGTTCGTCTTAATTGGATCTCGATTTTGGGCCATAATTAAAAGCCCAATCGTCTTCACCTAAGTGGTCGTACATTTCTAAGAACAACATTCAGAATATTTTAATGTAAGTTTTAGACTTCCTTATTCTAATATTTGAACCATTTCGATATAATAAAGAGGCACGAGAAATAACCATACTTAAAAACATAATGTAAATTATATAATATCTTCGACATAGAAATCTAAGTAACATGTACCTATAGAACGATCAAATTCATTTGAAAGAATAATTCAATTGGAGTTCTCTAAAACTCACCTAGAAGTGAGAGGTTGAAAACAATAGGCTTCATTCAAAACATTTATTTATAATGAATATGTTGAAGATTAATAATTAAATTCATATATTATAATTTGATATTGCCGATGAATTTATCATATATACTTTAATGATATGATTACTTAATTGTTTAATTAGTAAACTTGTCATATGAGCTTCTTGTTGGGGATTAAACACGTGTGAGAACAACCTCGATAGATTAAGTAGAATATTTGAATTAAAGCAAAGAGAAAATAGCTTTATAAGAGATTTAACGTGGAAACCCGGAATAGGAAAAAACCACATGACCGGTGAAAATGGTCAAATTCACTATCACTTGAGAAGATTACAACACATACATGAAGATGAAACTCAGAATACAAGAGTATTGAAATATATGACAATGAATTCTAAGATCTCTTTATACAGATGAGGTGGTTGAGATAATTAATGTAACTAACAAATATTCATAATATTTTATCATATCCACATATATGATTACACATAATCAAATCATATATATACGTTCATATATACTGATTTGATATGATCTTGTTTCCTTCAATATCTCATTCAATAACTGATGATATCTTAGATCAGTGGGCCCCACCAAATTTCAGTTCGGTCCTCGACCGATTGCATCTATCTCATATCTTCGGATCATGTGCTTTAGTCCTCGATCGATTGCTTCGGTCCCTTTGTCACCTTCGGTATTGCGTACTTCGGTTCTCGACCGATCGGTACCAATACCGATCATCCCATCTTCCATGTGTGCCCCAAATCGACCACATTGCCGATCATCATCCAAGTGTGATCGATCGACAACAATACCGATCTCGACACTTAACATTTGTGATGAGTGGGTTCATTAGAATTTCTAAAGACAAAATTGTATAAAAAACGGGGTGACCAGCCACAAGAGACAAAAAAATTTCAGTTTTCTTTGTCTAATGTTGCTGTGGAAGAATTGTGTTGGAGATTTCAAGCAATCAAATTCGTCAATTCAAGATATCTTTTGGTTTATTTTATTGGTGTGCATTTGGTTATTAGTTTATTTTATATTCCGTGTATTTCTTGGATTGATATCATTGATTTTTTTGTTTTCTAGAGTTAACAAATCTTGCATTTTTTTAATATTTTACAATGTAGATAGTAAAATCATAAAATCAAGATAAAATTCAACATAAAAACAAGATATTTACGTATAGAAAATTATTATTTTATAAATATTAATTTCACATATACAATCTTATTTTCTTCCAAATCAATCTTCTAAGCGGTAGTCGGTTGATCGTCATTCAATTGGCTCTCTTTTCGATAGCTCTATTTCATAATATTGAGCACATTCAACACCCGAATCTCTAAATAATTAAGTCAACCGAACCAATCCATATATACATTCAAAATTCAACATTTACAAACTCGGGAAACATTATGCCAAGTGTTGGAAATCTGGATCAAACCTTCACAGAAAGAAATACTGTTACTATTAATACAGTAAATAGAAAATAATACCAAAAAGGTGATTTGATCTCCGTTATCAAATATGGTTGAGTGTCGCTTGTACCACGTCATAATGACGCTGAACTTAAGAACAATTCCGGCAACACCGGTGTTCTCCAGGTTACACAAGCAGCAAGCTCTCTTACTTAGGAACGATGGTTGTTGTCAATGAACTCAGAATCAACATAAACACAATATCAAAACAGAAACTTTCAATATTCTTTCTATCTCCTCCTCATCTACAATACTATTATTAATTATATAATAGAATGTGTAGATGAATATTTCTCCATTTCTCCCTCCACTTTCCCAATAAAATAGGGAATATAGTTTTTGAGGAAGAAATAATCTCTTGACTTTTTATTATGTAATTAACATAATATTAATAAAGTCATAAACTTTTTAAATATATATAGATAATATAAATATTATCCAACAATCCCCTACATATTTAAAAGGTTTTATATAGATTCTGAGTTCAATCACATGAATATAAACACATCGTATCTGGTGTCTTTTGGACTATGAACCAGGTCTAGAACGAGTGAGATTACTCACACATGTACAATGGTGAAGCATATAGCTTCTATGAACCATTGAACATTATTGTGTGATAACGTTAACCAATCAAGATTATATTATCAAACAACCATAGTTCAACGCGGTTTTGCGCTAATAGGCCATGCGCGTGCCCGGACTTTCATGAATGCTCTAGAAACTTGTCAAGGTCCCATAGGAGCGGCCCCACTCCACACTCACATAGGTGATTTCATCAAGTATGTACTGCAATCGACACACCACCCTAAAGGGATATGAAAATTATTAAGTAATCAACCTCACAATATATGCAGTAATAAGTACCTCATGCTCAAACACCATAGGACGACTATATAACGTACCCATCCGGATTAATAGTGACTTAGTTATTACCCATATGAACTTACTTCATGGGATCGCCAATCACATATGATGAGATCCCCTGAACCCGGTACCCCAGACAGGGTCAGGGCCAAGCTTGACAAGAGAAGCCCAAACAACGTAAGCCGAACTTGGAGGCCCAGAGCCAGCCCACGTGAGTGAATGACTCATTCAGATCCTGTGGCCCGATCGATCATTTATGGCGATCGGTCCCGATGTGTAGGGCCCAACATCTCGCACGCGCCTTGATCGATCGGTCCACATATTACAGGCGTTGCTTCGGGCCATTCTCACTCATCCCATGCAACGACAACCCTCGACAGCCCTGTCAGAAGCGTGGTCCGGCGAAGGCGTACGAGCCACCAGTGGCCAGAGAGTAGCCGGCTAGTAGCGCCGAAAGGTCTGGCGCCATGCAGCTCTATGAAGCCGTTTCCGGCGGCTGCTCTGCCTGACATTAGCCGACCTAGCAGCAAATGACAGACACAAAACGACACCCTACTGTACACAGTACAGTGGAAGTATAAAAAGGACACTTAGAGTGTGAGAAAATGATCTTCTTCCGTTTTCTCTTCAGAGCTTTCGCATTGAGGAGTTGCTCTCGATTTATTTTCGATTCTCCTCTTTCTCTTTGTTGTCTAAAAGAACAAACATGACTTATATGCTCATTATTGTGCGTATTGAAACGATTAAGAGCACTTCCTTTAGCCCTTAGTCAAGTGGTCTTTTCCTCGGTTTCGAGGTTTTCCACTCTAAAATCCTTACGTCTTTCCACCTTTGATTCATAATCGTTTTCCACACATCAAACAAATAATAACCGAGTTCGTCTAGCAACGAACCGGTCGACTGTTGACACCCCCGGTTTTCGAACCACAACAACATAAGTTGGGTATCCATCACTATTAATCATCAATTGACACTAGTCCCATTCCCCTCGATGTTTGAGCAATTTTTTATTTTCCCGAATAGTATAGTCAGAGGACCGGCCAAGTACACTTCCGACTTCTCATATAATATGGAAATAATTCTATCTCTCAACATCTTATTCACAAAGCATGCTAAAATATATAAGATGTATGATTTTGCAATTATAAGATTTATTCTTAACAATTGCTATTGTCGATTGACAATCACAATGTATAGACACAGAGGGTGTTGGTTTTAATCCTAATAGGATTTTTGCTAAGAAGTTTTTCAACAACTCAGTCTGACAATAATAGTTTAATTGGATTATTCCAAGTCACATTACCCCACCCAATGTTAATATTATTCACTGTTAGATTTTGATCTCATCTGAATCGGAAATTCAGTCTCATCATTGTACCTTCAGGTACAACATGTAATCTACCATATCATATACAAAGTATATGGTATCTCTCAAATATTTCATTACAGTTATTTGAATATATTCACATTTATCCACACTAATTGATAAATAANGGAATGTCATGAATTTAAGGCGATACTTCTTATGAATTTTCGATTAATGTGTTTGACTCAATAAAAAACATTCCATTAAACGTAAGTGGCAAACTAGTAAGTACAAGAGTTAACTATTTCTAATAGAATGATGGACCGATCTTGGAGTTGGATAAGCTTAGGACGAATCTGGACTGGTGACCGAAGCTTCTCGTCTGCAAGGTTCCCAAGTTGGAGTGACCGCTCTGACGAGTCAGATGCTCCTGCACTTGCCTAGCCCCATGGATGAGTCGTGATTCTCCCAGAACTCATTACGAACTAAGACATTCCCTCCAACGGCATTCAGTCTTTAGGGATGGCCTTTTGTACCTGTGAAATCTTCTACAACGAAAGGAATGACAGTCAGCATATCGAAACATAAGATCGGTCCTAACATAAGACGTATTATGAGCCAAGCTTAGCCAGTGAAATCTAAGGGACTTTAATAGAACTAAGGTTCGGCGAAAGCCCGTAAAAACTCATAATTAACGCAGACTACGCCTATTCAATTAAGTAATGATTCCAAGGACGGAATAAGAGTGACCCATACACCATGTAAAACGACTGATCCAATCAAAATTGACGTAAATAAACTAAATATAACGTCTGGGACCGATGGTTGACACCATGTAAGTGTCCCCGATCTTATATTTATTAGTTTATTCCGAAGTTAAGATGAACTACTTCATAAAGTTAAAACATATTAGTTTATTCCGAAGTTAGTTATATCAGTTAGGTAATCAAAACAACTAAAGCTGAAGGAAAAGGGAGGAAAATTTTATATTAAACAAAAAAGAACGGCAGATACAAAGTAATATCTAAGATCTAACTAATCTGCCCTTCTTCTTTGTCTTCTACTTCGGGCTCCTGGGGTTCGGTCTGGTCGGCGAGCCGCTTCAGCTCTTCCTCTTGATCGGCCACCTTCTGGTTGACCGCTTTCTCCATCTCTTCAAAGAGATAGAAGAAAGGGTCCTCTTCCAGCACAGGCTCTTCCAAAGTTGGAATGACCTGAAACTTGCCATCCTTCTCCAGTGGCTCGATCGCCTTCCATCGCTCGTCCGAAGGGGAGAGCCCGAACGTCTGGATAATTTGCTCTCGCATGTTATCCAGATACTTCGCAGTGTAAACCCCATGTATGTTATCCGCTAAAGCGAACAACAACGGGGACTGAGCGAACCCCAGAACTGCTTCCCGAACCGAACCTTCAGACGAAGTGCGGGCCCTCGTCAATTCTTCATCCAAGGCCGCTTTTTCTTCTTGGGCCCGAAGAAGAAGCTCATTCAGCTTATTCCTCTTCTCCTGGGCCCGACCTTGGACTTGGTTGATTTCTTCGTCTTTGGCCCGCAGCTTGGCCTCCAGGTCGTCTATTCGCCCCTAATCCGTTTGCCCCACCTTTTCCAGCTCAGCGACTTTATCTGCTAAGAGGGAGACCTCCGTCCCTGCTCTTAGCAGCTCATTATCCAATCGGTCACGGTCCTCCCGTACCGTGACCAATTCCCCATGCTTGATCTCAACTTGCCTTTTTGCAAGGTCAAGTTGGTCTTGGACTTTCTGGGACACAACGCTATCACCTTGGTATTTCTCCATGGTGATAGCCGTTGTAAAAGCTTTCCTCAACATCTCAAAAGACCACACATTGTTAAAAGTGAAGCTTCGGGCCTCCAAGTTAAGCCAAAGTTACCTTAGATGTGAGGTCGAGGAAGCTCTCCATGATATCTTCCCCAGATACGTCCGCTTGGACATTATCTGGGTTCTGCTCCCCAAAAAGGCGGAAGTCCTTCACAAAGGCACTCTGCCAGGAGGATAACTTCCTCCCCTTGCTGAACCTGTCCAACAGGTCCAAGGCAACTCCCCAATCGGAGTTTGTCTTCGGGCCCTGCCCAGGTTCCTTCAAAACGATCCCCTTATTGTGGACCGGAGCGCGGCCCCCTTCTTCAGCCTCTTCGGCTCCTGCGGGGCTTCCACTTCGGTCACCCTCTTCCCTTTCCCTAAGGGGACCGGCGGCAGGAAGACGTTCGGCTTAAGCTGAGGGCCGGGGAGAACCTTCTCCACGGGAACGGCTCCCTGCAGCAACAAAGTAATAGTCTTATTGTTAATAAAGGAGCTATTACCGATTTGATAGAGGTTGGATAAGCTCAAAGAAAGAATCCGAGCCTTTATCATCTCCTCTACAACTCCAAATACACGAAACGCATGCCCTTCTCCGCTTGAGGACTGCCCGGTGCAGCGAAGGGTCAACGTGCCCGCGCCGGTTGTTTGGATCGGGGGGTTCCCTGACCCCGAAGGGACCACCGTGTCCCCCGTTGCCGATTCACTTGCTTCGGCGCTGCCCGATGCTTCCCTTTGTCCCTCAGAAGGACGGACCGAAGTAGCTGCCATACGTTTAAAACGGGCGCTCGGCATCGTCTCAGTTGAATCTGCAAAACAAATACATAAGGATCAGGAAAGATTAAAACATAAATACTATTTCATACCCGATCCTTCTGATGGATCTGAATCTGAACTAGAAGATAAAACCCCATTCGGGGCTGGGGCTCCGGTCCTACCCGCAACACCCATCTCTATTAATCTTCTCTCCCGAAGCAGATCTATTCGCTTAAGGCGTACTTCGGGAGGGGGGAACAACGCAAGTGTGTTTGCGGTGTCCGTGCGGGAGGGGTTGAACCTGCTTCGGTCCAATTGCCCTATGCGTGGGTGAGTTATGCGTGGTCATACTTTCAACAGATCTTCTTTCGGAACTGTCATCCACACATAACAAGCCTCCCACGCATGAAGAGAGTCCTCTTTATCTACAATGGCGCACTCTTTGGTGCGCACCGCTATGTAATACAACTTACGACACCCCAACAGACCTTTTCCCTTTCGGGACCCAACCAAGAACAGGTTAAAAAAGTGTCCTAAGGTTGGGGCCCGATTCTGTTGGTGACAATAAAAAATGAACGCTACAATATATACGTAACTGCCCGGGAATAACGCAAAAGTGGGGCAGTGGATTTCTTTAAGCACGGCCGCTACAAAAGGATGTAGCGGAAAACGAAGCCCGCACTTTTAAGAGGCGTAGCTAACCGGAATAGCAGACACCGGCACATTCATCTCCGCTGGAAGGAAACAGGAAATGTCTTCCCGCCCATTCCAAATAGAGTAATGTGCCGGGATTGAAAACTTAGACCTAAACTCCTCAATGTCCAACTCAGACATAGAAGGGTAACGCATTTTATGGGGAGCCATGAAAATATACCTTAGCAAAAACGAATTGGAAGAGGGTTGGACGAGAGAGCGATTTTGGGCACAAGAACTTGCTGCGATTTTCTCTTCGTGAAAATGACGATGAGGAGAAACAGTGCCCTAAATCCCGATTTAAATATTAATCTCCCAGCCAATGACGTGCCGCCACGTAATACTGCCCCAGACTGTGACGGTACGGAGCGCACTCATCACGCCTCTTGAACTACCGAAGGTGAAGAGGCGTGGGTTGGAATATTAGTATTTAAAGAATAACGAAAATAATATTATAATTTAAATATACGTTATTAGCTCTTAAGCGTGATCGATCCATACGCTAAGGCAAACTTCGGTCCCCTTGACTCTCACTACTTACAGGAACGGTCCCTTATTCTCATGAATGTGCAAACATCATGTGATCGACCTTGTATCACCTCTGCGATTGGCAATCAAGCCCGAGGGGCTAGTGATGAGAACTCTAGGACCGGGTACCTTGTGATGGGTAAGGCCCAGCAACGATTGGACCAATTCAAATGGCGAAAATGAATCCTTATAGCCCATTTCATACCTCCAATGAAGAGCGGCCCGATGTTTAACTGGAGGACCGAAGCTGACCTTAACGAAATAAAGCGTTTTCTGCCAGCTGGCACCTGGGTTCGGTCCGAGCAGTTACAACTCACGTTTACCACGCTTCGGGTCTTCCCACGTTTACCACGCTTCGGGTCCGATCACGCAAGCCACGCCTCGGTCCCAGCCTCGATTTACATCCAGCGATAACAACCTCTAACAAACCTGTCAGAGGCGGTTACGGAGCGTGATTTACACACACTAAAAACTTTATAAATATAGGGCAAGACGACGGAAATAGCAGGACCCTTTGGACGCGGAAGAACAGACTGTTATTCTGCCGGATTCTTATCGCTTTCTTTACCTCGTCATTTTCATTAGCCTCTCTTGTATTGAATATGAGTTATTTCATTAGTGAACAGGCTAAGAGCATAATCTGCTCTTAGTCGAGTGGTTTTCACCCCAATTTCTGGGGTTTCCACTATATATCGCCGTGCACTTTACTTATTTCCAGCTTTTGATCGTCTTCCACATTTAAAACAAATCAGAACCGAGTTCGTTTGTTGAACGAACCGGACGACTGTTGGTACCCCCTAAAAAGGGACCATAACAATCTAATTTGATGTTATAAATTATCTCTATTTATTAATGTAATAGATAGATATTCACATAATACCCCATATTTTGGGATATTTGAAGTTTAGATTAAATCTTCCAAAATTAGACAAATCAATAAATATCACAATCCAATTAATCAAATTATTATATGATCAATTATATACGGCAAGAGAATAAAATTGAAAATATCTATTTGTTTTCAATTAATTCAATTTGTATTTCTATAATTAGTTTCTAATCAAAATCATCCAAATCCTGGAAAAAGATTTTTAATCCTATTACCGTAGTTATTTATAAATAACTAACTAAACAACCAAAACAATAAAATAAAGGATCATGTAATTCGGTTAATACATCATATTTTTTTTTTTTTTAAAAAAAAAAACTGTTTCCAAAATTTGAGCGGAAAAAAAACATTAATGAAGACTGTTTCCGAATCTGCTTTAACTAAAGCAACACATGATGATTCAATTATTGAATTTAATATGAAAAGAGATTCAATAACCAAATATCCTAAATTTCAGGAGAAAATAACAAATTAAGATCACTTCTTAATTTTTATTTAGAAAGCACCTAATTCAGATAAATTAATTTTATTTGTTGGTCTCTCTGCCCTTATTACATGCTTAATCGGGGAGTATGGATAGCATAGAAATATGTAAAGAAACATGCATGCAAGAAAACCATCAGAAAGGTCACGATGAGGAGTGAAAATAAATAAATCACAGTAGCCCTTTCGGTTGAAATTTGCCCTTGAGAACACAACATGTTCTATCAAAAACGATGAAGCAGATTAATCTTATGAATTTAAAGAAGTCTCTTTAATATATGAGTACTAGACACTACACCATTTGAAAATTTCAACGTAAAAGAATTTTATAAATTGCAGAAATTATTGAAACAAGCAGAAATTTTCAGAGTTTCAAATCACCCGAGAGTAATGAGTTTCGAAGAAGATTGTATATTATTCTCAAAAAGAAACGATAGAACCTGGCAGATGATAACGATGATAATTTACATATTCCTTTGATTTGAACCAGAGTAAAAATTGATTCTTAAGATTGTTGGAAATCTGGATTAAACCTTCACAGAAATAAACACTGTTAGTATTAATACAGTAAATAGAAAATAATACCAGAAATGTGATTTGATCTCAGTTATCAAATATAGTTGAGTGTCGCTTGTGCCACGTCATAATGACGCTGAACTTTAGAACAATTCCGGCAACACCGGTGTTCTCCAGGTTACACAAGCAGCAAGCTCTCTTACTTAGGAACGATGGTTGTTGTCGATGAACTCAGAATCAACATAGACACAATATCAAAACAGCAACTCTCAATATTCTTTCTATCTCCTCTTCATCTACAATACTATTATTATTTATATAATAGAATGTGTAGAAGAATATTTAGCCACTTCTCCCTCCACTTTCCCAATAAAATAGAGAATATAGATTTTGAGGAAAAAAGAGTCTCTTGACTTTTTATTATGTAATTAACATAATATTAATATTATGTTAATTAACATTATCCAACACCAAGTTCATCGAACTCTCTTGTAATTTTATGATATAATTGTGTTGGACTTTGGGTTTCAACAATTTTTCATATTACGTTTCTATTACTACAAAGTGTTTGTAGTTGTTGAGGTTTGCAAGTTTATGAACTTACTTTTCTGTTTAATACAATGATTGGAACCCGGCCCAATCCAGCTTCGTATTTGTTAATAAACTTGTTATATGTGAATCATAAAAAATAATCACAAATTTAATCAAATCTTGAAATTCCATTAATTGTTATGTAAAAAATGAATCACATGTTGAAATATTGTCTATGGAAATAGAAATATTTTAGGTTATAAATTGAGTGATATTATAAATAATTAGATTTATAATTCATTTCTCATATCTATTCGATCATTGAATCCTGAATTACTATATAATATTGGAACTACAGGTGGGTTTCGGATTGGTATGTATCGATTTAGACAAAAAAAGAACATCTATAGAAGAAAGCACACCGAGCTTATCGATCTATGACTCGAACACTACCTAATCTATTAAAGCAAATCTGAACCAGAACAATACCAGTTTAACTTGAGTGGGAGTATTGAAATATTGTCTCATATTGGTTGAGAAAATAGAAATATTATATTTATAAGAGGAGTAATATCATAAGTAAATGGATTAGACTAGTTTTTTCAATATGATTTATTTCTTTTATGAATTGTGCTATACGGACACTCTTCGGGCTCATCAAATCTTGAATTTCTATATCCAAATAATTTATAAATACTTGTAGATGGGGAATGAGTGTGTAGGCTCGGCCCACTTCAAGAATTGGACAGGTCATGGCACGGCAAAACTACATGATCATCAAAATTAATGACAATGAGATTTGGTCCCTAAACATTTCATTTTTTCAATATTTACATAAATACATGTCAAATACCATAGACTTTTTAAAAATATTCGAAATTACATTAAATATACACTTCAGCTACATGCATTTATAAATACAATAATAATGGTTCTACTTCTCACTTATTAATGATAACTTCAGAATGTACACATTAATTATTTATCTTCCTTAGCTGTTTGGATGGCCTGAAACTGTTCAATGATTAATGTAACAATTATTTTGTTTCTTACTCAAATCAAAATAGTTGTATGGTGAGATTATTGAATCATGATTTTTTAACACATATACCACTAGCAAAATTATGATATGTTTTTTGTAAAAAAATCATGATTTCCTATTAAAACAAAATATAGTATTATCATAATTTTATAAATATCAAATTTAAGATGACTTATAATAAACAAAAACTAATTATCTTTATTATTTTGTATCTATAAGAGTATACTAGTATTTTTACATAAATAAGTAATATGATAGCTTAATCGTACCAAATACATTTAACAATTCATTATTATTGTATCTTATCACATTTCACTAATATCTTAAAAATTGGTAAAGCCCTATATACCGAATACCAACTGTATATCGATATACCAGATTTGTATCGATTATGTTGGATTTGTATCGAAATAATTAAATAAATTAAGTTATTAACTTGAAGAAAATATATCATTTTAAACTCATTATTAATTTATATTATTATTACTTTGAAAAAATACGAATATAAAATTAAACAAACTATATATTATTTTTTTTTCTAAATCAAATAACTTATACATGACACTGAACGGGGCATTCGGATCGGGTACCCAACAATCAGCCGGTCCACACCGATCAAGGAAAATACCGTAATCTATCCCAAGTCGCGAAGTGGTCCGCATGGACAAGAGTCGGCACAATTTTCACACTCATTATATATGTAGCAGATCGAGTGCCCCAAGGGACATATTTTCTTTCTTAGACCGTCGTAAGGTTGTATCTAGTGCTATTTATAGTCGTAGAGTTAGGAGAGAGATGACATCCTTACGACACCGAGGTTGGGGACAAAATATCCCTTATGATGGCCATAGTAGGGGATTAGAGCATCCTCATTTTCAAGGATTGTATGTAGGCGGGTCAATACAAAGACACATACTTAGAAAACAATAAATACATGGAGGGAATGACTTTCTCCCCACATATATCAATAAATACTGAGGAGTGAAAAGTTATTATACAATTTGCTTTAGGGAAACACTTACATAATTAACACATGATTGTGTTCTTTGTATGTATAAATAACATTCTTTACTCTTGACTAGTGAAAGTTTCGCTCAGAGATCTAGCCTTTGGGTACCGTGATTTTTCCTTCTTTACTCAGTGTTTCCATGTAAAAATTTCCGGCCAACCAAACAATAAGTAACGATAACCTAAGCGGCACGGACACGTTCGCTCGATTCGGTACGATTCGACTCGATTCGACTCGACTCGGTACGATTCGACTCGACTCGGTGAAAATACAAGAGTCGGAATTTCGACTCGTTTCGAATTTTAAATAAAATAATATTACATATTAAGAAATGGATAAATAACTAATATATTTAAAGTCTTGAATCAAAATATAAAACACAAATATGTCTCAATGTCTACAATAAAAGTGTAGCAACTTAAAAAGTGAAGAGGGAGGAACACATCAACTTTCATTTCCGAATATACTTCGTTCAAAATCAGGTTCGTCAAATGATAGATTTACGATATCTAATATTCCTCCATCATCCATTGTCTCTAAACCATCACCGGCCACATCCCACATTTTGCATTAACCATCTGTATATTGCTGAGTCTTTCTCGAGAGAAGACGAAGATTATTATGAATATAAATAAGATTTTCAGCGCGTTTAAGAGTCATGCCATTCCTTCGTGAAGAATGTATAAAATTGTAAGTGCTCCAATTTCTCTCACAAGAAGAAGAAGACGACACATGACCAAGTAATCTCAAAGCTAGATGCAAAATATTAGGAGTAAAAATTTCATAAGTATACCACCATTCAACAGGAGTTAAACGATATATATCCACTACTCAAACACGATTACTGAATTCATCATAGCATCCCAAGTATCTACAAAACTCTTGTTTTACTTCTATTCAAGTATTATCATCTGAATACTGTTCAATAAACTCTTGTCTCATTCGAACAATCAAAAGATCAAAATCTGGTTTTGGTAAGTTCGGATGTTCATCTTTTCATTCTTTGGTGGTGGTCCTAAAATAATAAACTTTAAGTATTGCAACATTATATTAAATAACACTAAAGAGGAATATACAAAAATGAAAACAAGTAAGTTCGTACCTTGGATTAAGTGAATGTCCAATATCATGCAAATGAGTGATACTTTTTGTCATCCTATAGTTCAAAGTCTCACTAATGATATTCCAAAAAGGCGATTCAACATCATTATTCACATCTCTCATCTCATGAACATATATAGTTTTTTTATCTTATTCTTCATTGTATCCCACATACTATATATCAAATGGAGAGATAGTTTATCTGTATCACATGCTCTAATCATCTCATATAATGGACAAGTAAACTCAAGAATATATTCAATAGAATCCCACAAAGATTCATATAGCAATCTACTTTTTATAATCATAACATTTTTGTGCTCTTCACCACGACTTGAAAACCATTCCTCACAAATAACTAAACTTTGCAATGAAGTTTTAAGACTTTTGAAACAACGAAGTGTAATAATAGAAGAAGCAAATATAGTCTCAGCGATACTAAAAAACTTCATATCAGAGAATTGTTTAAACAAAACTAATCTTTTATGATGATTCATGATGAAATTTTTTACTTGTATCACGATTGCGATTGTTTCACTAATCCAACGCAACTGTTGAAATACCAAAGAATTCGCCTATATATCCTTTGGAGCACAAATACTTTCAAAGTAAGATTCAAAGTGTGAACCACACAAGGAGTCCAAAATATCTACAAAACAAAATATTCAGAATTAAATATGTTCAAACATAGAATAAAACATAAAAGTTATATATTTACATGAGGATATGTTTGTTCAATAAGTTCGCCCGCACCCTTACAATTACTTGCATTATGAGTGATAATCTGAACAACATTACAAATTCCTACCTCGCGGATTACATCTTTAATTAATTCATAAATGAAAAATGAACATTTGATTTCTCCTTCGCAATTCACAACCTTTAGAAACATTGCTCCATTAGATTTTATCAATGGACGTCTTTGTGGATCTGACCATCCATCTATCACTATAGTCACACCTTTGGTTTCCCAACTATTTCTAATCGGCTCGAGTAACTCTTCAATGTTTGCTCGTTCTTCTTCAACATGTTTATTCCTGAGAAAAGTGTATCCAACTGGTTTATAACCTAGTAAAAAGAATAAATGATAGGTAAAGTTAAAAAAATAAATAAGTAGTAAAGTTTAGATTTTGACATTTAAAAACCTGGAAGCGGTGTATGAGCAATAAAACTTAATGATTCTTGTTAATATGAGCTTCAAGTCAAATTAAAAGGGACGCCACTTGTAAAGAACATTCTAGCTAGTAGACAATCAATTTTGTCTCTATTTTGAATATTAAATATTTCTTCAAATGTAGATTGTCCTCTTGCGCGTTTATTGATGCTGAAATAGAAACACCAAGAAAACTTGAAGATGAACCTTGTGGGATTGATGATATATGACTTGAAGAAGCATTTGATCGAGACAATGAGATTGAACTTGAATGAGATTGATTGTTTGCTTCCTTACTCCTATTTTCATCTTCTTCTAATTTTCTCATTTCAGCAATCTTCGCTTTAAAAACACTTGGACATACCCGTATTCCCTTTCCGGATATTTTCAATAAATGTGTTTTCACTCTTGAGTAAGATCCTACAAATTGCATATAAGAGAATACACATTTAAAAGGAATATTACCCCCCTGATTCTTTAGTTCTCTTCAACTTTGTGACATAACTTCATAGTGGATGTCGAGCATGACTAATTTGAGACTGAACAGTGTCGTTTTGCTCATCTTCCTCATCAATATACATATTTGATTTTGAATTAACATGATATTTTCTTAGTACAACAACAAATGGAACTATAGATGTATATGTTACAATGTACAAATACTCTAAGAATTGTTAGCACAAAAAAAATTCAGAATGCATAAACCTTATGTATACAAAAGTTGTGATCCAAAAATGCAATTTACAAACACTCTAACATGAGTTTCTGTTGAAAGTTCGAAATTCATTCAATTTGCAGCCTTAAATATAGGTTTACCATTCATTAAAAAGATGAACATTTTATAAAACAAAGCAAAACTAATATTGTTTATGGGTACAATAACATAAACCCATTAGTCATTACTCAACCAATTTTGAAGTTGTGGATAAAAAACTAATAGCAAAACTAAGCAATACATTCATCTAAGAAAAAAATAAAAATTAGATGTAAAAGACTTCAACACCAATATTGAATCTAAGGCAATCAACAAACATAAAAAAGAATGAACAATTAAAAACAAGAATAGAACCAAAAATACCCGAAGAAGATCTATTCTCGAATGAGTATTTTGGAAGACTAAGAAAAAAGAAGACTGGTCCATGAGTGCTTCCAACCTCCAGCAAGATTAAAATTTCAACGTGCGATGAGAATATGGTTTATAGAAATGTATCAAAACTGGAGTAACAAGAAATCCTTGTAGAACACAAACTCACATTTCTCCCCTTCGGTCCCTCTTGTTTTGCCCCAATTTCAAATTGTAAATCTGGGGTTTTTAGTTTTTATGAAAGAAACCAGTTAAGCCACAAGAACGACATCGTTTCGTACACCGAGTCACGTGTCGAGCGGAGTCGGTACGCGTCGGCGCTCCAGAAGCGTGGAAAAACAAAAAAATGCCGAGTATGTGCTGCCCAGACGATAACTACAATTGTCTCCCCTAAAAAGCAAATATAGAACCAGGTTCAGTTCTTACTCAAGTAAAATCGGACGACTACTAGATACTCTTCTTTTAGGACCCCAATATACACAGCACGCTAAAACGCGTACAAACCGGTATTTTAACAAAATACCGATCAAGAATATTAAGATTGAAATTTCCAGTATACCATAAATTTAGAACATTTAACCATATATGAATTTTGAAAATTGCAACAAACAAACTCAATATATAATAATTGTTATATAGTCCCTCTTCTTTATTATTTTCCTAGTTATAAAATTTCATAATGATTCATTCTCTTTTTATTTAATGTGGACACATTTAGCTTTTCTAATTTTTTTGTTACTTTGCTATAAAAATATCATATACAAGTATTGACGAATGAACACCTTTGTGAGGTCTTACATAATGCATCCACCCCTAGTTAATGATTCAATGTGTTAATTGATGTTTGTTAAAGATATCGACTATAAAATGACTCGTGCTCCTAATACAAAATGTAACAACTCAATCTGCATTTACACAACATTATATCTTTTGAACTAAATTAGATCTCATAGTTCTCACTTAATCATATATTTTTTCTTAGTTACAAAATATTTCATTTGGTATATTTGAGATTGTGTTAGGAAAATATTACATTCAAGTATTAACAAATCAATATAGTTACTTTATTTGTGAAATTTTAGTAAGGTGTCTATTACAAAGTCTTAAATAATACATATGTTTTCTTTAAAAAAGTATATCTAATGCCACATTGAATATTTGTATTTAATAATATATTTGGTTAATATTTTTAATTCAACACATGTACCCACTCATTCTCAATGTTTCATACATGTATGATTTCGAAATTCCATATCGGTATGACCGATACATGTGTTATACCGATTGATACTAAATTAAATTTTTTATATATTTAAAAAATAAAATAATATTTAATTATTTAAAATTTCGTAACCAAAAATTCGAAATCCGACTTTAAAATCCGGTATCGAGCAATATCGAAATAAATTACCGATATTATTCGGTATTTAACAGCGGATATAAAAAGATGACTCATCATTACATTTTGTTTAAAATAAACACATATTTAATTGGGATAAAGAACTCTATACGCAAGATTCGTTGGGATAATTATTAATTATTATGATGCTATGGTCTACTTTCGTAATTATACATAACTATTAATATTGAATTAATAAAAAATAGACAATTAATATCTCTACGACTCTACAGAAAGCACATGACGTTTGGACAGAAATGTCATAACCGAGAAAATGAAGGATCTCCCAATTATTATAACATTTTTATTTATTTATTTATTTTGTAGTCCCATTTGAGAAAATGATTGGGGCTCTTAACTAAATTTTGCAAAGAGAACCATCTTTATATGGATATCTCCATTAGGTTCATTAAATATGTTTACCATTAGCCTTTTGATGGTTATAATTGCAAATTAGATAACTTAATTTTCATTTTTTAGCCATCGAAAGTTAAAATATTGTTAAGATTGTGCTCCAAAACTTTGTAAGTTGCATGTGAAGCCCACGAAAATGATATTATAAGTGTTGTTGATTATTCAAATTTATTCTCTCGAAAATTAGAAATTATATGGTTGGTTCCATGAATTTATAAAACCGTTTATATTTTATGATAACACTCTTTATTGTTTTAAAAACATATATAATGTGTATTTGACTCATTAACCTGAAAAATATGATAAAATTTAAAAATAATACATAAATTGTCAAAGTCAAAACTAAACACATAAAAAACAAAAATCGTAACTATTAACTTGATGTCATATTTGAAAGGTTTTGAATTAATGTTCTAATTACACAATTTCTAAGATTTAGGACATCGTTTTTACATTATTTTAAAGATTGGAGGAATGTAATTTTTTTATTTTTTAAACACTTGAAAATGAATATAACAGAGACAATTAATATTTAATAAATATTAATTTTAATCACAAGTATGGAGAAATCCCAAACAATGTTTTCATATTTGTTCGCAATTACATTCCAGTCTCGATTGGTACTATTGTTATATAGATGATATATTGGGTTGTATCATTGTTTTATATTAAAAAATATTTTAAAATAATATTACTACTTATGAAAACAGTTGTCTCAGTAATGATGGATATATTCCTACTTACATTTTTCGAATCCCAAATTACCAATTTAATATTAAGCTTTGATTTTTATTCTTTTATCTATTCAATTATTAAAAATAGCATTGTGTAATAATTTGATTAACTAATTTGATACCATATTTAATATAAATGCCTTAAAAATTCACATGGTTAGATTATGAATTCACGCGATTAAACATTTTAATAATGATGCTAAATTAGTTAATCAATATAAATTATGTGTATTTCACGTTACCTCATGATATAACCATGTAAATTTTCAAGGCATTTGTATTAAACATGTTAATAATTGTGTGTCAAATGACAAAGAAACCTTTGAAATTAAGAAAAAATGTTTTCTCGTTTTTTTCGCTGAATTTGGAATTTTTAAAGGTTTCATAATATAGACAATCGTTAAATATGAAAATTTTAGATCAATATAATCCCTAGTTTTGAGGATATAAGAACTAAATTGATCTAGACCTATAATTTAAGTTATTATTTTTCTAACGGTAATTCTAGAGTTTGATTTTCTAATTTTATATAAAAAATATCATTTAAACTATTGTTTTACAACCTGTTATGATATCATATTTAAACGAAATTATATTTCATTTTTTTATCTAATTTGAATTTAATTAAGGGAATAAAATGAGTGGAAGAAGACAATTCAACATCTCGCACAGCTGGCTTCCAAACGCCAAAGGTCCAATCTTTTCTTTGACGCTCTGTCGCTTCGTTCTCTTCTCTCTCACACACCGTGTTGAGATGAGTCCAGCTTTTTAGCTCTGGGGTCCGCTCAAGGCTGTGCCTTTTGCTGTACTGCGGCCAGGGGGGATGTGGGCCCGTCTTTGTTCTTTCCCTCGAGCCAGGTTCACACCGCCCGCACTTATTTCTTGGTGCCTAATAATGGAATTGGAGTAGTCGTGTCCAGCCATGTTACAGAGGAGCGTTGAGTTGAGCTTATTTTCGTTGAGTATTATAGCGACTGAACGATAAAAAATACATTTTCGGGTTCCTTGACTTTCCCTAGTTCTATTATCACTCAATTTTCTTTCTCCGTTTGGGGTCAGCTTTTTTCCCAAGTGTGGGATTCGACTTTCATGGTGATTTCTAACACAGTTGGGGGACCAAGAATCCATTTTTCTAGAGGATGGTAGCGTTTTGTTCAGCCATTGTGTTGTGAAAAGCTGCATCTTTGGTGGATTTGGTGCTAATCACTTGGGTATTTGTCCCAGTCATTTACATACATTGTTTATTAATTCTTCAGGCGCTTAACTCTGATCCCAAGATTTGTGAATCTGGACTCAAAACTTTGTCCAGTTTTCGGTGCCTAGACAAGTTTCTGTTAGAAGAGATCCCATCTGCTTCTGTATGAAGGGCGTTCATTATCTCTGAGCTCATACGGTTGTTCTCTTCTTTTTTGTCTCTCTGTTAAAAATGGCAATGAACACTGGAGGAAGACTGGTCGCTGGCTCTCACAATAGGAATGAGTTCGTTCTGATTAATGCTGATGAAATTGGAAGGGTATGCGTTTGTCTTTCTTTTACTTGAACATTGACCCTTTTTTGGGCTCTTGAAGCTCGATCTTTCAGATTCAATTCCTGTTTTTCAGTCAATTGGGTAATTAAATTTTCTGCTTTACATGCGTAACCCTTAATTGGATGTATTTGAAGCTCTTCATACCGTAATTTATCTTCCCCTTCTCCGATTTCTTCGTTGACATTTTCTAATTTTTTCCCAATTCAAAACGAAGACGAATTAAGTCAACTCTTGAGATGATTTTTGACTCTACAGATTAAATCTGTTCATGAACTTAGCGAGCAAACGTGCCAAATTTGTGGAGATGAACTGGAGATAACTGTAGATGGAGAACTCTTTGTTGCTTGCTTCGAATGCGCTTTCCCAGTTTGTAGAACTTGCTATGAATATGAAAGAAGAGAAGGTACCCAATCTTGTCCACAATGCAAAACCAGATACAAGCGCATCAAAGGTAAATTATTCTATTAATCTCTCTTTTTCTGCAAATATTCGTTCTTACAAGCTCCTTCGTTGTTATATTTACAGGTAGCCCAAGAGTTGAAGGCGATGAAGATGAAGATTGTGCTGATGATCTTGAACATGAGTTTCATTATGAAAATGCTGATGCTTTAGGGTTTTTAAGAGATTCTAGTGCATCAGCTTCTTCAGCCATAAATCCACGACATAATGCATCATCGCAGAATCTCGATATCCCTCTTTTGACTTATGGTGAAGAGGTATTCTTTTATATTCAATGTTTTACGACTTCGTGAATAGCCTGCTAACTTCTCAATTATAGGATTTCGACAACGAAGATAACACGAATGCTATAATAATTCCTCCAACTGCATCTCATGGAAATGGAATTCAATCTCCGGTTATCACAGAAACTAGTAAGTTATTGATTCCTCAATGTACTTTGTTATACATTATTTTTACATGGTTTTTTTTCTCTTACAAGCTACAAATCCCCGACCGATGGTGCCCGAGAAAGACATTGCATTATATGGGTACGGAAGTGTTGCTTGGAAAGATCGTATGGATGACTGGAAAAAAAAGCAGAATGAAAAGCTTCAAGTGATCAAACATCAGGGGAATAATGAAGATGAGTACTACCCGGGATTGCCAATGTGAGTAAATAGTTCTAGATTGATTTTAAATGCGTAAAGATATGATTTTGTATGCGATTAATTATTAGGATGGATGAAGGAAGGCAACCTTTGTCGAGAAAATTACCGATTGCTTCTAGCAAGATAAATCCTTACAGAATGATAATTATCTTACGTCTTGCGATTCTCGGATTATTTTTTCACTACCGAATACTCCACCCTGTACCCGATGCATACGGCTTGTGGTTGACATCGGTTATTTGTGAAATATGGTTTGGTGTGTCATGGATTCTTGACCAGTTCCCAAAATGGTGTCCTATTGTAAGAGAAACATATCTTGATAGACTCTCTCTCAGGTACATTTAATTTTGTCTAATGATTGGACATTTTTTGTGAATGTAAGAACGCAAATACGTAACTTGAGTACTGATTCTCGATGCTTTTGTAGGTATGAAAAAGAAGGACAACCCTCGGAATTGGCAGATATTGATGTATTTGTTAGTACAGTTGATCCAATGAAAGAACCTCCATTGATTACAGCAAACACTGTACTTTCCATTCTTTCAGCGGATTATCCAGTTGAAAAAGTTTCGTGCTATGTTTCGGATGATGGTGCGGCAATGCTTACGTTTGAAGCTCTTTCGGAGACTTCAGAGTTTGCTCGAAAATGGGTTCCATTTTGCAAGAAGTTCAACATTGAGCCACGTGCTCCGGAATGGTACTTTGTTCAGAAGATCGATTATCTCAAAAACAAAGTTCATCCCGCATTTGTCCGAGAAAGACGTGCCATGAAGGTGTTTTTTTATCATTTTTTATACAAAATATTTATGTATTTTGATTTGTTTTTGTTTATGGTGCTTAGAGAGAATATGATGAGTTCAAAGTTCGCATTAATCGGCTTGTAGCTACGGCAGAAAAGGTTCCCGAAGATGGCTGGACGATGCAAGATGGCACGTCATGGCCTGGTAACAATGTTCGTGATCATCCTGGTATGATCCAGGTTAGTGATTCGTAAACGAGAAATCAATAGAAATTGAAACATTCGTCTCGATCATAAGCTTTGTAATGTGAACAGGTGTTTCTTGGAACTGATGGTTTTCGGGATATCGAAGGCAATATGATCCCTCGATTGGTGTACGTTTCACGTGAGAAACGACCTGGATTCGAGCATCATAAAAAAGCTGGTGCCATGAATGCTCTGGTACATTATTCAATTAAGAAGCATCCATTTGTTTAGATCTTATAATACTTATTTTGTTTCAGATTCGTGTTTCGGCTGTTTTATCGAATGCTCCGTACCTCCTAAATGTTGATTGTGATCACTATATGAACAACAGTAAAGCTCTAAGAGAAGCAATGTGTTTCATGATGGATCCCACTTCAGGAAAGAAAGTGTGCTATGTTCAATTTCCGCAAAGATTCGATGGAATCGATCGTCACGATAGATATTCCAATCGTAATATCGTGTTCTTCGACGTATGTTCAATATTCTCTCTTAATCCGTGCTGTTTTTTAGTTCTAAAACTCAAGTGAAACCTTTGATGCAGATCAATATGAAAGGTTTGGATGGTCTTCAAGGACCTATTTACGTTGGAACTGGATGCGTATTTAGAAGGCAAGCACTTTACGGGTTCGATGCACCTCAAAAGAAGAAAAAACCGAGCAAAACCTGCAACTGTTTGCCAACATGGTGGTGCTTCTGTTGCCGGTCGAGAAAAAACAAGAAAGGTAACAAAAAGTCTAAACATAGAGAAGCATCAAAGCAAATCCACGCACTCGAAACCATTGAAGAAGGCAGTGAAGGTATAATTTGTTCTTGTTCTTGTTCTTGTATTGTATTGTATAGTATATTTCAACTGAACTTTGCATTTTCTAAACAGAACAAAAAGCTGCTGTTCTTCCTCCTCTATCACAAGAGAAACTCGAGAAAAGATTTGGTCAATCACCTGTTTTCGTGGCTTCAACTCTTGCTCTAGATGGTGGAGTTCCTCAAACTATTACTTCAGCTACACTTTTAAAGGAAGCGATTCATGTTATAAGCTGTGGGTTCGAAGAGAAAACAGAATGGGGAAAAGAAGTAAGCTCATCATCATCATCTTAAATACCATGATTTGCTTCAATGGTCATATTCTTTGTACAAATTCTTAACCAGATTGGGTGGATATACGGCTCAGTTACAGAAGATATTTTGACGGGATTCAAGATGCATTGTCATGGTTGGCGTTCTGTTTACTGCATGCCGAATAGACCCGCGTTTAAGGGATCTGCTCCAATTAATTTATCAGATCGTCTTCACCAAGTTCTCCGTTGGGCTCTTGGTTCCGTTGAGATTTTTTTGAGCAGATACTGTCCGATTTGGTATGGTTACGGAGGCGGATTGAAGTGGTTGGAACGGTTTTCTTACATCAACTCGGTTGTCTACCCATGGACTTCACTTCCATTACTTGTTTACTGTACATTACCAGCCATTTGTCTCCTTACCGGAAAGTTCATAGTACCTGAGGTATGTCATTTTGCTTTATAATTCAACTTCATCTTACAGCTAATGTGTTAAAATCAATGTTTTCATACCGGTACGGCTCTGTATGATTTTTTTTTTATTTTTTCCGTGGCTACCTTGAAAATCCCGGAAACCCGGTCGTAACACCGATGCCACCCGATTTTCATCGGACCGACCAGTATATCGGCGGTACACTGGCCGGTATGAAAACATTGGTTGAAATATTTCCCGTCGTGGAAATACACAAATTCTAGTTTATAAGAGAGTGACGTCAAGACCTTTCAATGTGATTCACTTCTCTTATGAACTGAGCTAAACTGACACTCTCCCATCCCATTAAATTTTGAATTTCTATATGATATCAGAGCTACATTGTGGGTTTTGGGTTGGTTCATACTGGTTTTGACAAAAAAAACTTTGGTAGAAAAACGCATCGGATTTAGGCGACAAAAATAGATCGACCTATGATTCGAGCATTATCGAATATATGAATTAAGTCTGAACCAGGCCAAAATCAGTTCGATCTAGGGGATGTTAAGATATATACCACATGGGTGTGGAAATATATGATATCACACTTAATTGACTTGTTAAGTCTTTTCAATAGGATTTAGTTCTCTTTGGGTTATAACATGCTTCTGCCGTTCATTGAATCATGAATTTTTATGTAATGTAATGAACAAATTGTTATTTCTCAGATCAGCAACTATGCTAGTCTCGTATTCATGGCTCTTTTCATTTCAATTGCTGCAACGAGTATATTAGAAATGCGGTGGGGCGGTGTCGGGCTAGACGATTGGTGGAGAAACGAGCAGTTTTGGGTTATAGGAGGAGTTTCTTCGCATCTTTTTGCACTTTTTCAAGGGTTACTTAAAGTTCTTGCTGGTGTAAGCACAAATTTCACAGTGACTTCAAAAGGTGGTGATGATGGAGATTTCTCAGAGCTTTATATATTCAAATGGACATCTTTATTGATTCTACCCACGACTCTTCTGATCTTAAATGTGGTCGGAGTTGTTGTTGGCGCCGCCGATGCAATTAACAATGGTTATGATTCTTGGGGTCCTTTATTTGGTAAGCTATTCTTTGCTATTTGGGTTATAATGCATTTGTATCCATTCTTAAAGGGATTGTCGGGGAAGCAAGAAAGAGTTCCGACAGTGATAATTATTTGGTCAATTCTTCTTGCTTCGATACTTACCCTTGTATGGGTTCGGGTTAATCCTTTTGTGTCGAGAGATGGTCCGGTGCTTGAAATTTGTGGGTTGAATTGCACTGAGGAGTAGTTTGAATGCAGAGAGAGAGAGAGATCTGGTTTTTGATGTGTAGATAACAAAGAAGATGATGATGATTTGTTGTATAACTTACGTTTTTTATTCTTTTGTTGGATTTTCATTTATCTCATTTGTGAACCCTTTTATATTATTTTTATTTTATAATAAGTACTATGTGTTATTCTATTGAGATCATGATTTTTCGATTTAAGTCAAGAACGTGTGTCTTATTCAAGATTTGGGGATTTTGTTTGGATTCTTATATGATCTTGTTCGCCAAATGTGAAAAGCGGATGTGGCATACTATAGTGTTCATCGAACGAGGAAAGTTGGAAATTTAATTAACATCATGTTCTATAGTTTGTCATTTTCGTGTTCCGGGTGAGTTTGCCCAAATTACCCTTTTACACTCCCTTTCTTACAATGATCATTGAGTTACTCACGTACTTACCTTCTTTAGATAGTGATTCTTTCTAATCTCTATTAATATATTGTACCGTGTCATTTCATCCGAAAATGTGGGTCATCACATCATTCCCACTTTAAATTTTCCTTAATCTATCGCATACTGTCTCGTTTTCTACCAATTGTGAGTCGTCACATTCCACCCCATCTAAACTGAGGTTCGTGATCAAACTTGATTATCTCATAAGCCACCCTTAATCATGTATCCTTAATTGTCTGTTTTGCCTAATTATCCACTGCCATTCGTACTTTTGCCCAAAATACCAATCTAAACATGATTTTGGCGTGTATTTTGTAAGATGGATGGGTATTTTGACAAAAGTACGATTTTGCAGTGGGTATTTTTGTAAATAAACCTCCTTAACTTGTCTTCATCACCCCTTGATTTCATTTCTTCCTTATTTTGGCGTGACCAATATTTCTTATCATCCTTAAATATATCTCATTCTAGTGCATAAGACTTTAGTTACATCCCTTTTTATCGCGTATCTATTGTACAACACGTCCAAGATGTTCACGAGTCGTATATACCAATTATTCGTTATCGTTCACACGTTTCTAATTATCTTCTTACCGTTCACCTCGGTCTTTAGGAAATGAAATTTTTAGGAATATTAATACCAAATTAAATCATGGGGATCAAATTTGTTAAAAGTACATCATAATAGGAATGAAACACACAATTTTATGGTTTAATATTAAGAAAGAGTCATGAAATCATGATAAGTATAAATATGACCAACACCTTGAACACGCTTAAAACCATTAATATTCCTTCCCTTTGCGACAACAAAAATACACAATCAAACCATAAGTTTTATAAATGCAAATTTAAAATATGATTGTCTAAATGCTTGATTGGCCTCGTAAATTGATTTCCTAAACTTGCAAACCATACTTTATGGATCATAATATTAGTAGAAATTTAAGGGTGAAATGAACTTGGAGATTGTCTGTGTTGCATAGCCATAACATAAATGAATTATATTAAAAATGTTATCTCAAAACCAATTACTCATAATTTAAAATACTTTTAATATCATATCCTATGTATACAAATGATTTTCTCTAAAGTCGAAGTAGTATTGGTATTGTTCGGACTTATTTTATTTTTGTATGTTTACTTTTCGATAGTGCGGGACACAATAGATATATTTTGTGCTCTAAGCTTAATGCTTTTTATACCATTTTTTGTATGTTTATCTTTTGTAGTATTCGAGTAATAGGACGGTCAATTTTGCGCTTAAGATTGATGTATTTTTCTAATATTTTGTATGTGTGTGTTAATCTTAATACTGTTTGAATTATAAATCGATCTATCTAGATGTCTATGTCCAATTTGTATTTTCTATCATACATATTTAGTCCCTCGAGATTTGATATATAGTTTCTCAATATGATTATTTACTATTATGCACTCAGGAACAAATAAACTCTCAATAGTGAATTTCTACATATATGATATCGTCAAATAAAAGTAATTATAATACAACTAATAAGGTATTGAGTGAATGGTTTAAAAGAAAAGAGTTGACAATTTGAAATTAAAAATAAGAAAGAGAAAAGAAGGTCAACGGTCAGCTAACCAACACCGTCATGCCCGTTCTTTAAATAAATTATTATACGTGTATTTAGACTTTTTGAAAATCAGACTAATAATTAGGTCAAATGTTTCAATTTCAAAATATTAGTATTGCTAATTCTTAATTTCAGATAATTAGAATTTCAAGTTCATTTTCTTTTTAAAACTTGAATAATTTTGAAAGGAGAATGATGTCCATTGGGAATCAAACTGTACTAAATCAATTTTAACAATGATGAAATGTAATAAATTAAACACATAACTCTAAAATAAAATTGAAATTAAACTTAAATAAAAAAGCATCATCGAATAAAATAATTATACATATTATTGAATTTCAAAATACTAATTAGATTGATATAACCATAATATATTTATTTAGAAAATAAACATATTCACATAAAATTGTTCCCGAATCAAGATTGGACGTATACAGAGTTATTTAGATGACGGTCTCGATTTGTGAATTTTTGGGATATTTGAGTCGAATTACTTATTTGGTTGATTTAAAGGTTCTTAGACCATTGTTCACAAATGGAAACAAAGATTACTCGTGAGGTGATTTTTTATTATTTCTTTAAGATAAAGATTTTTCAACTATAAAATCCGGTATTTTTTTTCTTTTTCATATTACTTTTTTGAAAACTTTTATTTGACTCTTACTCATCAAAGATGTCTATATTTTGTTGTTATCGATTTTTAAGGGTGATTACATCACTGATAATATTAAATACATATATGATTGGTTAGAAATACTCGTTATAAGTGTAGTATAATTTGTGGTCTGATAGGTTGAATCCTTGACTCTTTATTAAAAAATAAACATAGATTCATATAAGTTTCTTCCACCACGCTAAGGTTTTCACACGAGGATTTTGGATCATTGAATTCGTCCACACATTATTACAAATTTATCTCTATTTATGTGAAATTTAGATGCTATTTGATTTCATATAATGAGCTTGTTGCTTTGTGGTGTGAAAGGTAAGAAATATGATTGCAATATCATTTTAATGTACATATAAACATATGCTAGTTTTATCACTGTGAAAATTTTGATCCAAAGTATGAAAATGACAAAATCGGTCCTCATATTTTCAAAATTTAAAAAAAATCAGTTCTGAAAGTTTTCGTTTTTGAAAAATGAGGCCCTATGCCAAAATCAAATTCCGGTGAATGCTTTTACCACTTTAGAGATTTAATTTGTCAAATGTTACAAACTTAGATAAACAAATATGACAAAACATTAAAATTCGAGTAGTAAATATGGCATTACAAACCATGAGTACCAATTTTGTTAAAACTGTAAAAGTTTGGGAATTGAATGCATTATTTTCTAATAATTGGGATTATATGGTCGTTGTGTTGGAAAGTGTCACGCGATAAACTCGGGACTAAGCGATAAAGGGTAATGAGAGGGCCTTGGGTGTAAGGCATCTTTGCTTATTCTTGGTAGTGTGTAAAACAATTAATGATGAAGAAACCATAACCAATGTTTTCATACCGGACTGGTACTCTCGGTATACTGTATTATTTTAAAAAAAAATTTAAAAAATTATTTTTTATTTTTTCTGGATAGACCCGGAAACCCAATACCACACGGTACATGTTGAAATACCGGTAGGTATACCGGCCAGTACGAAAACATTGAGCATAACATAACTTGCGGAAAAAAGTGGCAAAATATAAAATTGGGGAAAACTCTATTGTCTATCCTAGAAACAACATGATTGATTTTGTTAAAAACTTAAGCTTAAACATCATTCATTCCTCATGTGATTTGTACTTACTTTTGGTGGATTTACATGACCGATTACATATCTCGTCCAAATTGTACATATGTTGTAGCATGTCTAGCCGAGCCAACCCCTTGACTTTTGGATGGATCTCAAAGATCCGTTAATGCATCTCGACTCAAAAGGGTCTAGGTGCTATATCATCACATCCGAAATAAATTAAACCTTACCATGTGACTAACGTGTACAACTACAATGTCATGCAAGTGTGTCCACCTTCCACAAGTAGTAACATTATTTGGACATAAAAAACTTGGGACACCCCTTTGTTACTTGGAACTCAAAAGGGTCTAGGTGCTATATCCTTGTATGCTTACTGAAATTACTATAGTTTGTTACCGAACGATGCCATTACATGTCTTAAGTCTTACATGAGGTAGCTTTGTATCGTGTAGTTATTGTGCTTGAGTCGTATGGTTTAACAGCCTCAGTCATGTGGTTTGTAACTTTAGTCGTGTCGTTTTGAGTATCGAGTCACATGGCTTTGATCAAGCATCCTAAATACGAGGTTACCTAGTTGTGTTTCACATAGTTTTGATTTAAAGCCAACATTTATTCTCAATAGTCTACTCCTATTTATAGACAATTTTATGGCTATTTGCAAAGTGGTCATTTATTTCCTAAACAATTTGCATTTCGACCCCAATTTACCCCAAACCTATAAAGATTAACAATACACTGCAAATTCACTTACCTCTCGACTTCCTTGATTCCTACTAATATCCCCATATTTGATTTTAACTAAACAATCACGTCAATTTTCGTGATTTAATTTGGAATTTCTATGCTAAGTATTGCAATGTAATTAAAGAAGTGTAATCATATAAAAAACACCATCTCGGTAATAGGTAAACGCTTCCTTTTCTCCTGAAGTTGTCGGAATTATTTTCAATTGTTCATAAAACAAAACCATATATTTAACAAGTATTTTTTAGAAATCAAAACATTTATCTCAATTTGTTCTCTCCATTAATTCAAACTTTTGACATACTCTTTTAACAATCGAAAATATGACGTGTCCTTTCTACGACTTTGTTTTGGGGAACACAGTTATATTTTTTACATCCGAATTTGTCAACTTTTGGTAGGAATGGTCATATTTTCAAAGCTTAACCAGTCAACTTGCTTGTGTGTATCTTTCGTTATATAAAACGGCCTCATTTTAATGCTGAATTTCCAATTGACAAGGTTTTCTTTGAAAAAATCTTCCAATACCCACCCTTGATTATCAAAGGTGGCGAACCCTAAAGATGATGATTCCGATTACTCATGGAAAGAGGAAGATTCTTGTGATTCATTGATCCCTGGTGTTAGAAGAGATCAAGAGATGTCGTATATTGTATCAGCTTTATCTCGAGTTGTCGCCGGAGATTCCAGCAATTCCCCGGTGGGCAAGGGTGGATCTTCTTCGTCTTTGCCGTCATGCAAACGAGGACGGGACGAGGAAGTTAACAGTGAAGGTTTTAATGATTATCCGGCGGTGATACGTTCAGCTGAGTCAACTGTGTTTACTTACATGACTGAGGGGGCGGCTGGGTTTAATTCGGAATCATGGACTAGAAAGTATAGAGGAGTCCGGCAACGGCCTTGGGGAAAATGGGCTGCGGAGATTAGGGATCCCCATAAGGCGGCGAGGGTTTGGCTGGGAACTTTTGATACGGCGGAGGCGGCGGCAATGGCTTACGATATGGAGGCACTCAAATTTCGCGGCAGCAAAGCCAAGCTTAACTTCCCTGAGAACGTTAAGCTTTTCGACAGACATAAATCTCCGCCGGGTATTCAAGGACTTGAATCTCAATACAGTGGGAGCAGTTCGTTAGATGATGAATCAATCTTTAATGATTCAGCGGCGGGAGAGTTTTATCCACCACCGCCTCCGGATATTTCAGGTTTCTGGCCGGACGGCAGCGGTGGAGACTGATTCTTGTGAAAGGACACTTCCAGTTCGTGATTGATTTACTTAAAAGTCAAAAAGACTTGTCATATATTCACAAATTCCTTTTTCTTAAAAAATGTATTGTGACTAAGATGTGAATTTCTTCTTGTTTTTTATGATTCATGTCGTGTTTTATTTTGTATCATGATAATTAAACAAATTTAAATATAATTTCTTAGTGATTTATATTAGCATGAATATGGTCATTTTGAGAGAATATTATTAGTAAATATTTGAAGTCATTGTGCTTGTTCAACCCATGATTTTCACAGCAGCTATGAATCGAAAATAACTCCTACTTGTTCGATCAAATTGTCTCATATTGGATCCAAGATTAAATTAGTTTATAAGAGGGATTCGGTACTAAAGTAATTGATTTGTTCAAGTCTTTAATGACGAGATCCGCTCCCCTTATATACCATATCCGTATACAACCACGTCTTAATTTCGGCAAACTCTATACTTTCTCCATTGTATTAGAGCTGGTTCGATCAAAATCCTGATTATTTCAAGAAAACCCAATTCAATTCAATTCACACATCAAAATTTGATAGTTATTTGTACTTAGATTTTGGATGAAATTTGGAATATCAAATTGTCCTACATTATATTCGGGATGAAATTTGGATTGATTTATAAGAGGGAATAGATACCATAATAAATGATTTGTTCAAATCTTTTACGGTGTGATACTCTTACCTTATACGTCATATCTATGCACACCCTCATTTTAATTCCGAATGGACTCTATAATTCAACACAAATAGTATAAAATGAAAAATAAAATAATTGTAATTCTAAAAAATAAAAACATTTAACAATTTTTTTTTTCTAAGATAATTCAAAATAAATATTTTCAATGCTTAATTAAGTTATATAAAAATTCAAACAAAATTAAATGTTAAAGCCAATTTGGATGTAAACCTTCCGTTTCGACCAGCTTGTTCGGTACCAATGTCATTTTTCTTGTGTGAAAGATTTCGTTATGGATCGAATCAAATAGTTTGCCGGTTTCTGGACCTATAGATCATTGTTTGACCTATGGATTGTTATTTTGTGAATTTTTACGAGTTCATTCGAGCTTAGAGTAACCGTATGGAGTTTTATGATCAATTTTAAAACTTCCCAAAATTGAGTTTTTGATTACCAACGCTCAGCAAACTTTGGTTCAAATCTTGATTATTGAAATTCCGAAACATTGAAATGTGGAAACATAAGAAATTAAAAAGTTTAACATTGGAAAATTTGAAAAAGAAGTAAAATCTAATTTTCATTATTTCAATAGTATTGCTAAGCAAAGTTTGAACTTGCATTGAATTTGAAGTTACGTAACACTAATGTGTAGAAGTAGTTTGACACAAGAAGTATTATGATAATAAATATTTAATCAAATAAAAATATTTTCATAAAACGCTCTCAAGTATTTCATTAAAAACGTTCACCGCTGCCTAGTTTCAAATCTATACAATTTTATCAACTTTTAAGTTTATTGGGCATGGTTTAGGTTTGAAATTAATAATACTATTTTTATTAAAAAAAATATTTCCTTAAATAAAAGTGTTATTATTATCGACGAAAATTTTGGAATTATCAATCTCTGAAATTATCTCGTTGTCAAGAATATAAAAAGTATCCAAAAGCCGTAGATATTGACCATGTTTAGTAGACTTTGAACTTATCTTCATTTTGTTAGTGGTCGGTAGTGGCTGGTGGGTTGATTTTATAATATAATATAAATTTTATTTTAATTATTATTTAAGTTATTTGTTTTCTTACAAGCTCATATTACGTATTAATAATTACATTTGACATTCATACTTTAAAAAATTTCTTAATCCTGACACACCAAAATTGCAATATTAATCTAATAAGATTTCAATTTTACATAATGAAGTTCGAGTTTATATTTGTGAAAAATATAGCAATAAATAACAAATATATATATATATATATATGTATATCTACTGTTATTTTTTTATCAATTGATAAGTTAGAATATTCTTATATTTGTATTGAGGATGTGAAGAGTAGAACTAGTCTATGTTAGATCTAATTAATGCCTATATTTGGAAAGACTAAATAAATTTGGTTACCTTCATCAATGATTATTTTGGACATGATTATCAATTTGTAATATGAAAATTAAATCTATTGGATACATGGTTGAATCTGTGTTTTAAATTTCAGGTATACCGGAAATTTCGGACTTATCGGATTCGACCGGTAAGCGTTTTTTTGGGTCGGATCGAGTTTTTACGGGTTGGATCGGGTTTTATATTAAAAAAATAAAATATGAATATTTTATAATTTAATTTATTTTAATATTCTATATGGATCCGGTACATATCCGGTATACCAATCCAATAAGCTTGTCCGGTATACCGGCCTGTACCGGTTTTTAAAACATTGGTTTGAATTTTGTCGAATTCAATAAAAATTTGGTCGAAATTTGGGAATCAAGTTGGGGTTTTATCAATTGGTCATTTCATAAACTGCAATGAGATGCAAATGATTTGATGGATGCATTTGGCCATTTCATAAGACTTTCACAAATGATGTGATCATTTTGCAATTGAACCTTGCCTAAATAAGCAACCAGACTATATTTTGGTTGCCCAAAATGACTCTAATGCATTAGCACAAACTTATGAAATGATAACAATGTTTAAATGTCTCAACTACTGAAACTGGTGAAATTAACTCAAATGAAGATGATGAATCTAAGGAGGCTAGCATTCATGAAGATGGTGAGGCTGAATTTCACCAAAATTCAAATGATGATCTATTTGATGATCCCTATACTTGTTTTAGAAATTCATGAGGCGTATATGATTAGACTTTGCATATTATTGATTATATAGTTGATACATGTGTTGGAATCTATGACCCTAAATCATTGTAGAACTCTAAAGCATTGTTTTCAAACCCAGTCCAGTTCGTCTGGGTTGGGCGGTTCGCTCGTCACTCGGTCCATTGGGCGGGCGGGTTGATGGACCAGAATTTTTTTAAAAAAATAATAAAAAATAATATTTGTTTATAATTTTATTTTAAAAAAATCAAATATATAATTTTTAATAAAAATAAATAAATTTAATAACATTTTCAACACTGGTTCGATAATAGTTTGACAACGATTCGACAACGGTTCAGTGACCCATTGAAATTTCCGGTTCACGGACCGAATCATATCTAAGAACAATGCTATGAAGTGATGAAAAATGGATTACTGCAATGGAAGACAAAATTGGTGAATTTGACCCAAAGACAAGGATTTGGTTTGTGTTAAGTGAATATACAAGACAAAATTGAATCCAAATAGAAGTGTAAACAAGTACAAGATACGACTAGTAGCAATAAATATGAGATGGAAATCTTATCATATGGATATAAGATTGCATTCTTACATGGTACTCTTGAAGGGGAAGTGTATGTCAACCAACATGATGATTTAATGGCAATATGAAACGAACACAAAGTATATCGACTGAAAAATGTCTTAAATAACATCAAACAGTACGACAAGCATGGGATGAACACGTAAATGATAGTTTGTAAAGCATAGCTTCAAGGAATCAATGGTTGGTCAATAGCTTTTTATCAAGAAAATTGAAGGAAAAGACACATTAATTAGACGAGGCCCAAACCTTTCTAGGTTGCCCCAGGTGATGGAAGCCGAACCTAAAGGTCCCAGATCCACCATCTGATAAGGATTTGACCCAACGAAAATAACTGAACCCGAAGGCCCACTTGGGCTAAGCCCACCAATCAATGGCCAGGACCAAAGGCTAGCACCACTTGTTATCCATCACTTCAGGGACTGATCCTCAGACGGTTACAGCCACGCGTCCTGTGCTTCGGGCTTAGGCATGCCTTCCACGCTTCGGGCCAAATCACTCAGTCTGCACTTCGGGCTCACCCACGTTTTCCGCCACGGAAAAACGACATTGTCAGAGGCGGTTACAAAGCGTGATCCACATGCGTTTTCTTTTCTATAAATGCAGGGCTCGATGGCAAACTAAGACAGGACCTTTTGGACGCACAAATCAGCTTATACTCTGCTAGTTTTCTCACTCGCGTTTTCTTGTTTTACCTTAGTCATTTTCATAAGCCCTCATCATTTTGTGGAATGAACTTTTTGTTAATATATCGGCTAAGAGCGTTTTCAGCTCTTAGTCAGGTGGTTTTTTTCCTTTTCCTGAGGGGTTTTCCACTCTAAAATCGTTGTGTTATTTGCCCCTTTATTTCATAATCGTTTCCCTAATTTTAAACAAATCAAAACCGAGTTTGTTTTATCTCGAACCCGACGACTGTTAATACCTCTTGTCTTTTGACCATAACAAATACCGATCTCTATACTTAACAATCTCCCACTTGGAGATCGATTATGAATCTCCTCTTGATAGTGTCCGTTCACCAACTCATGTGGTATTCATTCTAGGGTTCGATCCTTGTATCATCGAATCATCAAGGCTGGATACTTTTGGCCAACACTACTTGAGGATGCCAAGAAATATACTAAACGCTGCGCAGTTTGCCAACACCATGCTACGGTCCCACAATAACCAGGGGCTCCCCTATCGGTGACCCACTCATTTGTCCATTTGACATATGAGGAATTGATATACTGAGACATTTCCCTAGATCGGTAGGGCAAAAAAAGTTATGTATCGTGGCAGTAGAATATTATATCAAGTGGATAGAAGTAGAGGCTGTGGTCATAATCTCTAAAAAAGTTGTAAAACACTTTTTGTGGAGAAATATTGTAAGCCGCTTCGGGGTACCCCATGCGTTTGTAACAGACAACGATCTCCAATTTCATGGAAAGGCCGTCCATGAATTTTGTATAAAATTGGGTATTATCCATCACTTTTCGTCAGTGGCTCACCCTCAAACCAATGGACTCACGGAGGTCTCCAACAAAGTATGCTGAAGGGATTGAAAACTAAGTTGGTGGATTTGGGAGGAAAGTTGCCCCAACATATCTACGAGGTTTTATGGGCTTACAGAACTACACCCTGCTCTACGACCCTTGAATCTTAATTCTATTTGGTTTACGGGTCCGAGGCAATTAGTCCGGTAGAGGTTGCCATTCAATCACCTCGGATAACTCAATACGGCGAACATATGAACGATGAAAGAAGATCCCTGGATCTTGAGATAATTGAAGAAAAAATGAACGCCATCTATGCGCGTATGTGTTCTTATCAGCGAACCATGGAACGAGCCTATAATAAGCGCGTCTTACCCAAAGAATTTTCGGAAGACGATCTCTTTCTCAGGAATGTAAGAGTTCAGAGAAATGTTGGGAAGCTAGACAGAAATTGGGAAGGTCCCTATCGAATTTTGAAAAAATTGGAAGCTAGAGCTTATAAGTTGGAAACATTATAGGGGAATGAGATCCCCCGAACCTGGAATATTATGAACTTACGGCGATATTTTTTGTTAAATCTTTGATATTTAATAACAATTCTGAACCATAAAATGTTTCTCAAATTATGAAAAGAATACAATAAATGTAATACAAATTATTTCTAGTTAGGTGATTGACTGATCTTGAAGTTGGATTTTTTGGACGAGTTTGGACTGGTTACCGTAGCGATTCATCCACAAGGCTCCTAAGTGATTGTGACCGCTCTGACAAGTCAGATGTTCCTATGCTTGTTGAATACTTAGATGGATCGCAAAACTCCCAGAACTCACTGCGAACCAGATCTCCCATTCGACGGTGTTCACTCTTCGGAAATAACCCTTACATCCTTGTATTCCGCCATAAGAAGAGATAACGGTGACAAAACCAGCCAATCAAATTGCAAACGCAAGAATGTCTTGGGACTTATACAGATCCAGGGCTTGGCCAAAGCCTGACACGGGACTCACATTAGAACCGGGGCTTCGCCAAAACTCGTCATGGGACTCATAAAGAACCGAGGCTACGCCGCCAAAGTTATAATAATTAGCAGGGATGAAATAAAGAGTGATCTATCAATTCGATTAAGTTTCCCTAACTTATTAAGTCTAGCAGAATTCAAACCTAAGTCAAAGTGACCGAAGGGTCTACGTTCAATATTAACCCCAAACTTATACTTAAAAGAAAAAAAAATATATTGAAAAGTAAGGTTTACAACGAAACAAAATACAGAATGGGGGACCTAAGGTCTAAGACTTAATCTACTTGTTCTTTCTCCCTATCTGCTTCCCCAAGCTTCTCCGCTATCCATGCCTTGAGGTTTTCCAGTTTCTTCTCCTTCTCCTCAACTGACTCATTGACTGATTTTTCCATCAAATCAAATAGAATAAAGTTGGGATCCTTGTCTAGTGGAGGTTCATCCAGAACTAGAATCTCTTTGAAGTCTTCATCCTTGGCTAAGGGATCAAATTGACTCTCAGTGCTCATCTTCAGGGTCCAGGCCAAATCTCTTGATAACCTGACCCTTCATATTATCCACATATTGGGAGACATTTGATCTATAGACGTTTGCCGCCAAGGCAAACAATAGCGGAGACCGAGCAAATCCACAAAGGACTTCCCGAACCGCTCCTTCTGTTGCTTCCTAACTCCTAACCAAGTTTTCCTTCAGGGCATCTTTCTCCTCTTGGGATCGAATGAGAAGTATGTTGCTTTCATCAGACAATTCTTGTGCTCGACATTCCAACTCCAGAACACTGGCCGTTGCGGAGGTAGCAGCTTGTTGGGCATTATTATATTTAGCTTCCCACTCCGCTGCTTGGAAAATTAGGAGTTAAACCTGAGTGCCCGCTCCCAGTAATTCTCCGTTCAAACGATCCCGCTCCTCCCGGACCGAAGCTAGCTCTTGTTGTTTGATATCAACTTACCGCTGAGCTAAGACAAGTTGATCCTTGATTTCTTTGAAAGCCGAAGCAGAGCTTCGGCTCAACTGGATCGCAGTAGCGAGGTTCAAACCTCTTGTGCATGTCTACAAGAACAAGTATGACTTAGCCAAAGTTACATTTAGTAAGAAAACATAAGTAGAACTTACCACGACCTGAGATTCCATATAAGCAGCCACCAGGTCACGGATCGGACCATCTAGATCGGTGGTTGGGCTCTTCCTTGCCATCAGCCGATATTCCTCCAGCATGGCGTCCTTCCATGACATTGAGTTTCTCTTTGGCCCACGAGCCTTCAAAACAGAGGTCACCATATCTTGGATCACCTCTCGAACAAACTCTGAGTTGGATGGTGTGGGGGCCGATTGTTCGCCAATGGTGATCCCTTTCTTTGGGATCGGGGCTGCAGACTCTTCTCCAGCCGTTTGTATTGCTTCGGGGCCTCTTCTTTGGGCGCCCGCTTGCTTTGGCTCTGAGGCAGGAGGGCCTCGACACGTTTTCCCCAAACTAGAGGATGGAAGGACATCCTCCACTCTAATCGACCCCTGCAGCAACAACCGCACGATGTTAAGATCTATAGGGGAGCTATTCCAGATCCTATACATAGCTGGCAGGCTCAATGAGCGGATTTTTACCGAGATCACCTCTTCCACCTCCGCCATGGATGGACCGGGTCTCTGGATACTTGAACCACCCACGGATCGTGAAGATTCCGTGGGGGTGGCTGATGCTGATCCAGATGGCCGCAGCCGGGCTTCCTTCCTGGCCTTTGTGGCAGCGGCCATATCAACCATATGATTTCCAGACATCGTATCTGTGGAATCTACAAAAGGAAAATGATAAAGATCAAGAGATATGAACTAAGTTAAGTCAAGTCTCGTACCCAATCCTTCAGACGAATCTAAACTAGAAAATATCCCCTTCGGGGCAAGGGCTCCGGTCCTACTCGCTACCCCTATTTCAACAAGCTTATTCTCCTGAATTATGTCTATGTGTTTAAGACATCTTTCGGGAGGAGGAAGCATCGCCAAGGTGTCAGCGATATCCTGGTGGGAAGGATTGAACCGAGATGGGTCCAAACTCTCGATGTCAGGATGTGTTATCAATGGGGACACCTTGAGCAAGTCTTCTCTTGGGACTATTATCCAAACATAACATGACTCCCATTGATGAAGGGAGTCATCTTTATCCACTATAGTACACTGTTTGATGCGAATTGCTATGTAATATAAACTACAACATCCTAACAACATTTTTCCCTTTCGGGACACGACCAAAATCAGGTTAAATAAATGTTTCAGGGTTGGTTTTATGCCTTGTTTGTAACAATAAAAAATAAACGATACTATGCACACGTAGCTGCCCGGAAAGAGATGTAGCGGGAATCTACTATGCACCCTGTTTCAGGTCGGGCAATGGATTTCCCGAAGCACGGCTGCTACGAAAGGATGTAGCGAGATTCTTAGGCCGTACTTCAGGGAGGCGTAGCTAGCAGGCAAGACACTAGCAGAGACATTCATCTCAGTAGGAAGGAAGCATGGTACGTCTTTCTTCCCCCTCCAGATGGAATAATGGGTTGGGATGGAGAATTTGACATGAAGTTTTTCGGTGTCAATCTCAAAAACGATAGGATACCTAGCTTTACGAGGTGCCATGAGCGATTACCTTGAAAATTTTTGAAAAGGAAGGGAGTCACGACGAAGAAGAACGAAATCGCATGGGAGCTAGGGCTGAGAGATTTTGTTCGCAAATGGCAACGGTGGTTGCACAATACCAAAACACCAACTTTTATATTCTCTTATCGGCCACTCATAGGCTGACACGTATTTTTCCGTGGGCTGCCACAGTTTGACGACCTATCCTTCTGTGGAATACGGAAGGGGGCAGGCTATTTTTAAATTTCAAAATACGCTTTTGCCCATAGCTGTTACTATTTTCAAATTTTTAGATTAATCTTAAAATTCACTAAGTGTAGGATTGGTCTAAGGGACGATGTCACATCTGGTTCGGGTATGGCCCTCCGTTCGTTCGATCGGGCATTTTTGCCGCAAACGCTCTCAATCAGATGATCGAACTCATATCACCACTGCGATAGCGATAGAGTCCGAGGGGCTAGTGATGAGAACTCCAAAACCCGGTATCCCGAACTTGACGAGGCCAAGCCTTTCTAGGATGGTCCAGGAGATGGAAGCCGAACCTAAAGGTCCCATATCCACCCTCTGATATGGATTCGACAAAAAGAAGAAAACTGGACCCAAAGGCCCACTTGGGCTAAGCCCACCAATCAATGGCCAGAACCGAAGGTTAGCACCACTTGTTATCCATCACTTCATGGACCGATCCAAGGGATCGGTCTAGACGGTTACAACCACGCGTTCTGCACTCCGGGCTTAGACACGCCTTCCACGCTTCGGGTCCAATTAGACAGTATGTACTTCTTGCTCACCCACGTATTCCGCCATGGAAAACGACATTATCAGAGGCGGTTACAGAACGTGATCCACACGCATTTTCTTCTCTATAAATGCAGGGTTCGATGGCAAACTAAGATGGGACCTTTTGGACGCACAAATCAGCTTATACTCTGCTGGTTTTCTCTCTCGCGCTTTCTTATGTTACCTTAGTCATTTTCATAAGCCCTCATCATTTTGTAGAATGAACCATTTTATTAATATATTGGATAATAGCGTTTTCAACTCTTAGTTAGGTGGTTTTTTCCCCTTTCCCGAGGGATTTTTCACTCTAAAATCGCTGTGTCATTTGCCTAATTTATTTCATAACCGTTTCCCCATTCTAAACAAATCAAAACCGAGTTCGTTTTATCACGAACCGGATGATTGTTGATACCCATGGTCTTTTGACCACAGCAAATACCGATTTCCACACTTAACAACCTCCCACTTGGAGATCGATTATGAATCTCCTCTTGATAGTGTCCGCTCACCAACTCACTTGGTGAGTCCTACTAGAGCTAGGCATAACTCTAGCTTTGCCATAGTGACTCCCTTCGTCAACATATATGTCGGATTTTCAGTGCATTTGATCTTCCTCAATTGAAGCACATTTTTCTTGAACAGATCTCTAATATAGTGATATTTCAACTCAATGTGCTCCGTCATCGCTTGAAATACCGGATTCTTCGCCAAACATATGGCACTCTGACTACAGCTATACAATGTCCGCTGATCGGTCCCTTTACCGATCTCCATCAGGAAATTCTGGAGTCACACCATCTCCTTTCTTGTTTCGGAAATTGCAACATACTCTGCCTCAGTTGAGGAAAGTTTTAAGTTTACATTCGAATATTTCCGTTTTAATTATCACCTTTTAACAAAACAGCTAGGCCCAAATTAGGGTCGTTACAAAATACATAACCTGATGCACCTTTCCGATCGTCCACATCTCCTCCAAGGTCGACATCTACGTACCCTATTAATTCGATTGGTACTCTTCTAAAACACAGCTCCAGCCTTGATGTCCCTTTGAGGTATCGTAGCAACCATATCACTGTTTCCCAATGCTCTTTCTCAAGGTTCGACATGAACCTACTCACGACTCCCACTCCATGTGCAATGTCAGGTCTCATTCAGACCATTGCATACATCAAACTGTCGACCGCTGAAAAGTAGACACATTCTTCATCTCTTCAGCCTCCTGGTCGATCATCGGCGCCAGCTCCTTTGAGAGTTTCATGTGTGTCCTAAAATGTGTTTTAGTTACTTTCAAGTCTCCCACTTGATACCGATCAATCACTTTTTCAATGTATTTTTTTTGGCAAAGTAAGTGTACCATTCTGCGAATCTCTCAAGATTCTCATTCCTAGAATCTCCTTACCGGTCCGAGGTCCTTTATCTCGAATGTTTCGGACAACTCCCGCTTGAGTTGTTTTATCTACTCCATGTCACCCTTTGCGATCAACATATCATCGACGTACGTTGAGATGACCGTGAAAAAACTAAGGGGTTGTTTGGTTTAGCTTTTCAAAATCACGTTGAGGTGTAGTAATTATACCGTACGTTGAGATGATCGTGATAATTTTGATTGGATTTTAGAAAACTGTTTACAAAAACTGTGGTAATCTTACTGTGATTTTAATAAAACATATATTTTAACCTTAATATTAATATATTTTTTATTAATAAATATAAATCAAATAAATACTAAAATGTTCATTATATATACAATTAACCAATACATATATCTAATTTTTAATAACTTATTTTACAATGATGTACCGAAACATAAATTATGATTGTAGTAAAACAATTTATAAATACACAGTGATTTCAATCAAAATGTATTAAATTTTTTCGCCAATTATGAGGGCGATGCCATTCACGACGGAGGTCGACATCAACTTCACGAGTTTTTCACAAATTCTCTAACTTGAAGAAGAAACCAAAAAATACATATCCACATCAACTTGGAAAATGACGTAATATTTGTGACAATGAGAATAAAATTGGTTAGTGTTTGGTTTTAAATATATTAAATTAACTTGAAGGGTAATTTTGAAATTTACCAAACCGCGGTAAGTTGACCATACGTATCAATGCATGGCTATATAACCTCCAAAAATCCTGGTACGATCATTGTAATTGCTTAGATTGTTTGGTAATTGAAAATAAAATTACGGTGCGGTGGCCGCTGACAACCCCTAAATATCAAGGATAAAACGAGTCTGTGTTGATCTCATTAATGCCGATATTTGGATAGACTATATAAATTTGTTTACCTTCATCAATGTATTAATTTGTAATATGAAAATCAAATGGATTGGATACATGGTTTAAATTTTGGTCAAAATTTGGCTATCAGGTAGGGGTTTTATGAATTGGTCATATTTCTTATTTTATTATTCTAAAATCTAAATTTTTATTTATCAATTTTCAAATTTAAAAGTTATGGAATCAAATGATTAACTTTGATTTTTTGCAAAAGTGGAAGCATTCTACACTAGTATACCATCCTATATATCCTAGAATAGAACAAAGTAAGTGAAAGGAAGAATGGGGCAATCATTGAAAATGTTAGACGTTTGATTTTAAAAAAACACTTACATTCCAAGTGTTGAGTTGAAGCGGCTTCCACCACTATATAAGTTTGAAGCGGTGCGGTCCCACCACTATATTAAGTATAATTATACTGCCCTCATAAGTGATGAAGGGTAAATCCTCTTAAATGACAAAATATATGTAACACTTGATTGTGTTTGGAAGCATGTGTCAAGTCCACATTCTAGATGCAAAGAGAATGAGCTAGATGAAAAAAATAAAAGCGAGAGTTTTTATAAGATATTGTAGTAGAGTAAAAGGGTTCCGAGTGATGCTCAACCAAAACTCGAGCATTCGTTGAGATATAGTTTTTGAAGAGGATAAGAGTGGAAATGAATACTTCATAAATTTAAAAAATATTCATGTTGTCATGAATGTGTTGAAAAAGAGATGCACAAGAACAAAATTATAAAGTGATTATTCATCAAGACTTCAACCGGATGAGATGTCCATGATGTGATGTATAATTTTGCAATTGAACATCACCTAAATCAACAATCATACTGAATATGGTTGCCCAAAATGAACATGATCCATAAAAAACTTATGAAAATGATAACAATGTTTGAATGTTAACTACTTAAACTGATGAAATTACCTCAAATGAAGATGGCGCAACTAAGGAGTCTAGCATTCATGAAGATGGTTAGAGTGACTATTACCAAAATTCAGATGATGATCCACTGCTCGTTTTGGGAATTTGTCATACATATATGATCATACTTTGCATATTATGATATATTGTTGATACATGTGCTAGAATCTATGACCCTATTGTAGAAATTCATGATTTAATGGACTGGGAGAGTGTTCATGTAACCCAGTACATAAGAGAAATGAATCACATTGAAAAAACTTGAGACAAGCTAGAACTTATTACTCCCTTTATAAACTAGAACTTTTTAAACTATAATTTTTTATATTTTCACATCCGATGTGAGATAATGTTTCAACACTCCCCTCAAGTTGAACTGACCTTGGACCCAGTTCAGACTTGCTTCATTATGCTCGGTAGTGCTCGAATCATAGGTCTATCTATTTTTGTCGTCTAGGTCTGATGTGCTTTTCTACTCGAGATTTTTTTGTTTAAACCGATACGGACCAGCCCGAAACCCACCATAGAACTCCGATACAATATAGAAATTCAGGATTCAATGGGCCGGGAGAATGTTCGTGTAGCCCATTCTATACGAGAAGTGAATCACATTGAAAAAAATTTGACCAAACTAATTATCCATGATATCACTTCCTTTATAAACTAGAACTTTTTCTATTTCCACATTCAATGTGGGATAATGTTTCAACACCTATATCATTGCAGAAGTCTCAAGTGATGAAAAATGAAGAATGAAATGTTTTATTTAACACCTTATGTATATCATGTTGTGGACACATCTTTGTTATTTGTTGTTCCTAAAAAAACCCTATTATAAATAGGGCATGTCTTTCCATTGTTTTAGGATCATTCTTCAAATCCATCTATTGACATTATATGAAATATTAAGAGAGGCGTTCTTCTAGCTATTTATTTCTATATTTTTTAACTACCTCTAGTTTCACCTTTATTTTCTCCTAACCATTAGTTTGTAGCCTTCGCAAATTAACTCCATTTCTAAAGAAGGTAACATTTGTGGAATCAAATTTACCTCCTTGTTTTCACTTCACATTGGATTCAATTGCCTGTCATACCATAAGGATGTATTGTTCCTTCGCTGCCATAGCAATTGTAGTTTTTATACTTTCTCCGATCAACATTTTAACGGTGGAGGGGATTGGAGTCAACTGGGGTACACAAGCAGCACAGAATATGAAACCTTCAACGGTGGTTCAAATGCTCAAAGACAACAAAATTAACAAAGTAAAGCTATTTGATGCAGATCCTTTCAATGTTAATGCATTTGCAGGAACCGGAATCGACGTCATGCTTGCTATCCCTAATGATCAGCTTCAGGATATTTCTGATAGCTACGATAATGCTCTTGATTGGGTAGATGAAAATCTCTCCCAAAATTTGCAGAATAGGGTGAAAATCAGGTTTTAGGGTTTGGATTTGAGTTATTTTCTTTTAATTGTGGATTCCGATGAAACCCTAATTTTGTAGCTGTGTTTATGAAGGTATGTTGCCGTGGGAAACGAGCCATTCTTGAAATCCTACAATGGAACATTTCAAGGGATTATTTTTCCTGCATTGAAGAACATTCAGAAAGCGATAAACCAACAAGGACTAGGGAATCAAGTCAAAGCCACAATCCCTCAAAACGCCGATGTTTACAATTCAGGCGGGGGAGGTCCATCTGCGGGGAACTTTCGATCAGATATAAGAGAGATAATGGAACAGATAGTCCTTTTTCTACAAGATAATAAGGCTCCATTTGTTGTCAACATATATCCTTTCCTTAGCTTATATGAAAACCCTAATTTTCCGGTGGCTTACGCCTTCTTCGACGGTGGTGCTAAGCCGGTACAAGACAAAGGTATAACCTACACAAACATGGTAGATGCAAATCTAGATACACTCGTATGGTCGCTAAAGAAAGCCGGTGCAGAAAAGGTTAAAATCATTATCGGAGAAATCGGTTGGCCTACAGACGGGCATAAAGACGCCACCATTGACATGGCTAAGAAATTCTATGATGGATGGTTTAAGAAAATGGCATCTAAAAAAGGAACTCCCAAGTATCCCGGCGAAATAGAGTACTATCTCTTCAGTCTTACAGACGAGAACATGAAGAGTATTGCTCCGGGAGACTTTGAACGTCACTGGGGAATATTTGGGTACGACGGCCAGCCCAAGTTTCAGATGGATTTCACCGGAAAACAAAATGATCAGATGCCAGTTGCAGCAAAAAATGTGACTTACAGAACAGCACAATGGTGTGTTCTTGATCCAGAAATGTATGATGCAGTGAATATTGGAGATAACATGAACTTTGCTTGCTCTGTAGGAGATTGCACAACGCTGAATCATGAAAATCCTTGTGCTAAGATGGACAGCCATAATAAAACATCGTATGCCTTCAATATTTATTACCAAATGATTAATCAAGACAAGGGCTCTTGTGATTTTAATGGTTTGGGTAAGATTGTTGTGTTGAATGCATCAACTAGCCAATGTAATTTTCCGATCGCATTGAGCTCCGTTACAAGAGTATGGGTGAGCGCTGGAGTCGGCGTTCGGATGTTTTTGTTTGCCTTAGCTTTGTTTTTATTGTTTCTCTGATGACAAATTAAAGATTGAATACTATTTAGGGAAGCTTTTGGTACTATGTTTTTAGTGCATTTCTTGAATGGAGAACCCCACAAATATTAATGATTAATGGGACATGTGTTTTTATTACCAATCACAATAGGCTATGTTGATTGTGTAATTCACGATTAATTTCGGGTAGTTTTAACTTAAAATAAAAGAATCACACATATAGGAAATTTTTAAATGTTTAGATGCAATTCATGATTATCGAGGGTCTCCGTAACCAATCGTGAATTGTACAATCAACATAGTCTATCTCGATTGGTGGCGAAAACGCAAATTCAAATAAAATCAGTATTATTTGTAAGGATTCTCCTTTCTTGAATTCCATATTGTTTTGTGGACTTAAGTCCATCTAGAGGGAAATGTTAAAATGAAAGAATGTAAGGGAAGATGTGACTATTCCCAATTATAGATAATTGAAATAGTATAAATAGAAAGTGAATGTGTAGCTATTTTGTAAGATTGATAAAAAAACTTGGAAAAATAGACTATGTATGATTACGTTATGGCTTTCTGTCATTAATTTATCATGCAATATTTTACGTATTCAGATGAATAAGGTATCTTGCCTAAGCACTAAAATTGAGGTTCTTTTGATTTTGAATTCATAATGGGTTTGTTTGGAACTCAAATTAAAAGTGCGGTGAGGTGCGGTGCGATATCCAGTTCGTGATTTTTTAATGGTACACAAAACACAAGTTTAATTGCGATGTGATAATCGTTAAAAAATCACGATATCTTCACAGCTGTGAGCTCATCGTGATTTTAGAAAAAACTAATTTACCCTTACTTCTATTAATTATAATATAATTATATTTATTATTATATATATAAGGGTATATTAGTATTTTACATAAATTACGATCATAATATCGCAATTTTACCAAACATATTTAAAAATTCACGATCATCATATCTCACCACACCAGCACTTTACACATTTTAAAAAGTTATACCAAACAAACCCAATAAATTCAATCTCAAATTCTTTTTACTTATTTGTTTGAGATTCGTGAAACACTATGAGCAATTCTATAATAATATATGTTAATTTAATTTAACTTTCAAATTTTCTAAATTCAATTTATATCATTCATAACCACTAGTAAATAATTCAATTTTATCTTATTGTTAATTTTAGTTTCTATGGATAAAATCACCTCGAAAGTTTTATATATTTCATGTTATATGTTTGATATCTTCAACATTAATTAATATTCATAGAAAAAAATATATTTAGTTATTTAAACTTCAAGATTTTTTAATTTACCTAATTTATTTGATTATTAATATATAACTTCATCTACAATTACCTAAATTAACTTTTAATATATAGAACCCATTTATTTATAGGATTAGGAATTTTAAAATATCTGCACAAATGCACTAATTCAAAGTTACATATATGAAATTTCTGATCCAGACCGATATGATCTGTAAAACCGGACATGGCCGATACAAATTTTTTCCCAAGGTTGACAGAAAACCCGGTACCAACGATACCGATCAAAATATCAATGCCGCCTAAGTTTCACCGTACCAACTGGTATATCGACGGGTATAAAAACATGGATTCAAACCTCAAAATCACAGATTCCATGAGTTGTAAAACTAAATGGAACTTAATTTTGGAGATATGAACTATGTCATGAAATACCATTCCAGTCCAACATACCAAAAATTGTTTTTATATTAAAAACAATTTTAAAAAGTAATATTTATTACATTTATGTCCAAAATGGATCCCATCCTAAACCTAGTACTATCCAGTATAATCCAGTATTTGACGTACTAACCTGTATATAAAAACATTGCTAAACGCAACCAATCATGTAAATCATGATTATTATTTTTCAACTTCGAAAAACTCGACATTAATATGTTCTAACAATTGAAGACCAGCGAAACAATATTCTCATTAAAAAATGCAATAAGGGCACATACTTCTCCTTTGACAACATCATGATGTATTATGAAACATAAGAGAATCATTAATGGACCTCACAACCCTCATGCACACTATTTGTCCTACTCCGAATATGAAGAAATAAAATTGTAACATCACACTCAAATAGGCTTGCATTGCATCCCAATGCCACGAAGTTAAATTTAATGAGGTTTAGGCTTATACCCGTCTACGGCAAAATTACGTGTTGCAGCAGGAAGTGCCAATCGTAGTCCATCGAGTTCCGGCGAAGCAATTATTTGACAACCAAGACGAGACCTACGTTAACAAAGATACAATAAGTTTCAAGCTAAAAAACTATGATCGATAAGGCGTACGTTTCTGTGAGGCCGAATGCCAAATCTAACATGTCATTCTCCTCATCAGTTGGATCAGGCAATTTGTTGTACTGCCTCATATCCTGTATAAGAGCACTAAAATGACATGTAAAAAAACAGGATATTCATTGCATATATTTACAAGTAGAAAATGTCGTAATGTAAGTAGAAGAACCCACCATTACAATAACATGACAAGTGGAGCAAGCTAGAGATCCTTCACAAGCTCCTGTATTTTTCAAAGTCTTTAATACAGATAACAGAAAGGATAATATGCTTCGAAAAGATGAAATTTTCATGTAAGTTTACCTTCAAGTTCAATGTCGTTCTCATGGGCAGCTTCCAACATTGACATACCAATTGGGACCTTAATATTTGTATCTTCGCCGTGTTTGTCAACGAATGTCACATTTATTCTACAGACAAATAACAAAGAGTGATTCACCAGGAATTTCACTTTGGTTCCAGCTTCGGGGAACAGAAAACAACTAAATTGGCTAGAGAGACATGGAAATAACGAAATTTGACGAAGCTGACTTACTTCTCAGTTTCATCGAGTTCCTTTTCTGAGTCCACATTTTCTGCAGTACTGCTAAACAATTCACTACTCTGTGTAAATGAGCAGAGACAAGATTCAATATCAATAAATATTGAAATGATAAACAAATGAAAATTTTCAGTATCTCCAACAAATGAATCCAACAATATTGCGAGTCACCAAAACAGAACTTAAAATCTAAACACTTACCCATACTCGGAAATTTTTATTATGATTTCCAGGGAAGCAAGCAAGTCTGTGAAGGGATGTTGGGGCTGCAAAATGAGTAAAAGGAAACTAGCAAAATAAATTTCCAGCAGCCATAACAACTATAAGGCTGCAGTTTACGCCTTCATTAAAAGGAAACCGAATCAATACCATAAATAAGTTAAAAAAGGAACCTTTAATGAGAGACTTGCATTGATGAGCTCCAAACTGCAAAAACCTAGAAAATAGCATGATATTTGACCCTGCTTCAATGACAGACATACCAGAAAAAATGAGCCAAAATAACAAAATCCTAATTTAAATGCACACATTTCAAAATAGGAACTCAGCTAACTTGTGTCAATTACCAAAAAAATAAACTGGCATTTTACACCCTGATATTCCAATCTCCGAACTCATACAGGAAGAATCAGAAAAATCTACATTGCAAGGAAAAATCTGATGCTTTTCTCCTGAGTTTGCAATGTCAATGTTATAATCTCTTAGCTTGGGCTAGGGTTTTAGATGAAGTAATTATATTTAACAGGTCTCTAAATCGTATTCAGAGACCAATTCTATGGAACCATGAATATTGAAATTAAATAACACTGAAACATTAGCGAGTTCAAAGTATTCATTCATCAAATTGCATAAAATTCAAGTGTCAGGCTTTACATTTCCTATAGTATAAATACCAAATTAAAATCCAATGTAAGGTAAGAAAACACAGACTCTACTAGGTAATCCCAAGCAAGAAACGCCAGAAAAAATAAAAGTAAAGACAATTTCCAGCCTGCACTTTTTCATTAAAAACCACCCACCCCAAGCATTCAAAATTTATGCGCTTCTATCATTCGAATTTCATAAGTAAGCAGTAATGCGAAATCTTGCCATAGATATTACAAATGCAAGAAATATTGCGAAAATGAATTACAGGAGAACAAACAAAATAACCAATTTTCTCACCTATGTTTTAGTAAGATCGCAAACTGCAATTAATTTGAAATAGTATGCACCCGTGCGATATTTTGATAAACCCTAGAGGCCCAGAGCTTGGAGCAGGGAAGAAGAAACGGAGGTGTGAGACAAGCGTGAAAAATACGCAAGGAACGGAGGAGTGAGAAATAGATCGCAAAACGTTTCTGCTGTAGATTGGCTTTCACAAAATGGGCCAGGCTCAATTTGAGAATCACATTTTTTCACGGGCCGAAATTGCACTTTCTAAAAAAATGCTTGATTGAGGGCAATGCTTTCAACCCAGCCCAAACATAGATCCTTAACAAAACTGGTTGGATGAATCGGCACAAAAAAAATGGCTGCTGCATTTCTCGCCAGTTTCTGCCTGCACCCAAACAGTTGCACCAATGAATCGCATTCTAAAATCCGCCGGATTCCATTGAAAGCTCATTTTCTCAACCTTCCGTTGTCTCTTTCAGCCTCCTTCAAACTTCAGCAGCCTACCGTTTTATTCAAATGCACATCAAATTCTTCAATTTTAGCTTCACCGTCGTCGCCGACGAGAATTCCCAACTTATTTCTACGAAAAGCTTCCTCTGTCCTTTTGGGGTCACTGATTTTCCTCGGATTTCTGAATACAAGGCCCGTTTTAGCACGCCCTTTTTTAGGAAATCTTACTTCGGAGGAAAACGAAAATGCCAAAATCGAAACCAGTGAAAATGAGGAAGAGATTATGTATCTGAAGTTGTTAGAAGGAGACCCAAGAAACATTGATGCTTTGAAGATGATTGTAAGCTCAAAAATGAGGCGCCGAAAGACAAAGGAAGCTATAGAATACGTAGACAAACTTATCGATTTGCAACCCAATGAAATGGAATGGAGACTTTTGCAGGCTTTATGTTATGAAATGATGGGGGATTTGAGCAAGGCCAAGAGCTTGTTCAAGAATATAATCAAGCAGCATCCTCTATTGCTCAGAGCTCTCCACGTATGATCTACCCTCTTAGCTTTACTGTTACTGCTTAGATTACTAAATCAACTGCTGAATAAACTTTTACTAAAGCAAAGTAGAACCTTCAGAATATCCCAGTTCTTATGATTTGGTTATTTCAGAGGAGTAGTTTCATTGTGGATTTGCTTGCTCTTCTCTGCATATTTTATGTTAGGGTCTGGCAATGGTGATGCATAAGAAACTGGAAGGTCCAGCTGTGTTTGAGATGCTAAATAGAGCTCTCGAAACAGCTCGTCGTGAAAGAAAGATGAACGAAGAACGTAGCATCCGAATTTTGATTGGGCAAATGCATGTAGTAAAGGTACTCAATATCATATAAAACAAATCAGATGAATAAGAACATTGAGCAAATGACAATCATTGTCCATTTGTTCTTTCAGGGTGAGTTAGAGAAGGCATTGACGAAGTTCCAAGCACTGATCAACGAAAATCCAAGAGATTTTCGACCATATTTGTGCGAGGTTATTAAATATATGATCGAACTACGTCCTGTGTGTGTTTTTTTGTTGATGAATTACATTGCAGGGAATTGTATACGGGCTTTTGGGGAAAAGAAAAGAAGCTGATGAGAGCTTTGAGATGTATAAAAGTCTTGCTCCTGAAGAATATCCACAAAGAGGATTTCTTGATGATGTTTACTTTGCAGCAAGAACAGAATCAAAACCAAAGAATAGTAAAAGGACTTTTCCCTCTAATCTCAGCAGCAAATTTTTTTAAAATTGTTGAAAATTCTTCAATTGTGAAGATCTGATTAAGAAGGAGATGGAGATTGGTTTGATCGAATTTTAAACAGCAATTTAGCTGGTTAGAAAATCACGTTGAAATACTGTTCACATCGATAGTAGAAATTGAAATGTTCTACTTTATAAGGAGAGTGATTTCATAGGTAATTAATTTTACTTAATTTTTTCAATATAATTCATTTCTTTTTGGGTATTTACATCGTTGGTCATCCAATTTGACGGTGGACTCAATTGCTATCTTTACTCTATCCGGACTACATTACACCAAACGGATAGTTGATGTCCTATATGCCGTAAGTCTCTTCTTTTTTATTTCAATATTAGTATATGTATTAGGAATTTATTCTATTCATCTTATATTTATATCAATATCCGCTCCGTATTCGTTTTAGGTTAAAAGTTTGTTGGCGCTTAGAGCTGCAAATCGCCATGTACTGGTTGTGAATTCGACGGATTAGAATTGCTACGTGTATTTGTAAGATATCTTGTTTATTATTGGAATTGTGTGGATGGCTTATAAGAAACTAAATTTCATGCATGTTTGCTATATGTGTTTTTATTTTTATGGAGTTATGTGTTAGTTATGATTTTTTGAGTACTTTATTTGTGGGTTCTTGCTTCTTAATTTATTTACCTGAAAATATGGTAGCAACTTTGTTTAATAGGTATGATAATTGATATTTGGATTAATTAGTAAAATAGAACTGGCATGCTAATTCTAGTTTGAATGACATATTGGGGTTGTTTGGTTTTACGTGGTCGCTACGTGATTTTATTTTATACAACCAAATAGTCTGTGCAATTGTGGTGATTGTACCGGAGTTTTTGGAGGTCAGGTGGTCATGTATTGATACGTATGGTCAATCCACCGTGATTTTGTAAATTCCAAAATTACCCTTCAAAGTTCAATTAATTAATTTAAAATCAAGCTCTAACCATTTTTACTAAGTTGTGGTTTTACATTTATAGGTTTCTTCTTGCAAGGTACGTATTCGATTGTATGGATTTCTTTCCGGTTATTCTTGCGACTTTTTTTTCGGTTGTTCTTCGGTTGAAAATTTCAGAGTCGGTTGTTTTTTATTTGGTTTATATTTATATATAATAAGTATTTAATATAAAAGGTTAAAATAGATATTTTATTAAATCACGGTACAATCACCGTAGTTTTTGCAAACAGTTTTCTAAATCCCGATCATAATTATCACGATCATCTCAACGCACGGTACAATCATTGCACCTCACCGTGATTTTGAAAAGCTAAACCAAACAATCCCATTGATATTTGGACTAATTCGATGTCGATGTAGAATATTTATTTAATTCATCAAAATGTTGAACTTATGTAAATGACATAGTAGATTAATTTTGAATCGTTTTGTTGATGAATTAGGTTAATGTTTGTATGCTTTGGATCTTTTGATTCTACTAGTTTTTTCGGAAATTAGGTTTCGTTAAGACAATTTTGATGATGGAGTGTTAAGTAATTTCTTGTTTTCATGTTATTCAAAGCAAGTTAAATTCTTGAAAGGATAAATTACATTTTTAAATTTAATTGTTTTAGTCTTTCAATTCTTGTTTTTTTGTTATTGGTGTGATTGTAGTTAATGAATGATGCTTCAAAGATGGGCAGACGATGAAGTTGAACTTCTATATTAGTAAGGATGTTGAAGTCATAGGTATCGAGGAAGAATTTGAAAAATATTAATAAAGATGTTCAAGAATTTTTGAAAAGTATGATAGGATATCTTGTTCGTATGAAATAGATATGACTACATTAAGTAGATGATGACTATATAAAAAAACTTCTAAAACATTTTCTTTACTTGAATGCTTGGAATGTTCTAAAAGATCAATACAAATAAAAGACTTTAAATGAAAGTGTATTTACTTTGAAATTATGATTTGTTTCGTACATTGATCATGTTTTCTTTCAAAGATCGAGATGCAAATGAGAGATGGAATTAGGGATGCGTCTAAGATGTTTTTTTCTGAAAACGAAAATCCCTATGGGAGAGCATCTTCAAACCATCTAGTGTCAACAATGGATAATTACACAATTTGAAATATTTATCAATGTTTTAAAACTAGTATCGACAAGTATACTAGACGAGCTCATGATATTGGTACACCGGATATGTACTGAAATAATAAAATAAAATATATTATTAACTTAGATAAAATGTACAATTATTTAGCATTTTTACTTTATATTAATCGTAATTCGAAAAAATAAGAATACACAAAATCTAAAAGTTTTATATCCATTGAAGTGAAATGTGACATCAACCCAATAAAAAAAATATTGCATTATTTTATATTTATTATTTAAGAGTCATGGAGTTAGTTTTTGTCATGGATAAAATTAGTGTTAAGTAATGGTTTAATGCCATATTTAGTGAAGTCATGAAATTATATTTCTATCTCTATAAATAAGTGTTTTTGTCAAGTTATTTGTACTGGATTTCCATTTCACTTTCATTTCATATTGTACGAAGAACACTTTATTCAATGGTAAAATATCATTCTGTTTCATTTTTGAATATCATATCAATTTCTATACAACATAAGCTAGATCCGACCCGCATAACCCGTACCAACCAGTATTTTTACAAAATACCAACTAGAATCGGTACAAACGAAATTTCTGGTATACCGGACAGCAATACTAGAAATTGACACAAATTAAAAAAACTGAAAAAGAAAAGCCCACCCAATGAAATGGGGTTCCCAAAGAATTTCCAATGTCAATGCATTTTGAACGCCAAAATACTAAATTTATTTTTATTGTTGAAAAAAGCTAGTAAAGTAAATGAAACCAACTTTCATCTTTTAATAACTTATGCAAAACACCAACTTTCAAGTATAATAATACAAAAAGAAGATAGAAAACATAAGATGAATGTACACAAACAAAAACCTTAAGTGAACATAGTTTTATCACCTTCTCAAAAGCATGATATGCGGCTCCGGGACGAAACAATCCATGGCTCTCCCGAACTCCCTTTAATTCTAATGAGAAAAAGACCAAGAAAGTCCAATGAGATATAGTGTCAAGAATCATCACAGCGTCGAATCATACCTTTGGAGTTTTAACTGAACTCCGCGATCTCAAACACACGAGCAGTATTATCAAGCGAGACAGATACTAAGAAATGTCCATCTTTCGATGTAGAAATGGATTGAATGGCATCATTATGTCCATATAGTATTTTTGAACAATCACCTGAAAGACTATCCCATATTCTTATGCTTCCATTGCAACACCCCGTGGCTATGTATCTTGCATTGTTAAGCCACAGCAAACACGTTACACCGTCCTGAAACGATAGATTCGATGTCAAATGTGATATACCAATACAGAACTGAAGATATAAAACCTCATGTTCGCAAATGAAACGTGGGGATGAATCTTGATTCCAGATTATGAGCTGATTATCGAGTGCTCCTGTCGCAGCCCTCCATTTATCCTTTCGAGAGCTATAATAATGGATTCAAAATCAAAATTACAGTAACCATTGCTTTTGTTATTAAAAGATGGGATCCAACCTTGGTTCAAAAGCAGCACACTCAACTGAATCTGAATGAGCATTTAAAGAAGTAATGAACTGCAAAATTGGCTTATTTAGAATACATCCCCCATGCAAAATTCACTAGGGCCAAAACTTTATAATAATGTAAATGTGGTACCCAAAGTTTGTAAATTGTACACAAAGCACTCGAAATTTATATAATGCGTGAAGTTAGCCCTCAACTTTTAAAAGTTGTAAACACCATGCCTCAAAGTTTAAAAATTGTTTGGTTGACCCCGAACTTCCACAACCATTTATATTTGACCATAATACTCATTAATATTTTAAACGTCTCCATAATTTGTATTTGATCCATTAACTTTGAAAAGATGTAATCACTATATCTCCAAACTTTGAGAATTTTAAAAATAACGTATAAATTGTCAAAACCACTCATACGAAAAAAAGACGAAAACTGGTATTATTCACTCGAGTGTCATTCTTGAACGGTTTTGAACCTTCGAGGGCTTCTCATGCAATTTAAAAACTTTGGGAGCATCGCCTTTACACTAATTTAAACATTGGGGGCCAATTTTCTCATTAACTATCATTGAATAAAATAACGGAAGGAAAAAATACCTGGCCAGTTTCTATGTTTACAACGTGAAGAGAAGCATCAACCGACCCAGTAAGTGCAAGAATAGAGTCAGAGCTTATTGTCAAGCATGTGACTTCTTTGGAATGATAACGATGACCTGATATTACAAAAGTACTTCTTTAAAAAATCCAGTATATTATTAATACAGCATAAGGTGCAAAAATCCCGAAACAAAAACCAATCATGTGATGGATCACATATGTAGAAGATTTTCTAGCAACGAAAGCTAGTATTACACAGAATAATAAAAAACACACCTTCAATAACATGTAAAACTGCTGCAGTTTTTGGATTAAAAATCCTCATAGTTGCATCATCAGAACAGGTGCAAATTGTTCGACCTTCAGCATAAGTTGTTAACCAAGACATAACGTTAGAAACCGAAAACAATTCCAATAGATACGATGCATGAAATGTGAAGTACCATCTGGAGTAAAATCCCCACATGTTACACTACGCCCGTGACCAGAAAAAGAATTCATGTATGCAGCTCTATCAGCATCCCACATCCAGATAGATGAATCCTCCGAACCAGCTAAGATCACATGTCCTCTAGGATGCCATTTGACCCACTAAAATATTGATAATCAGAAGACAATACGAGCAACAAAAACCAAGAGTATATATCAAATGTTACCTCAATGCCTTGTCCAGGACCTTCGAGAGTGCATTTCAGATCTCCACTTAATACATCCCATACTTTAATAACTCCATCCAAGCTTCCAGATGCAAGAAGTTGTCCATCAGCACTAAATGTTAAATTAGATACAGAGTCTGTGTGACCTATGAAGCATTTATAAGAAGTTAAAATGAGAAATCTTACTTTTCCTTCTAATAAGTGATAAATCATACAATAAAAAGGAAGAAAGGGTCAGACCTTGCAATTCAAAAGCCCAGTCTCCTTGACCAATCTTCCATAAGAATCCTTTATCATCTTTACCTCCAGTGGCAACTAACCTGGCATCTACTGGACTACAAGCTACAGCATATAATTCATCTAGAAGACACAGCAATCATATCAGCCCCATAAAAAATATTGCATTTCAACAAAGCATTTATAAGAAGAATCAAAGACATAGGATAAATGCTTATGAACCGATCCTAGCACCTTCTTTCTAAATATTAACAATTGCACTATCTATTGGACCTTATCTTGTAGGACTAAGATGAGTTTATATTACCAACTCTAAACCAAACAAAACATGTGACCACACAAATACTAATGTACACACATTTATAGACTAAAAGGTTAACATCAAACATGCTATCGTATACGTAATTGACCACAACCGATAATAACAGTGATTACCTGAATGGCCATCAAATATATGTACTGAATCATCAGCATTATCTGTATCATGGAAAACATTGAATATCACGTGTCAGTAAATTTAGGAAATCTTTAATTATACACAAAAAAGGTGACAATAAAACTATGTCAATAGTATCAATGTTCTAGGAAATTAAGAAGAGGCGACATGTAACTTGTATGGAATGTCATTGACATGCCATCACAAAAAGTACAGAGAAACCAAAATTGATGGGTGAATGACAAAGTCTACACTAGTTCCACTCCCCATAAAAGCTCAAAATTGCACCGTAATAAGTACATCAGAAAGACAACGAAAATAACGAACCAAAATCTTCTACCCCTTCAGAGGCTCCTTCTTCATCAGCATCTGGAAGTTCTGAGAACATCAAAGGGTTAATGGACAAGGAAAGACAGAAAAATCAACAACAGTAAAAAGGATATGGTCTAAACAAGATAAAATAATTTGAAGAGTATCATGTTCTCAAAATTTTGCAATACAAAACTATGTGTGTGACACATGAAATGTTTACAAGCATAAAAACTTAATGGTCATTAAAACAATAATTCTAGCAGCAAACCACATACCTTCTTCATCAATATCGTAATCATGGATAATATCATTTTCATCCAAAAAATATTCTTCATCACTATTCTCATGGTTGTGTGAGGATGTCGAATGCATTGTTGTGAAAAATGCGGCTAATATAACGGTATTTGTGAAATCGTTAAGCCTATAAAAAAAGCACACAAAATCATCTATCAATTTAGTTTGAGAATTCATTCTCATACAATTTTCAAGGGGTTGGCATGCAATGCAACAATGTCTCCTATATACTGATTGATAAAAAAAATTACGATTTGCGGAACATGAAGTTGATGGCTAAACATTAACAGTTTCTCTTCAATTAAGAAATTTCGCAAGAGTTGCTCTAATTCTTAGGGTGATGAAATGAAGTGATTTCGTAAAAATTTATATATGAATCTAGTGTTTGGCTCCACAATACCCAAAATTTCAGTACATATAATACCAAAACAGTGATGATGGCAAATCCCCGTAACAAAATTCACACAAACAGCAAATCGCAGATAGGATACCTTAATATCAGAAACAGGTCTAGCTCATCAAGAATAGATGATAGCTCCAAGCGAAGTTATCTCAATGCAATGCCTCATATTTTATACTACTCTTATATTTTGTAGAAGGTCGACTATAGCTTGTAGATGTTATCTTTCTTTCAATTGTTGTTGAGACCTTTACTGGTGAATAGTGTTTTGGTATTCCCAATTATATCTAATACTACTATATTTCTATTAAAAACTCTTTATTTAACCTATAGTATAAATGTCAAATTAAAATTCAAATCCAATGTATGGTAAAAAACCAGACTCTATCGCAATCCTAAGCATTCAAAATTTATGCACTTCTGTAATGCGATAATTATTACAAATGACAAGAAATATTACGAAAATGAATGCCAGGAGAACATACAAAATAATGAATTTTCTCACCGATGTTTTAGTAAGATCACAAACTGCAATTAATGTGAAATAGCATTCCCAAGCACGAGATTTTCATAAAACCTAGAGGCCTAGAGCTGGAGCACGGAAGAGAAACGGATATGCGAAAAATGCGTTGTCTGCTGTAGACTGGCATTCACAAAATGGGCCAGCCTCAAATTGAGGATCACGTTTTTTTACGGGCCGGCATGTCACTCTTAACCAATGGATTTGTTTGGTTCGACAATAGAAAGTGCGATGAGGTGCGGTGAAATCATTAAATCGTGATTTTTTATGATATACAAAACACAAGGTTAGTTGTGATGCGGTAATCGTTAAAAAATCACGATTTCATTACAACTGTTAAAACCAGCAGTGGCCTCATCGTGATTTTGAAAAAGACTATTTTACCCTTAATTATATTTATTATTTTTTATATATAAGGGTATATTAGTAATTTTACAATAAATCACGATCATAATATCACAATTTTACCAAACATATATAAAAGTTCACGATCATCACATCTCACATCTCACCACACCTCAATTTTAAAAAGCTGAACCAAACACATTCAATATTTGGTCGATCTTTCGTTGTTTTTAAGCCCAAAGAAAACACACAACATAATGTACAATATTAATAAAATGCGAATTTAATATAAATCAATGTTTAAATACATGCCCAAACAGCATGTACCGGTCTAGGCTGGTACACCGATATACCGGTTGTATATCGATCCAAAGCAATTTTGGTAGATTCTGCACCCCATATATTAAAATCTTAAAGATTTTAAAGTCTTAAATATAATCTTGCTGGTATGCATCTTGAAAGTAACATAATTCTATCTTTAAATATCATAACAACATTAAAATCTAAAATTTCAAAATATATATCGATAAAATGATACTAAAAACATAAAATGCATCGCCCCTTCAAATATTCAGTCAAAAAAGTAGAAACCATTGCGACACAGATAAAACCGACATTCAAACAGTATCAAGTATTTTTTGTTGAAATATTTAAATTTGAATTGGTTTAACAAGAATCAAGCAGGTTAACATTTCAATTTCCCACAACACATGAATTTAAGAAAATCACAAACATAACCAGCGAACCATTGGTTTTTCTTACGTGTAAAAGGGCGTCGCTTTTTCTTGAAGGAATCCGTTGTTATGGAAAAACAAGACCCTTTGTGAACCGTGAATGTCGATTTCGAATTTTCAAGCAAGGAACCGAAGCAGATAAGAATTAAGATGTAAGACAAGGAAAAGAAGCAGCCGCAGGAGCTTTGAATTTGGTATTGCTAACCCTAAATTCCCAAATGAATTATTTAATAATTTATTTAATTTGGTTATTTTTTGGGAACCCCACATATATTACCGATTTCAGTCTAATATTGGTTTTTCCTACCGATCGAGATAGACAATTTCGAATGGCAATTTATGGACAGATTGTGATATTCTATCTAGAATCAAGATTCCTAAAATAAATTCCTAATTAATTTTCGCAGCCCCCATTTCTCTGCCTTCATCCACAACCCTCTTCGGTGTCAGTATCGTTGCCTCCACTACTCGTCGGAAAGTTCTGTAACACCACCTGGAGGTTTGTTTTCTATCGGCAGATTTTACCAAAAAAAAGGTAAATTCTTAGTATTGTAATGTATCGTATTTTATAGTATAATGATTTGAATATTTGATTAATGGTTTGAATATTTGATTGTGATTAAGATCTTCAATTTATTTATATTGTCAATTTCTATAGGTTGCATGATTAGCTCGTATTCGTGCAATATATAAGAAATTGAAAAAAATATATTTTAATTAATTTGTATGAAATTTTATACAATTCATCATATTAGTAATCGAAATGATTTGAAATTTTATTCAATTATTGAGTAAATTGTAAATGGAAACAAATTCAACATATAATAGGATTATAAGGGATAAATTTTCAATAGCAGCAACAAGACAAGAGAGATCTGGACTTGTCCTCAATCTCTGCGGTCGTAGACAGTGCCTCTAATCTCTTGTTTTGTTTATATCAATTAATGAATTAATGTGTATTTCTTTTAATATAATTAATTTTTTTAATTATAGGTTATTATAATGACTTATAGAACACAACAACCCCTATATACGAGTGTACTTACTCTTCAAGATAGACATATCAGTCAAATGATTATCCGAGGTGACAATAGTGTTGGTCACATCGATTTCAAACATTGGGATAGCATATTAAGAGACTTAGAAATTACATCCCGTAGCTTGAGTCCTTAATAAATAGAAGTTTTATGGAGTGTTGAAGGCATGCAGATTGCAATTAGATCTGCACCTTCTTACTGCTTTGACAGAACGATGGTGTCCCGAGACGCATACATTTTTTTCACTTCCGAAGAAGTAAGTTTTTATAATAATTTTTACTTATGGTTTGTAAACTAAATAATTTGTATTGTTTATTTGTAGGACACAGTGACATTACAAGATGTATCAATTATTTGGAGTCTTCCTATAAATGGAACATCAATAGTGACCCGTAGAAGAGTTAGGACTGAACCCGAGTGGATAGGTTTTATTAGTTTTCGGTTTGGATGGAAGCCGACTAATATGAAGGGTCGTTTCTTTCTTCTAACTCAATTAGGGAAGTACGTCGTCACAGCATGTCAATCAATGACCATGGACTCCACGCCGGATGAAGTTCTACGGTAAACAAAGTTTCAACATACATACACAATTCTCTTCTTAGTAGTGAACATTTATTGATTGTCAATTGTAGGTGTGCTGATGCCATTATGACGATGTTAGTTTGCGGTGTTTTGTTTCATGGTACCCACGGCAACAAAGCAAAGATAATGTTGTTCGATCTTTTAGCCGATGACGAAGAGATCAACCAACTAAGTTGGGGTCAGCTACATTGGCTTTTCTGTACTGAAGCTTATGTGAAGGAGCTATGGGACAACGAAGCCTAAGGGGTCCCATGCGTCTCCTACTAGTAATAAATTAATTTATATATTCTATGATATATCTTTGAAAATAACGGGTTTTTTTACAGATTTGGGCTTATAGTAGGATTTCGAGCATATACCCACACCGATTGACCCGGTTTCATGGAGGCAAATACGAACAAAGTTGTAGGAAAATATTTGGGTATCGGTAAGATCTTTCATTTTATTATATTATTTATTTCGTTTTGGTAAACATATAACTTGATTATATAATTGGTTTGATTGTGTAGGTACATTTATAACAACAGTTTGGACTAATGTTGCTAATCATCAATTGAGCATATGTCGTGACTCACTCGACTTGATCCATCGTTTTGGGGTAAGGTCTAGCTCGGTTTTTAATTTGATTATGTTTGATGTTTTGCTTATATCATTCTATCAATTTCATTTGTAGTTTATATGAACCCCGTAAAACCAATCGATCTCGCCCATGTTGATCATACTACGAATACACATTGGCATTACATGGGAGCTATGCTTTTCTTTGGGATTGTGGAACCACACAATATTGAATGCGTGGGCTGACAGTTAGGGTATCGGATAAGTATACCTAGATCGATAGAGTGTCATTATGATGCAACCCATAAGCATTGGGTTGAACATGGCAGTCATGGGAGATGATCTACAACGATAGTGTGACTCAGTGGGCTTCTAGGTTCGATTTGGTTTACAATCCGGAACAAGCTGAGACATCTTAGCGGACTTACTACATATGGTATCATAGAATTGCCGTTCTTGTTCTTGGGTTCACTGATGAGGGGAAACTCGGTTGGCGTGGAGGAGTAACACAACCCGTGTTGTACAAGGTACACAATGAATGTTTCATGTGGTAATATTTTGCGTTAATAATCATTGGTGTTAATTGAATTTAAGGCGGCTCAGCTTCGGACATTGTCACAATGGGTTATCCTTTGTGCTATGTTTGTCACCACTCATACGAGATTTCTTATGTAGACGATGATCATGCCAAAGTCTCCAACCGGGCTGTGGCCATTTGCTCTCAGGTCTTAATGGGTTAAGCACCAAGTCCGTGTACTGAATCCTCAACAACTCCAAAGTCGGTGTACCAATAATTAGCTCGGTCTCCAATATATGGATAATGCTAGCACATCTTAGAGTATGACCACAAGGGAGTAAGTGTACCATCAATCTCCTACACAAACTGTTAGGTGTGGAGATCGATATTGGTATCGATCGGTCACACTTGGATGATGATCGGCAATGTGGTCGATCGGGGCACACATGGAAGACAGGATGCTCGGTATTGATACCGAACGGGTGAAGACCGAAGTACGCAATACCGAAGATGACAACGGGACCGAAGTGATAGGGGTCGAGGACCGAAGTACGTCGAGGACCGATGACTGAAGATATGAGATGGAGGCAATCGGTAGGGGATCAAACTGAGATATGGTGGAGCCCACTGGTCTAAGATATCGGCAGTTATGGAAGGAGACATTAAAGGAAATAAGATCATATCAAATCAGTATATATGGACGCATATATATGATTTGANTTCTGCACCCCATATATTAAAATCTTAAAGATTTTAAAGTCTTAAATATAATCTTGCTGGTATGCATCTTGAAAGTAACATAATTCTATCTTTAAATAGCATAACAACATCAAAATCTAAAATTTCAAAATATATATCGATAAAATGATACTAAAAACATAAAATGCATCGCCCCTTCAAATATTCAGTCAAAAAAGTAGAAACCATTGCGACACAGATAAAACCGACATTCAAACAGTATCAAGTATTTTTTGTTGAAATATTTAAATTTGAATTGGTTTAACAAGAATCAAGCAGGTTAACATTTCAATTTCCCACAACACATGAATTTAAGAAAATCACAAACATAACCAGCGAACCATTGGTTTTTCTTACGTGTAAAAGGGCGTCGCTTTTTCTTGAAGGAATCCGTTGTTATGGAAAAACAAGACCCTTTGTGAACCGTGAATGTCGATTTCGAATTTTCAAGCAAGGAACCGAAGCAGATAAGAATTAAGATGTAAGACAAGGAAAAGAAGCAGTCGCAGGAGCTTTGAATTTGGTATTGCTAACCCTAAATTCCCAAATGAATTATTTAATAATTTATTTAATTTGGTTATTTTTGGGGAACCCCACATATATTACCCATTTCAGTCGAATATTGGTTTTTCCTACCGATCGAGATAGACAATTTCGAATGGCAATTTATGGGCAGTTTGTGCTTTTCTATCTAGAATCGAGATTTCCAAATTAAATTCCTAATTAATTTTCGCAGCCCCCATTTCTCTGCCTTCATCAACAACCCTCTCCGACGTCATTATCGTTGCCTCCACTACTCTCCGGAAAGTTCTATAACACCACTTGGGGGTTTGTTTCCTGTCGGTAAATTTTACCAAAAAAATGTAAATTCTTAGTATTGTAATGTATCGTATTTTATCGTATAATGATTTGAATATTTGATTAATTGTTTGAATATTTTATTGTGATTAAGATATTCAATTTATTTATATTATCAATTTCTATAGGTTGCATGATTCGCTCGTATTCGTGCAATATATAGGAAATCGAAAAAAATATATTTTAATTAATTTATATGAAATTTTATACAATTCATTATATTAATAATCGAAATGATTTGAAATATTATTCGATTATTGAGTAAATTGTAAATGCAAACAAATTCAACATATAATAGCATTATAAGGATAAATTTTCAATAGCAGCAACAAGACAAGAGAGATCTGGACTTGTCCTCAATCTCTGCGGTCGTGGACAGTGCCTCTAATCTCTTGTTTTGTTTATATCAATTAATGAATTAATGTGTATTTCTTTTAATATAATTAATTTTTTTAATTGTAGGTTATTATAATGAATTATCCAACACAACAACCCCTACATATGAGTGTACTTACTCTTCAAGATAGACATATCAATCAAAGGATTCTCCGAGATGACAATAGTATTGATCACATTGATTTCAAACATTGAGATAGCATATTAAGAGACTTAGAAATTACATCCAACGTAGCTTGAGTCCTTGATAAATGGGGTTTTATGGAGTGTTGAAGACATGCAGATTGCAATTAGATCTGCACCTTCTTACTGCTTTAATAGAACGATGGCGTCCCGAGACGCATACATTTTTTTCACTTCCGGAGAAGTAAGCTTTTATAATAATTTTTACTTATAGTTTGTAAACTAAATAATTTGTGTTGTTTATTTGCAGACCACAGTGACATTACAAGATATATCAATTATTTGGGGTCTTCCTATAAATGGAACAGCAATAGTGACCCGTAGAAGAGTTAGGACTGAACCCAAGTGGATAGGTTTTATTAGTTCTCAATTTGGATGGAAGCCGACTAATATGAAGGGTCGTTCCTTTCTTCTAGCTCCATTAGGGAAGTACGTCGTCACAGCATGTCAATCATTGACCATGGACTCCACGCCGGATGAAGTTCTACGGTAAACAAAGTTTCAACATACATACACAATTCTCTTCTTAGTAGTGAACATTTATTGATTGTCAATTGTAAGTGTGCTCGTGCCATTATGGTGATGTTAGTTTGCGGTGTTTTGTTTCACGGTACCCACGGCAACAAAGCAAAGATAATGTTGCTTGATCTTTTAGCCGATGATGAAGAGATCAGCCAACTAAGTTGGGGTCAGCTACATTGGTTTTTTTGTACTGAAGCTTATGTGAATGAGCTATGGGACAACGAAACCTAGGAGGTCACATGCGTCTCCTACTAGTAATAAATTAATTTATATATTCTATTATATATCTTTGAAAATAATGGGTTTTTTTTACAGATTTGGGCTTATAGTAGGATTTCGAGCATATGCCCACACCGATTGACCCGGTTCCATGGAGACAAGTACAAACAAAGTTGTAGGAAAATATTTGGGTATGGGTAAGATCTTTCATTTTATTATATTATTTATTTTGTTTTGGTAAACATATAACTTGAGGTTATATAATTGGTTTGATTGTGTAGGTACATTTATGACAACAGTTCGGACTGATGTTGCTAATCATCAATTGAGCATATGTCATGACTCACTCGACTTGATCCGTCGTTCTGGGGTGAAGTCTAGTTACGTTTTTAATTTGATTATGTTTGATGTTTTGCTTATATCATTCTATCAATTTCATTTGTAGTTTATATGGACCCCGTAAAACCAATCGATCTCGCCCATGTTGATCATACTACGAATACACACTGGCATTACATGGGAACTATGCTTTTCTTTGGGATTGTGGAACCACACAATATTGAACGTGTGGGCTGACAGTTGGGGTACCGAATAAGTATACCTAGATCGATAGAGTGTCATGATGATGCAACCCATAAGCATTGGGTTGAAACAGGGCAGTCATGGGAGATGATCCACAACGATAGTGTGACTCAGTGGGCTTCTAGGTTCGATTTGGTTTACAATCCGGAACAAACGGAGACATTTGAGCGGACTTACTACATATGGTACCATAGAATTGCCGTTCTTGTTCTTGGGTTCACTGATAAGGGGAAATTCGGTTGGCGTGGAGGAGTGGCACAACCCGTGTTGTACGAGGTACACAATGAATGTTTCATGTGGTAATATTTTGCATTAATAATCATTGGTGTTAATTGAATTTAAGGCGGCTCAGCTTCGGACATTGTCACAATGGGTTATCCTTTGTGCTATGTTTGTGACCACCCATACGAGATTTCTTATGTAGACGATGATCATACCAAAGTCTCCAACCGGGCTGTGGCCATTCGCTCTCAGGTCCTAATGGGTTAAGCACCAAGTCTGTGTACTGAATCCTCAGCAACTCCAAAGTCGGTGTACCAATAATTAGCTCGATCTCCGGTATATGGATAATGCTAGCACATCTTAGAGCATGACCACAAGGGAGTAAGTATACCACCCATCTCCTACACAAACAAATCTGTCTATCCAAATCCACTATCCTCCGGTTGCTTCTTCCGCGGCCTCGTTTGATTAGTTGAACCTCTCCCACCTGCCTATCGGGATCCCAATAATGCATATCATACGAGTTAATTTTTATCCTTTGCTTTTCGTACCACTTCTGTGTCGCCGGGGTAAATACCTATATAAAATTAATTCATGACAATTAATCTATTAAACATATATTTCAACTTAGTAGTATGAAGAACCTGCATATTCTGAGTCTTGTTAGCAAGTTTTTTGAGTCGATTTATGAACATCGTCTGAGTTTGGTAGAAAGTAAAATCAACCAAACTTGATATAGGATATCTCCGTACCTCTTTCATAAGTGCATTCACACACTCCACTTGGTTTGTCGTCAATGTCCCGTGTCTTTTTCCGTCATCAAAAGTTAGTGCCCACTTATGTCGATTCTGCTCAATCTCAGGACAAGTAAGCCAATTAAAAGCCCGGTTGCTTTTCTCCTGATTTCCTCCATCAAACTCCTACATTTTGAAATAAAAGGAGTCACCCCAGCTCGATATGCTAACTTCCGAACTTTTTTTTTTATATGAGTATTCATATTTGATGTTAGGTGTCTAAGACACCATCTATGATGTAACCGACCTGTCTGAAATTCCTCGTTTGACTCCACTGCCCTTGTAATTCCAGCATGTCGATCTGAAACAATACAAACGGAGTTTCCCCTAATCACATGTGTGTCTAATAGATGAATGAACCAAGTGTAAGAATCAAAGCTCTCCTTGTCAACTAAAGCATATGCTAAAGGTATCACATGACCACCAATGTCCTTACACACCACAATCAATAATTTATGATCATACCGTACATAAAGATGTGTATCATCAATCGAAATCACCAGGGTGCAATGATGGTGTGCATCCGCACAAGGTCTAAAAGACCAGTAGACATACCATATAACTTTATCATTTGGCCCCTTATCGTAGTCGTACAAATCACATTCAACTATTGTTCCCGGATTCCTCCACTGCATAGCTGCAAAATCGGTTGGAAGTCTCTCCATAGACGATTCTCGAAAACCGTAGACAAGTTCAAAAGCACGTTGCACCCCATGCCATGTCTTGTCATAAGGAACATTGAAATTGTATCTCGCATATATTTCTTTTATGGCATCCGTCACTTTCAAGTCTGCAATATAAAAAGGAAAATATTCATATTCTAACATTATAACAAATTTTTAAAAAGAGTTACCTATTTTTTTCCAAATGTTTTGAACCATATCACGAGCTATGAAGTTCATTGTCATATTACGGTGTCTGAGACCCACATTACCGGCACCGCAGGAATGTAACCTATAGAAAATTGTCAAACACCATCTTTCGCGTCACATCTTGCTCGAAGATGAAAAAGACAATTTGTCTGGTTTTTCAAAAAACACTCCAACATCCAAAATTTGGGTGAACTATCCACCACCTTAAATTGAAATCGACTCACGATATGGAAATGACATACATCAAACTGAACTTCACTTTTATCATTGAAACCCATCCCGACCTTCAAATCAGGATTCACCATGTTGTAGGATGAGTAAACACGTCGAGACCTCGCATATGCAAAATCATCAGCTCTAACAGGATCTCCAGTATAATAAGTATCAGCAAGCAAATCGACCGAAACCCCATTCAACAGTCGAGCTAGCCTAGAAGCATCGACAACTACATGGGGCAAAGATTCATCCCCATTCTATCATCAGTAGGCGGTGGTGGAGGTTCTCTTTTAGATCCCTAAACATATGAATCAACTTCAACTTCGTCATTTTCTTCAAAATGTGTGAAGTCCTCCGATTACATGCCTATAATTTTTATTGTATACATACACAATAATAAAAAAATGTATAATTGAAATTTAATAATTTAAGTAATACAAACATAATCGTTCTTGACTCAATAATACTCCATAAAGGAAGATGATTCACCCACATTTTGAAATAAATTATAATTACCAAAATTATCCATATATACCTTCAAAAATCAAAAATTATAATTTAATACTCAAAAATTAAATTATCCATATAATTATCCCTAAAAACTAATTAATTATTATTTTTTAAAAACTAAAATCTGGTATCATCCGATATACCGGAGGTATATCGATCGTACAACTCCGGACCTGTACGGAATTCTGGACAAATATGAAAACATTGATAAATCCAAATTTTACATTATATATACATTACTGCATTTCTGTCTAATTGGAAACAATCGTGACGCAATTGTTTAAATGTAAGTTTATGGAAACATAATGGTTTATACTAAAATAGTAAATATTTTTATTTCAATGTATATTTTTTGAGAAATTATGATTTTGACGATGCATAGTTGGGTCAACATCTCGATGGTAATCTTGTTGAATATAATATTTTGTGGCAATCAGATAAAATTTCGAATAATAATTTATTATTCACTAAATCTAAGGGTAGAAAAATAATTTGATTAACACATAAATTATCATTCAATTTATACAACAGAACACTCATATATTTTTATACATTATTTGTGCATTCTAAAAATACTACATAACACTTCATAATTTATATTTGTATTTCTGTTTATGTTTCTATTTCTCTTTCTACATAAATTATTATCCATAATTTGTACGGAAGACACCCTTAATTTTTTTTATAATAATAAAAACAATAATGAATCAATTTCATATTTATCTAGGACAATAAATCATTTTTTGGTATAACCCTTATTTTTATATATAATTAATTTGAACCATCATATGTTGTAACTCACATTATCAAGTATGAGTAAAACATTAGCAAATTCTAACTAACGACAAACAAGATAACTGTGTCTTCCCAAGTTTAAGGATAATATGTACAATTATGATTTAGATGATAATATGTTGACTTTGTGAATATCATGTATATATCATCTAATATCACATTTAGCCATTCATCTCATAAATACCCACATAATTATTCAATATCTCATATCATGTGGTATGAGTTTCACTACATTTATAATTAAACAATTGACAATTATCATAATATTGATATATCATAATATTAATATTCTATCAAATATATGATAATTGCAAACAGCTTAGAAAATATATGTTACCAAAAAATGTAACTCATATTTTCAACCCATGAAAATACAATTCTTTAACAAAATATTCTTCATATTCATATAATATAGTAAAAGAATCATTTCAATTTAATATATAATTTATTAAATGTCGAATTCGGGATTAAATAAAAGATACAATGAATAGTCATGAAATTAGGCTCATCTTTCCAATTCTGGGCAGTTTTTTTATTATTGGTATTGCTTTCAACTTTTTTTTATGCATATTGAACATGTTTGGAACAGCGATTGATAAATATGAATGAGGTGAGATGAAAGTACTATGCTGTGAGGTGAACTGATCGTGATTTAAAAAACTGTTTTTGAATAACGGTGCAGTGATCGTGATATCATAAAATGATTTTTACCTTTATTTTTAAATAATTGTGTATAACTTAAAAATTATATTTTATATTATTTTATGATAAATTCGTTATGTCAAAAACTACATTTTAAATTTGTTATACATATTTTTATAGTTTGAACATGTAATTAATGGAATATAAGAAGTTATTGATCAAATTATTTTTTAAAAAATTTAAAATATAATTAAACAATGGTAAAATTGAAATTTAGTAGGTACGTTCTGATGATCGTTGGGTTAAACAAACTATGAATTTACCGTTGTTTTCTACGGCCACACGAACACAGTTATTAATGATATTTGATTAAAGTAGAATACAACTACCACACGTTGATGTTAGTGACTTTAGTTCCAAAGAACACAACTTGTTGTTTGTTTACGTTTTTTGACATTAAATTCGGACACACAAAACACAGCTCAGCACATGTTATATATGATACGACAGTTGTATTGGAAAAAGCAAAATAAGCCAATGCGTGTTCAAATGGCGTAGGCCATTTCTCTTAAATCCACTCTGAATTTCCATTTCCATTTCCACAGAAAGTTATCATTTTCAAGTCTTTTTTGCTGAATTTTGCATTGCTTCTCTTGTAATTTTAAAACCCCAATTCTTATTGGTAGCTGAATTTCTGCTCTGGAGGATAAAGGGTATTCATATTTTCAACAAAATCTCAACTCACAGTCACAGAATGGAAGCTCGCAAGGAGGTAAATGTTCCCTTTACCCTTTTCCTTATTTCAAGAATCGCTTACTCTAAACTTGTTATTCTATTATTTCTTCGTTGATCGGTCACTGTTTGCATTGTAGCTCAGGGCTTGTTGCCCTTTTTGACCCAATTTAATTTCCCATTGAATTAAAGGGATGTCTAATTTAGTAGTTTTTTGGTGTTATTGTGTTTAGAAGGTGGAGCCATGGCTATCTGTACCTCAATTTGGGGATTGGGAGTTAAAGGGGGAGCTTCCCAATTACTCAATGGATTTCTCCAAAATAAGAGAAATGAGGAAACAAAACAAAATGGATCCATCAAGAGCTAGTCTTGGAAATGAAGAAGAACTCATTGCTCAAAACACAACAAACTCAACAACTATTCATAATGGAAGCCACTCTCCAGCAGTAACAGTAAGCTTTTATTTTACCATCTCTTAATTTAGCATTAAAACTTAGTGTGCATGTGATTCTTGTGGGGGACAATTTACGTAGCTGATACCTATAACTTTCAGTATGTCTCTATTATGATCATTTTACATCAAACCAGTTTTATTATGATTATGATCTTATCGGGTTAATGTCAAAGTAGGCTTGAATTTGAACGTTTATTGATCGATCTTTTTGGGTGTGCACTATATAGAAAAAGAAATACGATTTGGATGAGAATAGCGTTGAAATTATAGAGTCTGACCGTGAGGGTGTGCACGGATATAACGTATAAGAGGGGAGATCACACCATAAAAACTTGAACAAATAATTTACTATGGTACATATTCCTTCTTATAAATCATTCAGAACCACATTCATTTTTTAATGTGGAACAATGTCGTATTTCAACACACCCCATCAACTCAAAATACCTGACAAATTTGGACTTGCGAATTGAAATGAACTGAAATTTTCCCTGTATTGATAATCAAGATTTTGATCGAACCAACTCTGATATCATGTTGAAATTATAGAATCTGACCGAAATTACGACATGGCATTAACGAACGAGATCAAATGGAGAAAACCACACATTTAAAATATTTAATCAAGTCATTATGTGACGATATTCCCCACCTTTATAAACCTAATCAATCTCACTTTTCTAACCAATGTAAGACAAATTCAATTGTTGAAATATGACATTGTCCCATATTGAAAAATGAATGGGGGGTTTGTATTGATTTATAAGAGAGAATATATATCATAGTAAATGACTTGTTCAAGTTTTTTACGTGTAGTCTCCTCCCCTTATACATTATATATGTATGCACTCCTGTCATAATTTCGATCAAACTCTATAATTTCAACATGGTATCGGAGCTGGTTTAATCAAAATACTGATTATCAATACCGGAAAAAATCAGGGTCATTTTAATTCACAAGTCCAAACCTTATGTTTGACTTGAAGGGGAGTGTTGAATTTGTCTCACATTGTTTTGAGAAGTGAAATTGATTACGTTTGTAAATGTGAGGAATTCCATCACATAATAACTTGATCAAGTTATTTAAATGTATAACATTCTCATCTTAATCTCGTTCGTTCATGATCTTCATTGTAATTTCAACAAGATTCTATAATTCCAACAAATAGAAAACAAAGTGATTGTTAATGATATGTTATTGTACAGATGAGGAGAAGCATATTTGGATTCTTCAGTTGCTGTGCTAAAGCTTAAGGATGTGGGTTTGAGCAGGGAATTTGGAGTATTTCTTTACATCATCAAGAGCTTGTTTATTTTGGTGTGTTTAAGTTTCACAGCATGTTTCTTGAGATTTGAGTTCAAAGCGAGTANTATCATATCAAATCAGTATATATGGACGCATATATATGATTTGATTATGGATAATCATATATGGAGATATGATCAAATATTGGGAATATTTGTTTATTGCCTTAATATCTCAACCACCTCATCTATATAAAAGGATCCTAGGGTTCATTGTCATTAGCACAACAACTTGAATACTCTTGTATTCCGAGTTTTCCTCTTCGTGTGTGTGTGTTGTAATCTTCTCATGTGATAGTGAATTTGGCCGTTTCCGCCGGTCACGTGGTTTTTTCCCTTTCCGGGTTTCCACGTTAATTTCTTGTGTCGTTGTTTTTCTCTTTGCTTTAATTCTCGGGTTCTACTTAATCTATCGAGATTGTTCGCACACGTGTTCAATCCCCAACACAAACAAGTCTGTCTATCCAAATCCACTGTCCTCCGGTTGCTTTGTCCGTGGCCTCGTTTGATTCTTTGAACCTCTCCCACCTGCCTATCGGGATCCCAATAACGCATCTCGTACGAGTTAATTTTCATCCTTTGCTTTTCGTACCACTTCTGTGTCGCCGGGGTAAATACCTATATAAAATTAATTCATGACAATTAATCTATTAAACATATATTTCAACTTAGTAGTATGAAGAACATGCATATTCTGAGTCTTGTTAGCAACTTTTTGGCGTCGATTTATGAACATCGTCTGAGTTCGGTAGAAAGTAGAATCAACCAAACTTGATATGGGATATCTTCGTACCTTTTTCATAAGTGCATTCACACACTCCACTTGGTTTGTCGTCAATGTCCCGTGTCTTTTTCCGTCATCAAAAGCTAATGCCCACTTATGTCGATTCTACTCAATCTCAGGACAAGTAAGCCAATTAAAAGCCCGGTTACTTTTCTCCCTGATTTCCTCCATCAAACTCCTCCATTTTGAAATCAAAGGAGTTGGCCCAGCTCGATATGCTAACTTCCGAACTTCTTTGTTTTTTATATGAGTATTCAGATTTGATGTTAGGTGTCTAAGACAGTATCTATGATGTAACCGACCTATCTGAAATGCCTCGTTTGACTCCACTGCCCCTGTAATTCCAGCATGTCGATCTGAAACAATACAAGCGGAGTTTCCCCTAATCACATGTGTGTCTAATAGATGAATTAACCAAGTGTAATAATCAATGCTCTCCTTGTCAACTAAAGCATATGCTAAAGAGATCACATGACCACCAATGTCCTTACACACCACAATCAATAGTTTATGATCATACCGTACATAAAGATGTGTAGCATCAATCGAAATCACCAGGGTGCAATGATGGTGTGCATCCGCACAAGGTCTAAAAAACCAGTAGACATACTGTATAACTTTATCATTTGGTCCCTTATCATAGTCGTACAAATCTCATTCAACTATTGTTCCCGGATTCCTCCACTGCATAGCTGCAAAATGGGTTGGAAGTCTCTCCATAGACGATTCCCAAAAACCGTGGACAAGTTCAAAAGCGCGTTGCACCCCATGCCATGCCTTGTCAATAAGGAACATTGAAATTGTATCTCGCATATATTTCTTTTATGACATCTCCACAAAGTTAGATTTTTCTTCACCCTTTTGTTTACACTTCCATGCATAGTGTCCATGTTTGTGGCAATTATAACACTCCACGACCACGTCCTCTTCCATAGCCACGACTCCGTCCATGGTCTCGAAAAATCTGGCCTTGTCTCACATTTTGGTTACTGCCAGAAGCTTTTATTTGAAGAATTTGCTCAACATATTCATCCTTTCTTCCTAGTCTTTCTTCATAGGCTTGGAGGGAACTAGTTAACTCATTTAATGACATCCGTCACTTTCAAGTCTGCAATATAAATAGGAAAATATTCATATTCTAACATTATAACAAATTTTTAAAAAGAGTTACCTATTTTTTTCCAAATGTTTTGAACCATATCACGAGCTATGAAGTTCATTGTCATATTACGGTGTCTGAGACCCACATTACCGGCACCGCAGGAATGTGGAATGTAACCTCTAGAAAATTGTCAAACACCATCTTTCGCGTCATATCTTGCTCGAAGATGAAAAAGACAATTTGTCTGGTTTTTCAAAAAACACTTCAACATCCAAAATTTGGGTGAACTATCCACCACCTTAAATTGAAATCGACTCACGATGTGGAAATGACATACAACAAACTGAACTTCGCTTTTATCTTTGAAACTCATCCCGACCTTCAAATCAGGATTCACCATGTTGTAGGATGAGTAAACATGTCGAGATCTCGCATATGCAAAATCATCAGCTCTAACAAGATCTCCAGTACATTAAGTATCAGCAAGCAAATCGGTCGAAACCCCATTCAACAGTCGAACTAGCCTATAAGCATCGATAACTACATGGGGCAAAGATTCATCCCCCGTTCTATCATCAGTATACGGTGGTGGAGGTTCTCTTTCAGATTCCTGGACATTTGAATCAACTTCAACTTCGTCATCTTTCAGATTCCTGGACATTTGATATACCTAGCATCACCAAATGACTTCGGCATTGGACAGCATACGTTTGAGTATAGGATAATATCATAATATTTAAAATAATAAATTGATAATTCTACAAACATTTTGTAAAATATCAAATCTCTAATAAAAATGATTTGATCAATATGTTTTGAATTGTCGAAAATACAAAAACTCTATTTCCTCCACTCAAACCAGAACTTTCTAATTAATTCATTCTCAGTTAGGTTAGCACATAAATCGAGACATTCGATCACACAAACTTTCCGATAAAGTTTTGCAAGCACATGTCCATTACAAATGGGTTTCTAAGTAATTTATCATTCAACAATTGAATCGACTCAATTTCGAGTTATTTGAAAAATAAATCTAACTCGATAATAAAATACATTAACTCTTTTACGTAATATAATTCAATTCTAAAGAAGTCATAAACATACTTAGAAATAAATAAACAAGACTCTTACCAAGATTGGAGTGAATTTGACAAAGATTGGAAGTTGAAGAGAAATCCCATTTTTCCTCTTGTTCTTCCCTTAGCCACACTTCTTCTATTTACATTATCCCTTTTTCTTTTACTTCTTATTTTATTATAAGATTCAATTAACAAATAAAAAGATTATTAGGCTCAAATTTGGTCAAATAGAATTTTAAGCTTCACACATCCAAATAAGAAATTAATTCAATCTAGCAATGAATAAATAAATATTTTACATCAAATGTAAAATTAAATTTATTAAAGTGTGATTAGTAAAGAAATAAAATTATAGACATGATAGGGTCTATCTATCAAAATTTATTTATTTGCTTATAATTTGATTTTCTGATTTTATTGAATGTGACTAACTAGATATAACATCAGCTTTTAATGTTATCAATAATTCTTTCCTTATCAATAAATCAATTTTCATTAATAATATTAACTCTTATAAATCCAGAATGATTTCTAGTATTACATATCATGTCTATCTAATTAGAAGTGAATGATTAAATTAAAACAATGAACTATAATCATAACTTATATACATTTAAATTTTTGCATTATTTGATTCCATGGAGTCATGTAAGTTAAACTCTTTTGTTTCAATTTTATAATTATCTTAAGTTTGCTTATCAATCCCCACTTGTCAACAAAACGGATTATTGGCTTCCTGAAAAAAATACAATACTCAAACAAATATGTTAATATCTTAAACTCTTAACAATATTCTTTGAAACTCTTTTTCTGAAAATATTTTCATCTTTGCCAAAACTTAGATTATGTTCTGTACAACTTTTGTTTCTGTTTTTTCATTACAGAAAATAGAAATTAAAGAAGTTACTAAACATATCAAATTTTTCATTTTACTTTTGTATTAGTAAAATTTATACTTCTCAATTTTATAACTACAAATAAAAAACAACATAAATCTTATTTTTAATTTCAACTTCTACTTCTAGTTATTGAAATGACTATAATGTCTTTATTTATCTTTTTTTACAATTTTTGACATTTAAGTTTGAAGGCATACTTTACGTAAGGTATGAGAGATTCATCATAAATTTCAATGTTTTCCTACCGGATGATATACCATCAAATACCGGGGCTTCATTGGTGTTTTTTTAGACCGTCGGTTACCGAGTATTAGGGTCGATTTCTGGTTTTTTTCGATTTGACACTAAAAACTAATTAATTATTATTTTTAAAAAAATAAAATCTGGTATCGTCCGATATACCGGAGTTATATCGATCGTACCACTCCGGATCGGTACGGAATTCCGGACAAATATTAAAACATTGATAAATCCAAATTTTGCATTATATATACAACACTGTATTTCTGTCTAATTGAAAACAATTGTGACGCAATTGTTTAAATGTAAGTTTATGGAAACATAATGGTTTATACTAAAATAGAAAATTTTTTTATTTCAATGTATATTTTTTGAGAAATTATGATTTTGACGATGCATAGCTGGGTCAACATCTCGATAGTAATCTTGTTGAATATAATATTTTGTAGCAATCAGATAAAATTTCGAATAATAATTTATTATTCACTAAATCTAAGGGTAGAAAAATAATTTGATTAACACATAAATTATCATTCTATTTATATAACATAACACTCATATATTTTTATACATTATTTGTGCATTCTAAAAATACTACATAACACTTCATAATTTATATTTGTATTTCTGTTTATATTTATATTTCTCTTTCTACATAAATTACTATCCAGAATTTGTACAGAAGACACCCTTAATTTTTTTATAATAATAAAAACAATAATGAATCAATTTCATATTTATTTAGGATAATAAATCATTTCTTTTTATAACCCTTATTTTTATATATAATTAATTGGAACTATCATATGTTGTAACTCACATTATCAAGTATGAGTAAAACATTAGCAAATTCTAACTAACGACAAACAAGATAACCATGTTTTCCCAAGTCTAAGGATAATATGTACAATTATGATTTAGATGATAATATATTAACTTTGTGAATATCATGCATGCATATATCCTCCAATATCACATTTAGCCATTCATCTCATAAATACCCACATATTTATTCAATATCTCATATCATGTGGTATGCGTTTAACTACATCTATAAATAAACAATTGACAATTATCATAATATTGATATATCATAATATTAATTCTATCAAATATATGATAATTGTAAACCGCTTAGAATATATATTACCAAAAAATGTAACTCATATTTTCAACCCATGAAAATACAATTCTTAAACAAAATATTCTTCATATTCATATAATATAGTAAAAGAATCCTTTCAATTTAATATATAATTTATTAAATGTCCAATTCAGGATTAAATAAAAGATACAATGAATAGTCATAGAATTAGGCTCATCTTTCCAATTCTGGGCAGTTTTTTTATTATTGGTATTGCTTTCAACTTTTTTTTATTCATATTGAACACGTTTGGAACAGCGTTTGATAAATAGCGATGAGGTGAGATGAAAGTACTATACTGTGAGGTGAAATGATCGTGATTTAAAAAAACTGTTTTTGAATAGCGGTGCAGTGATCGTGATATCATAAAATGACTTTTGCCTTTATTTTTAAATAATTATGTATAACTTAAAAATTATATTTTATATTATTTTATGATAAATTCGTTATGTCAAAAAGTATATTTTTTAATTGTTATACATATTTTTATAGTTTGAACATGTAATTAATGGAATATAAGAAGTTATTGATCAAAATTATTTTTAAAAAAATTTAAAGTATAATTTACCAATAGTAAAATTGAAATTTGGTAGATACGTTCTGATGACCATGAGGTTAAACCAACTATAAACTCACCGTTATTTTATGCGACCGCATGAGCACAGTTATTAATGATGTTTTATTAAAGTATAATACAACTACCTTCACGGTTTTGACTTTACTTCCAAAGAACACAACTTGTTGTTTGTATTCGTTTTTTGACATTAAATTCGGACACACAAAACACAGCTCAGCACATGTTATATATGATACGACAGTTGTATTGGAAAAAGCAAAATAAGCCAATGCGTGTTCAAATGGCGTAGGCCATTTCTCTTAAATCCACTCTGAATTTCCATTTCCACAGAAAGTTATCATTTTCAAGTCTTTTTTGCTGAATTTTGCATTGCTTCTCTTGTAATTTTAAAACCCCAATTCTTATTGGTAGCTGAATTTCTGCTCTGGAGGATAAAAGGGTATTCATATTTTCAACAAAATCTCAACTCACAGTCACAGAATGGAAGCTCGCAAGGAGGTAAGTTCCCTTTACCCTTTTCCTTATTTCAAGAATCGCTTACTCTAAACTTGTTATTCTATTATTTCTTCGTTGATCGGTTACTGTTTGTATTGTAGCTCAGGGCTTGTTGCCCTTTTTGACCCAATTTAATTTCCCATTGAATTAAAGGGATGTCTAATTTAGTAGTTTTTTGGTGTTATTGTGTTTAGAAGGTGGAGCCATGGCTATCTGTACCTCAATTTGGGGATTGGGAGTTAAAGGGGGAGCTTCCCAATTACTCAATGGATTTCTCCAAAATAAGAGAAATGAGGAAACAAAACAAAATGGATCCATCAAGAGCTAGTCTTGGAAATGAAGAAGAACTCATTGCTCAAAACACTACAAACTCAACAACTATTCATAATGGAAGCCACTCTCCAGCAGTAACAGTAAGCTTTTATTTTACCATCTCTTAATTTAGCATTAAAACTTAGTGTGCATGTGATTCTTGTGGGGGACAATTTACGTAGCTGATACCTATAACTTTCAGTATGTCTCTATTATGATCATTTTACATCAAACCAGTTTTATTATGATTATGATCTTATCGGGTTAATGTCAAAGTAGGCTTGAATTTGAACGTTTATTGATCTTTTTGGGTGTGCACTATATAGAAAAAGAAATACAATTTGGATAAGAATAGCGTTGAAATTATAGAGTCTGACCGTGAGGGTGTGCACGGATATAACGTATAAGAGGAGAGATCACACCATAAAAACTTGAACAAATAATTTACTATGTTACATATTCCTTCTTATAAATCATTCAGAACCACATTCATTTTTTAATGTGGGACAATGTCGTATTTCAACAGACCCCATCAAATCAAAATACCTGACAAATTTGGACTTGAGAATTGAAATGAACCGAAATTTTCCCTGTATTGATAATCAAGATTTTGATCGAACCAACTCTGATATCATGTTGAAATTATAGAATCTGGCCGAAATTACGACATGGCATTAACGAACGAGATCAAATGGAGGAAACCACACATTTAAAATATTTAATCAAGTTATTATGTGACGATATTCCCCACCTTTATAAACCTAATCAATCTCACTTTTCTAACCAATGTGAGACAAATTCAATTGTTGAAATATGACATTGTCCCATATTGAAAAATGAATGTGGGGTTTGTATTGATTTATAAGAGAGAATATGTATCATAGTAAATGACTTATTCAAGTTTTTTACGTGTAGTCTCCTCCTCTTATACATTATATATGTATGCACTCCTGTCATAATTTCGATCAAACTCTATAATTTCAACATGGTATCGGAGCTGGTTTAGTCAAAATACTGATTATCAATACCGGAAAAAGTCAGGGTCATTTCAATTCACAAGTCTAAACCTTATTATTGACTTAAAGGAGAGTGTTGAATTTGTCTCACATTGTTTTGAGAAGTGAAATTGATTAGGTTTGTAAATGTGAGGAATTCCATAACATAATAACTTGATCAAGTTATTTAAATGTATAACATTCTCATCTTAATCTCGTTCGTTCATGATCTTCATTGTAATTTCAACAAGATTCTATAATTCCAACAAATAGAAAACAAAGTGATTGTTAATGATATGTTATTGTACAGATGAGGAGAAGCATATTTGGATTCTTCAGTTGCTGTGCTAAAGCTTAAGGATGTGGGTTTGAGCAGGGAATTTGGAGTATTTCTTTACATCAAGAGCTTGTTTATTTTGGTGTGTTTAAGTTTCACAGCATGTTTCTTGAGATTTGAGTTCAAAGCGAGTATGATTTGTCCGTTAAATTTTCACTAAAGTAAACCATGACTAGTGTTTTTGGTGATTTAGTCATCAAAACATGTATCAATTTGCAATTTTTATTGTTTTTGTTGTATTTTTTATCATCATACTTTAAAATCACTCTACTTTTAGTCATATAAAACTTGGAAATTTTGAGTTTATTAATCTGCTCTCGATTGGTTATGAAAATTCACCTTTGACAATCACGAATCGAATTTGGCAATTCTGAATTCTCCTCTCACGATTGAAAAAGTCGTAGCAAAATCAATAGTATTTTTTAGGGGTTCTGGGTTTATATAATAAATTCACACATATTAATGTGCACACACAGTGAGCTCAAGTGTTTCTTTGTTTAATGCATATTTGTATGATAAAAATTTAAAACGAACAATGCATAACATTAATATCTATTTTAATAATATATTTGATGAGACCTTCGGAACCCGGTACCTCGAACCTGGTTAGGCCCAAGCTTAGCCAGACCATCTCAAGTGACAAAAGCCGAACTTGAAAGCCCATATCCAGCTCACGTGAATGGACAGCCACGCGAGAACAGTTGGGACCGAATGCCCGTTCTTACTGACCATGACCGATCAATAGATTGTGGCGTTCTCCTCATCGGGACCGATCGGTCCAGGGCGCACATACTACGCATCGGGTCATCCGCACTTCTCAACATGTGACAATAGCCTATGATAATCTTGTCATAAACGTGTCTGACAGAGTCGTACGAGCCTCCTCTGGTATGGAGACAGCCGGCTAGTAGCGCCGAAAGGCCTGGCGCCCGCAACCGGCTAGAGCTACGCCCAACGGCTGTCCCGTCCGATACGAGCCGACCTAGCCACATGGAACAAGTACAAAACGATACCTTACTGTTCACACAGCAGGAAATGCATATAAAAGGGACACTTGGGAACGGAAATAAGGTCTTCCTCTTCTTCGGTTTTCTCTTGATTCCCTTAAGTTTTCCCTTCACTTGTTGTTTCTAAAGAACAAACATGGCATTTGTAATGAACAGTTTGGTTATTGGATCGACTAAGAACATTTCTAGCTCTTAGTCAAGTGGTTTTTTCCCATTCTTTTAGGGGTTTTCCACTCTAAAATTGCATTGTCCTCTTTTATTTGATTCTTAATCGTTTTCCTCCTACAAAACAAATTAAAACCGAGTTCTTCTTGCAACGAACCGGACAACTGTTGATACCTTCGGTTTTCAGACCACAACAGTTTGGCGCGGTCCGTCGGGACGATTTTCTAATCCCCATTTGAGGTATTTACCTGGGATAGGATAATCAAAGGCATGGCAACCGGAACTTTGACGAACGATAGTGATACGCTTCCCAGCAGCCTTCCAGCGTCAACGTTCTCTCTGCAGGACCTGGAGGCTGTTGTCAGGAAAGTAATAATCGAAGTTACGTCGGAGAGGAGTGGAACAGAACCACCGGCTATCACAAGCCCTGTTCCAGCAACTAGAGGGTATGAAAGCGACCCTGAGACGCGAAGATCCGATGAATAGGAGATTATAAGGCGCGGAGTGACGATAAGGAGGTAGAGATACCAGCCTTGTGAAGAGCCCACCGCCTACCTTGAGAAAACTCCTTCAGAAGATCAACAAATACATCAAGGTGGACGAAGCATTGAGAGCTGGTTATCGGAAGCCGAGCGGGAATTCTGAACCCGCAGACGATCATAGGGTTTCATACCCTAAAAAGCAGCCGCGAGAAGTAGCGGCTGTGGCTGAGAATGATGTCCTCCGAAGAAGAACAATCGGGTATATTGCGAGTTGCATCACAACCACAAAGGGCCATTTCCTAAGAATGAATGCCGTTGAAGGGAGTGTTTTAGTTCGTAATGAATTCTGGGAGAATCGCAACTCATCCATGGGACTAGGCAAGTGCAGGAGCATCTGACTCGTCAAAGCGGTCACTACAACTTGGGAGCCTTGCGGATAAGAGGTTTCGGTCACCAGTCCAGATTTGTCCTAAGTCATCCGACTTCAAGATCGGTCCATCATTCAATTAGGAATAATTTGTTTTGTACTTACTTGTTCTCGGCTTACGCTTAAATGAATGTACGTTTATTAAGTCAAACTGGTTAATCGAAAGTTCACAAGAAATATCGCCTTAAGTTCATGACATTCCAAGTTCGGGAGACCTCTATACCATCCAATGTTTCAAGTTTATACGTACCTGATTCCAATTTCTTTGATATTCGATACGGTCCCTCCCAATTTCTGTCCAGCTTTTCAACGTTCCTCTGCACTTTAATGCTTCTGAGGATGAGATCGCCTTTAAAGAATTCCCTTGGGAGGACTCGCTTGTTATGAGCATGTTCCATAGTTCGTTGATAAGCACGCATCCGTGCGTAAATTGCATCTCTCTTTTCTTCGATCATCTCGAGGTCCAATAATCTCCTTTCACCATTTATATGCTCATCATACTGAGATATCCGAGGTGATCGAATGGCAACCTCCACCGGGCTAATAGCTTCAATCCCATACACTAATGAGAATGGTGATTCCTGGGTTGTTGAGCGAGATGTAGTTCGGTATGTCCATAAGACCTCATGGATGTGTTCAGACCATTTACCTCCGAAATCTTCTACCTTGGTCTTCAATCCTTTCAGGATAACCTTGTTAGATACCTCCGTAAATCCATTAGTTTGGGGGTGGGCTACTCATGAGAAATGTTGGATGATGCCCAACTTGGTGCATAGATCCCGTATGCTCTTTCCACGGAACTGAGTCTCATTATCTAATATGAGCGCTCGGGGAACACCGAAGCAACTCACGATATTTCTCCATAAGAAGTGCTTGACCACCTTCTGTGAGATGATGACTACTGCTTCTGCTTCATTCCATTTCGAGTAATACTCACTGCTACAATACAAAATTTTCTTTGCCTTATTGACCGAGGAAAATGTCTGAAGATATCAATCCCTCATCTGTCAAACGGACAAGGCAGTGGGGTAACCGATAAGGGAACCCCAGCAATTGCGGAATCGGGGCGTGATATTGACATATGGCACAATGTTTAGTGTATTTCTTGGCATCTGCAAGCAACGTTCGCCAAAAATATCCAGCTCTAATGATGCGATAATATAAAGATCGAGCCCCTGAATGAATGTCGCATATCCCTTCATGAACATAAATCATGACAGCTTCAGCCTCAATAGGGGATAAACAGCGCAGAAGCGGTCCCTCAAAACTCTTTTTAAACAAGCGTTTGTCAACCAAGATAAATCTCTTAGCTCGGACTTCTATTTTTCTGGTTTCGGACTTGTCTTCAGGGAGATAGTCGTTTGAAAGGTATTTAATAAAGGGATCCATCCAATTGGGTTCTCCCGGAGATTCAGTAGCGTTAGAATTCAAGCCCTGGAGTTCATGGCATAGAGCCCCGATCTATTCAATAGACTGTTCGGTCACTGATATCTCGACCGAAGGTCGGTCCTGAATGTGGACCGAAATAGTGCTTGGCTCTATGTCAGGTATGCCTGCGGCCAATCTGGCGAGTGCATCGTCAACCTTATTTTGCTCTCGTGGCACGTGGTCAAGAGAAAACTCACTGAATTTTTTGGATAATTCCAAAACTTTGGCACAATATAGCTTCATCATCGGGTCATGAGTTTCAAATCTCACTACGAACTGTTCTACTATTAACTTCGAGTCTGAGAATATTCGTACTCTGCTAACTCCCATTTTTCGAGCTAATGTCATTCCTGATAACACAGCATCATATTCTACCACATTATTTGTTCCAACAAAGGAAAATTTAACTGCGAAATGAATAAGGTCACCTTGTACCGTTGTTAGGGTAATGCCCGCTCCTCTTCCACCGAAGGTCGATCCATCTACGTGGATCGTCCATCGATCATCCTCTTGGTTAAGATATATGGCCGATCGGGTCATTTCAACCACAAAGTCGGCTAGGACATGAGCTTTGATCGCCCTTCGGGGCAGGAATTCCAGATACATAGCGCTGAGTTTGATAGCCCATTTTGCCAATCTCTCATTCAAATCCTTCTGTTTAAGGACCACCTTCAGAGGTTGATCTGTATAAACATAGATCGTTTGGCCTTCAAAATAATGTTTCAGCTTGGATACAGCTTTTTTCAAAGCTAGCATGAATTTCTCCAAGGTGGAATATCTGGTTTCAGCAGATACCAGAGAATGGCTGACATAATAAACAGGTCTATGAATGTCGTCTCGGATGGTCACTAAAGCTGCGCTGACGGCAACTTCTGATACAGCAAGATACAACCCAAAGGTTCATTACAAGTTGGACTTACCATCACCGGGGGAATGCTTAAATAAGTCTTCAGCTCAGAGAAGGCCCGATCGCATTCTTCGGTCCAATCTACATGGCTTGCTTTTCTTAGCACCCTGAAAAAAGGTAGAGCCCGATCTGTGGATTTTGAGATAAACCTGCTTAGTGCGGCGAGTCGGCCAGTAAGCCTCTGAAATTCTCTCTTGTTTCNGTGGAGGAGCAGCCTGCTCCTGTCTTCCACCCTCGTTCTGCGGGGCTCTGCCGCCATGGCCCCGCCATCTTCTTCTTCGGCCATGACCACGGTTTTCTCGACCGTGTTGGCCTCTTTCTTGTTCTGGCGCAGGAGACCGTCGGTCCTCCGTCCGAGCATTATAATTTCGGGGTTGTCCCCGATTATCCCTTCCCCGCGTCCTATGACGATCCTCACCTTGGTGGCCCTTTCGGGGGGATTCTGCTCGCTTGCCCTTCTGACCATTCCGGTCGGGCTTTTCTTTATTCATTGCCGCTACCGTCTCTTTCAACAGCGGGCACTTCAGGGTCGGGTGATCGCAATTATGATGCAGCTCTCAATATACCCGATTGTCCTCCTGCTTCGGGAGGACATCTTTCTCTCCTACAGCCGCTACTTCTCGCGACTGCTTCTTAGGGTAGGAAACCCTATGATCACCTGCGGGCTCAGAATTCCCGCTAGGTTTTCGATAGCCTAGTCCCAGCGCTTCATCCACCTTAATATACTTGTTGATTTTCTGAAGAAGCTTTCCCAAGGTGGATGGTGGGCTTTTTACCAGGCTAGCCGAAAGGCCACACGGTCCCAAGACCTGCTGTAAAATATCAATCTTATCCCGGAGATCAAGCTTGATACCCCGGGCGGTCCTATTGAATTTCTCCATGAAGGACCGAAGACTCATTTTTGCCGGGATATATTTTAGCTGATATAGTTCCTGTCTGCTTCGGGGCTGTTCTACATTTGGAGAAAATTGCTCTAAGAAAGCAAGAATAAATCCGTCATACGACTGTATGGATCGGGCCGACAAATTTTTGAACCACGTTCTGGCGTCGCCTTGTAATCCTACCACGAAGATGCGGAACTTTAGTGAATCTGAGGCCCGAACCATTCTCATACGTAACTCGAAATCGGCAACGTGATCGATCGGATCACCGTCACCACGAAATGTCGGCAACCCCTCGGGGTTGCGATAATGCCAATATGGGACCGCCGCCCAGATCTCTTCAGAAAAGGGGAGCATCAAATCTCCCAAGGCGGCTGATACGCCTTCAGATTGTTGGGACGATGTCTGGACCGCATGCGAATTATGCCATCAGTCATCATCCTTATTTCGCCTAATTGGGGCCTCCATGGCCCTGTTGAATAAACCAGGATTGCGTCCCAGATTAGGTTCGCAATCCATCAACGCACGCATGCTCTCCAACTCCCTGGTGAGCTCGTCAATTCGTCGTTGCATCTGCTCCTGATCATTTCCAAGAGCGGGAGTTAGAGCTTTGGCCGGGGGGGAGGAGTAGACCGATATCTGGGCCTCCTCGTTGTTACACCACGCCTAATGATTTCTTCATCATCAATGCTGCGCTCGTCAGGATCACTCTCGTATCCTCTGCTTTTGGGAACAGGGCTTGAAACAGCCGGTGGTTCTGTTCCACTTCTCTCCGACGTCATCTCCAGTACCACTTCCTAACGACAACCTCCAGATCCTGCAAAGTAAACGTTGGTGCTGGGAACCTGTCGGGAAGCACGTCACTGTCATTTGTCGAAGTTCCAGTCGTCATGCCTTTGATTGTCCTATCTCTAGTAGAAAACTCAAATGGGATTAGAGAATCGTCCCCACGGACGGCGCCAAACTGTTATGGTCTCTTTTTACTGGGTACCAACAGTCACCCGATTCGTAAACAAATGAATTCGGTTTTGATTTGTTTTTTATGGGGAAAACGATTAACTATAGAAACAAGTAAATGAGACACAGCGATATATAGTGAAAACCCCAGGAATTGGGGTGAAAACCACTCGACTAAGAGCAAATTATACTCCTAGCCTGTTCACTAATCCAACAATTCATACAAAATACAGCAGAGGCTTAATGAAAATGACAATGAAAAGAAAGCAGTAAGAACTCCGGCAGGGTAACGGCCTATTCTTACGCGTCCAAAAGGTCCTGCTATTTCCGTCGTCGCGCTCTGTATTTATAGAGATAGCGGCATGTGTAAATCACGCTCTGTAACCGCCTCTGACAAGTTTGTTAGAGGTTGTTGTCGCGCGATGTAAAACGAGATTGGGACCGAGACGTGGTCTGCATGAACGGGCCCTAGGCGTGGTAAACGTGTGAAGGCCCGAAGCTTGGAAGGCGCGGGTTTGTAACCATTTGGACCAAACCACGGAGCCAATTACCAGACGACGCTTTATTTCGCTAAGGTTATCTTCGGTCTTCTCGTAGAACATCGGACCGCTTTTCGTTAAGTGTATGAATGGGCTGCATGAGTTCGCTTTCATCATTCGGATCGGCCCAACCGTTATTGGGCATCATCCGTTACAGGGTGTCTGGTCCTGGAGTTCTCATCACCACAGTTGGTTTTAACAAGTGTGATGATATCATGATTTTTTAACGATTATCACATTGCAATTAAAGTTGTGTTTTGTGTACCAGAAAAAAATCACAATTTGGGCATCGCACCGCACGTCAACTCAGTTCTAATTTGAATTCCAAACAAACTCAATATTAATTTTTTCAATAAAGAAGCATTTAATATATTTTTAATATATATGATTCTCGTTGGGTCCGTTCCCAACTGGTCAGGGCACCGACCCTTGGCCTTTACTAAATAGGATCTACCATCTAAATGGGTCACATCTACCCATAGGTTGTTGTCTGGACCTAAAGGCTAACCTTATGCTACAAGTTATAATTCAAGAACTTCCTAATTCTACATTCCTGAAGAATAAGTTTCTGAAATATGATTATAATTAATCATTATACCTAAACCGATGTGAAAAAATATTAAAATTATTATTCTACCTTAATTTTTAATGTTTTTTTTCTAATTCTGAATTTCTCTATATTTGTGTGCTGAATAAAAATTAGAAAACGACACTGCACGACTAATGTTAAACTAATAGTGAAGTTTGATAATTTTATAGATATGATCCTTCAAAAAAATAGATGAGTTTTTATGATTAAATTGACAATGATCTTATTGAAACTAAAATATTATGTGTGTTCACTCTAATCTTCATAACCCTTGTTGTCAAATATATTTCATTAGTCTATATTATCACGATGTTGATCCAGTGTTTTAAAACTCAATCATGCGGTCTACCCATCAAGCCCATTGGATGGATTGATTGACGGCCTAGTATTTTAAAAATATCTATTTTTATGTATATACATTTAATACATTTTTTTCTTTAAATTCCTATAGTTTAGTCAATTTTTTATGGAGAGTATGTTCGATATAATATAATGTTATATCCGATTGGTATGTGTAAGCCCAGTCCAAGATTAAGTCACGTGAAATCTTCCAAGTAATTGAATCAAGTTCCTAGGGTACAAGACCACGAGCAGACCATCTCAATAGTTCCTAGGGAGCTTAGCTTTGGGATGTTGGATCTTCTTCTTGGATCCCACACAAGTATCTTTTGGATATTCATATAGAATTTAAATTATCATTATCAAATTTATATTGATCGTATTGATATTCATCAATATCATAAAAATGTAGTTAATGAAACAATCTATATTGTATATAAATGTCTCCACACTTTTCGAACTCAAAAAACTTCTATAAGAAGTCAATCTATATTCATATATAACGTATAAAAATGAATAGATTACACTATAAAAAACCTTAATAAATCATTTATTATAGTATTCAATCATTCATATAAATCAATCCAAATTACATCTTATTTCCAATATAAGTTATTTATAAAATATTTAAATGAGTTACATAACTCTGTAATTTACAAGTCTAGGATAGGCACATCCTAATTGGTTGATATTTAATGTATTTGGGTAACATGTCAGATTTTCTGGTGGCTGTTTTTCCCACGAAAAAAGTAGAAGTGATAAATTAATATATTTATTTTTGCAGATTAAATTATTTTTGCAGATTAAATATATTTATAGTCTTCTGACATTAGTACACAAAAATTTTGCCCTTCTCTTCTCCTGCAGGCGTGCGTGAGAGCATGTTGAAGGCTGTAAATTAAAGCCTCGGGGAAACGACGCCGTTCTGAATTTACATTCAGTGCTTTCTGATCCCTCTGGCAGTCTCCCCATTGCCCTAACCCTAGCCCTAGCCTAGTAATAGGATTAGGATGCCCGCCCAATCACCTCACCTCATGACTGCATTAAATGAAATTATTGTTTTAAATAATTGTCATTCTGTACACGTGGCCGCTTGTACACTATACATTGCGAATATAAAATATAATGTTGTAGAATGTAGGTGTCAAGTTTGTAACCATTTAAAAAATAGTGTTATGTTTGCTTACCGCCTCAAATTACAAGTTGTGTATATGACATGATATTCGACTTAAGAAATTGTAAATATTGTATATTTTTTGAACAAAAATATGTATTTATAGTCCTCATACTTCAATTAAATGCATATTAAACACCTCAAGCTTCCAATCCTATTTATCATTGTCACTTTAATGAACTCGTAAATTTTTAATATTTTATGCACGATTCTTGAACATTAAGGGTAAATTTTGTATAATTTTTCAAACGGGTATTATTTGCATACTTGCGATGAGTTTTTAAATATTTTTTCAACTTACGGAAAATCGTGTGCTAGAATATCTGTGGTTAAAACAAACAATATTGATAACTTTAAATATCATTCTTTCAATTTCGTAAGTTGAAGAATATATTTTTTACACAACTCATATATTATAGGGTTAATTATGTAATTTTCTCTTAAAAAATATTATTCACTTCTATATTCAAATATTATGTATAATCCATTTAACTATTATAATATATGTTACTTATTTATAATTGAAGTATTTAATGTTAATCACTTTTATAAATTGTCAAAATGTTAATATAATATAAATTCAAATAAGACCTTTATTTCACAAAATAATATTATAATACATAACAAGTTAATTAGCATACTCTATCATCTTATATTTAAAATTATGGTGATGTTTGCTTACTGCCCCAACTTACGGGCGGTGTAAAGGGCATGACTTCAAGTTACGAAATTGCAAATATGATACACTTTTTTTAGCAAAAATATGTATTTATAACTCTTTAACTTCAATTAAATGCACATAGGCATCCAAATTTTCCAATACCGTTTATCATTGGCACTTTAATGGAATCGTAAATTTTTAATATTTTATTCACAATTCTCGAACATCAATGTTAAATTTTGTATAATTTTTCAAATAGATCTTATTTGCGTATTTTGTGAGGAGTTTTCAAACGATTTTCAACTTACGGAAAACCGATGCTAAAATGTCAATGATAAAAAAACAAACGGTATTAATAATCTTATGTGTCATTCTTGTAATTTCGTAAGTTGGAGTGTATATTATTTACACAACTCTTAAGTTGATGACTAATTATACAATTTTCTCTTTAAAAAATTATAATCGAAGTATTTAATGTTAATCACTTTTACAAAGTATCAAAAAGTGTTAATAAATATAATATAAATTCAAATAAGACTTTCATTTAACCAAATAACATTATAAAATAAAAAATAACAAGTTAATTATAGCGTACCCTGCCATCTTAAATTTTAAAAATATCAAATGTATTTCTTAAAAACTAAGATGGTTATACATTTATTTGATCATTAAAATAATTATTCATAATAATCGAATGAACTCTATTGAGAGTTGTAGATGAACAAACTGTAGGATATCTTTACAATTATGTGTTATTGTCCGAAAAAATCCCAAAAACCAATTAGGCTGTCTATGGTGGTGGCATTTGAAAATTTGATTATCTCTCAGCACATGTCTTTTCTCTTGTTATTTATAAATATTTATAAATAACAATTTTATTTTCATCCCTACAATAATGTCCCGATATTTACAATTTTAATTTTTTTAATTATTTACATTATTTTAGAGATGTCATTTATTTTTAAATTTTAATTCATTTACATTATTGTGGGTAAGTGGGTAACTTAATTTTATTATACGTAAAATAAATATGTTCTAGATAAACATTGATTTCAAAATACTTAAATAAATAAATAAAGTGGTTTAAATAACAATAAAAATACGAACTACAATGACCTAACGATCGTGGGAATGAGTCCATATATGTTCGATCAAATTCATAAAAAAATTAATTAATTTAAAAATGCATAAAATAGACCTAACTTAAAAATGCATAAAAAAATTATAATTAACCTAATTTTTTAAGGGAGAGAGTTGGACAACACATCTAGACACAATGACATGTCATTTTTTAAAAAATTAACTAATTAAAAAATGCATAAAAAAGATCTAACTTAAAAATACATAAAAATAATAATTAATCTAATTTTTGAAGAGAGAGTTCAGCCACGTATGCATATAAACATAATGACATGTTTTTTAAAAAAAAAATTACTTTTTTTTGAGGAATTGGGCATCGGTCGTACCGGGAGCCCAATGCCGGGAACTCTTTTATAAGCTTAGATTCAACTCAAAAAAGTAACCTCAAAATAATTAAGATAAACATTTTATTTTGTTGGTGGAAAATTTGTATATATAAAAAAAGATAAAAGATTATTTTGGTTGTAACTTTTGAATCCACTCTAAATATCAAACTTATAATTTACTAAAACCTATTTTCGACCGACAGTTTTAAAATATATATGGGAACGATGTATAAAATTATTTTTAGAATAAAAAATTTACGAATGACATTTAGGCATGAAATTATATAATTGAGATATAAATCGAGCCCACTGTATTAATAGTAACGAAATGATTGAGTCTAGAAGATGAGGAATATGTGGAAGAATTTTGAGAGCTAGAGCACGTGAAATTGAATTCAGAACAGTACCGGTTCGGCGGGTCCGGTTCCAGTCCGAGTCCTGGCATTGTAGTCGTGGGAAAATACTATTCTTACAATCATTTCTGTGAACCCGATTCTTTCCAATTTGTCCACTGTAATAAATGAGGGTATTTTCGACATTCTAAAACTACATGTTTCATTTTGGTTTTTGTCTCTTAAGTTTACGGTTTTGTTCCTATGTTAGTGTAAAAAAGTGCTACTTTGATTCTTTGTTCCAATCTCGTACACATACGCATCTTCTAAAACAACCATATATTCTCAAATACATATATTATAGTGGCGAATGAGTTATCGAAAATCTCATATGTGGAATGTGTTGACTTTACAAGATATTTACAAAATTTAAATGTGCTATTATGATTTAATGAGAGCTATATGCATACTTTTACACCATAGTTTCTTTGTGAGAATCATTTTAAAATTTTTCCGGTATATCGAAAAGTTTGAGCATACCGATTTTAACAAGTATTTGTACAATGAGTTTGAAATTGGATTTTAACAGATCAGGTCAAATCTACCTTGTTTGAAATCGGAATCGAAATAAAAACAATAAAAATTGAGATAAATTTTTAAAAAATATATATATTTATATTAATAGATTAATATGTTTATTATTTTGATGTGGATTCAATATAAAATCTATATAAAAATGAAGGTCGCGGGCCATAACCAGCGGACAACATTTCAAGAGGAAATTGTTCCACAACTTCCATCCCAATAAACCACACAAACAAAAGGAAAACAAGACTCACCATATCCAAACTTATGTTAGAATTGTGGATCGGGTGACGTTTGCCGGTGACCCTCCAACTTTCGTGTGGTGTAAAGGGCATGTCCTCCAAGTTACGAAATTGCAAATATGACACCTCAAGTTACCAAAAATATGCAAATATAACACCCAAAGTTAATAAAAATACGCACATATGACCCTCCAATTTTAATTAAATGCATGTACGATACCTCAAGTAAACAATACCGTTTAATATTGACCCTCTACGACATTGTTATTGTTTTACGTCCAGATGCACATTTCTCGAACTTGAAGTAGCAATTTTGTATAATTTTTCGTATAAAATACTTATTTGCATAATTTGTGAATATTGACAACTAATACTGCGAACGAAAAATGTTTACAAACTTAACGGAAAATCATGTATTAAATACCAGGGGTCAAAACAAACGGTTTTGATAACTTGAGGAGTCATTCCTGCAATTTCATAAGTTGGAGGGTATAGCATTTACACAGCTCGTAAGTTGGAGGGTTATTTATGTAATTTTCTCATTGTGGATCATATTATGTTATTAAAAAACTAAGCTTCAAATTTATACAATATTGTCCATGACTCACTGATATAAACTTTAATTGGATCACTCACAAATATATTACATGATTACATTTTAATTATGATAGATGAATTCAAATTTCAAAGTAAAATTATTCAATACAATCCCAATTCATTATGTAAAATATATAAACATAAATAATCAAATAATAAATTTGATTATGTATGTTTCAAATTTGTTTTTCTTTTTAGATAAAAAATATACAATAAGTTCACAAAAATACTTTTCAAGCTAGTGTATTTATTTTGTTTGAAATAAAACACAACTTAAAGTCCAAATCAAATAAATTGACAATATATAATTTATATTGATATTTTGACATGTTGTGATATTTTTAGTGTTTAATTTTTTTTAAAAAAAATGAGAAAAGGTAAATTGTTGATGTGGAGCCACTAAAATTGATGTTTATAATGAAATGATGATGTGCACATTGATTAAACATATAATGGGATGGGAATTGTGTCCCACATGTTATTAATACTATTAAGTGAGAAAGAGAAACTCCAACCCCACTCTTAATTCAACAATTTATTCTATACTCAAAATATAACAACACAAATTCTTTATTTTTGTTGGATTATATAACAATTGGATACATCGATTTACCCATACACATACCGAAAATACTTGATCGTGTATCATATATTCTAATTCTTTTAATATCCAAAATCCAAAACTTTTAAATTCTTTTATAATTGTTAAATGCTAAAAATACAAATTTAAACTATAGTCTATAGAATTATATAATAAAGATATTTTACATATTGTTACTTTATCATTGAATGTATTAAAATAAATGAAATGTTATTTGTTAATCCTAATATTTTGGATAATTCTATTGAATTTTAAAATTATTTTTATTATATATATAATTCAAATAATAGTATGTATTTCAAATCATCGCATCCGAATCGATGCACCTGTATTCTAACATCATATTCATTCTTATTACTCTTTATTTACCAATGAGAAATCAAAGAATTATGTCCAAATAATGAATATTTCTTAATAAAATAATTTCAATGATTTATCCCACAAAAAACAACAAATATTAAACAAGAAAACCCACATTTTTAATGAAGATATTTTTAGACATGCAGCATAATGACCACTTTCATTTCCCAAAATTCTTCATAAAGCACCCTAACTCAGATATACAAATTATATGGCTTTTTCGTTCTTATAATACAAGTTTTAAATCACATAATATTTGATTTCAAATCTAATAGATCAGTGATTTATTTGATTCAATTGACATTGGTTTTGTTTGGGTTGATGTTGATAACTCAAGTGAGTTGAAAGTAATTTTCTAAAACGTAATTTTTCAAAATATAAGATAAATTGCGGTGTGTTCATTATTATTTTTCTGCGTTTTCGCCCACACTGCTAATAGTAGCTATCATCATAACGTGATTTTGTAGAAGATTAAAATACTCTTATTAGTCATACATATCACTTAAGGTTTTCATTTTATCACATTTATCGCATGTTTTAATAAAGACGGTATATCAATCGGTATCGCCTGATATCCCGTTTTACTATCGGATCCCCGGTTTTTTTCCAGCCCTAAAAAATAATAAAATTGTATTCATTATTTTCATACCAGACGGTATACCGTCAAATTTCAGGCAATATCAGTATTTTTTTCTACACATGATATCGGGTATTAAGGTCGATATCTAGGTTTTTCAGAGCCCGACACTAAAAATAAATTAAATATGAATTTTTTTCAAAATAAAATAAATTAAAATAAATTGGATACCGCCCGGTATACCGATCATACCGCTCATATATGTTCGGATCGTTACGGAATTTTGGATCGATATGAAAACATTGATATTATTATTTTAAATTTTTTTTAAGTAAAAAAAATAAAAAATGGTATCGATATACCACCGTTCTAACCAATATGACAATTTTATATTTATTTTATAATTACACATTTTCTCGTTTTCAGACTTTATAGGTAAGATTATTTTATCTTTAAGGTAAATATGTATTTTTACTAAAATAATTTTATAATAAATACATTCGATTCACCACAATTTATCTTACTACACCTCAACACACATCACCGCACTTTATTAACGATGTACCAAACAAGTCCATTAATGTTCGCTTGGTTCAACTTTAAATTTCAAATTATTGGAGTCGAATTTAACATAGAATTGAACTTATTATATTTGAAGTCAACTAAATCTTTGTCAAAATGTTCAAGTTCTTTTGGTATTAGTGATGTAAGTTAATTTTTTAGAAATTGAGGTACTATAATTATTTTTTTATATAAATTTGACCTATTAAAATGATTTATTTCAAAATATGTATGTATATATGCAAAGCTGTCATATTCTACAACTATGGACACTACTTGGCTTGTATTATTCCATTAATTACGTGATAATTACTGTAATTAATATCACCGTTAATGACGATAATGATGACTGGAAAGTAGCGTAATTATCGGCCGTAATGCTCCTAATCATTCCCCATTTGTAAGAGTCAACGTTTGCCCGTTACATTTGTAAGAAAACTGCTTCAAATTTATCCACTACAAAAAACACGCAAAATCTCATTACTCATACAACTGTTACCGTTGACTATTTATATATAAATGCTACAAAGACAAATAACTTTCAACCGTCTCTCACTAATATATTTTTTAGAAAAATTAAAATGATATTTAGGGACATAATTAATACTCACTGTTTTATAGTAAAAAATTACCAAATTTCATTTTCATTGTCCGGTTGTTGTTCCTAACACTGGCCCATCTACATGGTACCTACCATACTGTTTAATTGTTCCCAAATTCTTAATTGTTGGCATTAACTAACATTAATCATAATGATTATATTTTTATTCTAAAATTAATTATTTGTCGTAATTAAGCTACTAAATTATGTTTTTTTCGAAAGGGCCAACAGCCTTCATCATACTCTTTTTAAATAAAAGTGGGATCAAATAATTATTTTTATAAAAATCCAATTATTAAATAAATAATATTAAAAGGATACAAATTATTTGTATTATAGGTAAAAATTAAAATTTATTTGTTTTGTGTGACAATATTGAATGTCTGGGGTTATAAGGAAGAAGTCTCCACAATACATAGCCAAAATCTCCATTTGGATACTCGGACCGGGTCTCATTATTATAATAAGTTATCAAATTATATATTACAAAATTATTAAATTGTCTAACATATCCTAACACTGATATTTTAAATATACTTCTCATACATATATAAAATATCATTGGTCGACAATTCATATAATTTTTTTATAACATTGTCGATCAATCATTCATAATTCAATAGATAGAATCGACCAATATGTAGAACTAAAGTTTTAATTTATAAAATTAGTGATATTTGTTGTTAACCCTAAATTTTAAAATTGTGTAAATTGGTCTCAAATTTTGTAAATTGCATATAAAATACACGAAATTGATATAATACGTATTGTTCACCCCAAATTTAAAAAAAACATAAACACATGTATTCAAAGCTTGAGAACTGTGTAGTTGACTCGGAAAAGTTATAAAAACATTTATATTTGATTCTAATACTCGTTGATATTTTAATTACATCACTAATTTGTATTTGTCTCTTTAATCTTAAAAATAATTTATATTTAATTTTAACATTGGTTAATTTTTAAAATGAATCACTAGTTTGTATTGATCTTTTTAACCTTAAAATATTTAATAACTATAAACTTGAAAATTTTTAACCACTCACAAAAAATGAATAACTGGACTGTATTGTTATTTTTAATCGATTTTGAAATTTAGATGCTAATTACTTGATTTCTATAGATTGAGGGGATTTCATTTACTTTATTTTAAAAACGTTATAATTTTTTCTTAATAAAATTATTAATTTTGGATTTTAGAAAGTGAAGTTAAGTATTTCTGAAAAAAGAGGGATATTGGGGTGAAAAAATAGATAGGACAGAGTAAACGAAGATGAAATCAGAAGGTGAAACAGTAAAAGTCTTTTTATAAGTACATTACGTTGTGGTGAAAATTAGTTACTGTAACTGTCAGCTTGAAAAGGTAAAGAATCCGACATGACAAATCAAATCAACATTTTTGTTTTACTTTTATTTTTCTTGTCCTAAAACAATTTATTGTTACCCACCGTAATTATTGTAATAATTTAAATAATCTTACTTCAATCATTCAAATTTATTAATTACAAATTTAATATATCAATAATATGTAATTGTCAATTTTTTAATATGATCACACAAAAATGTAAATATATTTTAAATCGTGATGAGAGCCAACAAATAAAAGACGAGTTATAATATGTAAAATGTGTAAATTGGTGATGTTGATAAACTCGTATCATGTACAAATTACAATATGTTTTAATAACATATCAATTCACAAAGTTCATTATTATGAATAAGATCGATCATTCTAATTATGGCAAGCGAATTGGGTTATGAGCGTTATTACATTAGTGAATGAATTGTCGACCCAAGTCGTGAAGATTAATTCATTGTTTGTTTTCTTATTTTGAATTCTTTTATCTAGTCGTATATTTTTCAAATCTCAACAATACGATTTGTAATGTGGATTTTGCTATTTGAATTGCTTAAACGCATAGGAACTTGTATAATAATTTATTTATTAATTTGAAAATCACTTTAAATATACGTAATTGATGCACAAATTTTGGAATATCTAATAACATATAATTTATTTTTTAAATATATATTATCTATTTTAAATTTTGATTATAAATTATTATTGATACTGCAACTATAATTTTTCAAATATACCTCCAAATCAAGTTCTTACTTGATTTTGAAAATGAAATATGAATTCTAATTTATTAATTTACTTATTTAATTTTTCTTTTTTAAATTAGAATTTACATCATCAATTGTTTGAATCTTATCCAACTTTCTTTTTGTTATATTCACTTTCTAAATATTATTACAAGTATCATTTTTCTTTCACAATTATAATTTTATATTTATAATTAATGAATATAATTGTATTTTAAATTGTAATGGATTTTTTAATTCATGTATGAATACCCAAAATAATTCACATTTTGTAATTATATATTGTAATTAATTTTGATTATACATCGTATAATTTAGTTTAAGAAAATGTTCAAATAGGTGAATTAATCACTTAATCTTTCAAATAATAGATATTAAACAAAAAAGAAATGGAAAAAATGATTTAGAGTGAGAAAAGAGAATCCCAGAATAGTTGAAGAGGTTTCCCCAAAAGAAGTAATCCAATAGGTAAAATTATCCGATTTTGTCTGAATGCCCCGAAGATCCGTTGACTTGGGGCCACCGCCACCTGCCGGTTTTCTGATTTTTTTTATTAACACCAGAAACTCCGCCCCCCTTCCCACTGTTTTTAATACCCCCACTTTCCTTCTTTCTTTCTCATCGAGGAAAAAGAACAAAACTAAACAAGATTCACTTTCCCTCCGATCCGAAAATATCAATTTTCTTTTATTTAAGGTTATGGGAGCTGTGAAAGAATCCCAAGGATAGTGATTCTGAGTTCTTTCTGTATCAGAATGGGTTTTTGAACATCGATTTCTGTTCTTTCTGAAGAAAATTGAATTCAGAGATGGTTTGGGGTTGGAGAAGAGCTTTCTGTACTTCAATTTCAAAGCAACAAGAAGAAGGGGATTCACCGATTCGAAGAGAAAGAGACAGATCTGAAACCAGCACTAGATTTGGAGTTTTTTTCTCTAATCCATCTACTCCTAAACTGGGATCCGGTTTAGGATTGAGATGCAGAACCGCCGTGACTACTACGGCGTCCGTATTGTTAGAGACACCGAAGCTTGAATATGAAATTAGCCCAAGATCGTTTAACCAGTCTGCGCCTTGTTCACCGCGGTCCCCTTCGACTTTTTCTCTTTTGAAATCGAGCTTACGTCTCGCCAGAATCTCTACGGTTGGAGCTTTTGCTTAAAAGTGTATTTTTTTTGTTTGTATGATTTTGTAATGATGGTTTCTTTTCTGGTTTTCTTTTTTTGCAGAGTAGATGTGGAATTTGTCTGCACAGAGTGAAGACCGACCAAGGAACCGCCATATTCACGGCGGAGTGCGGCCACAGCTTTCACTTTCCTTGCATTTCGGCGCACGTGAAGAAGCAGGCGTCACTCACGTGCCCCATATGTGGGTTCACTTGGAAAGAACTGCATCTGTTGAACCGGAATGATCAGAATAAATCTCACGGCAGGGCTGTCTCCGCCTCCGGCGCCGTTGCCGGAACTGAGAAGATATCTGCTTTAAAGGTTTATAATGATGATGAGCCTCTTTCTTCTCCTACATCGGGAGCGAGGTTCAATTCGATTCCTGAATCCGATGAAACGGAAGGGGAATATGAGGAATTCCCAGGGTTCTGCGTCGCGGATAATGTGGTTCCCGTTGATACGAAGGTTTCGAGGAGTGTTGAGGTTGCATTGTTGTCGGAGGCCGCCGTGGTTTCTGTAGGAAGGACAAGTGAGACTTACGCTGTTGTTTTGAAATTAAAAGCTCCGGTTGTGCCACGGCGTAGGGTTCCGGTGGATTTGGTGGCGGTGTTGAACGTTAGCAGGACAATTACGGTCGAGAAGATTCAATTCATGAAGAAGGCGATGAGAATGGTGGTCTCGTCACTTTCGGCCGATGACCGGCTGTCAATTATCGCCTTCTCTTCTGTATCTAAACGGCTTACTCCTCTCAGAAGAATGAACACCGCTGGCCGGAGATCCTCCCGCCGTATAATCGATGCAATCGTCTCATTAGACGGCAGCGCGGGCAGTGTGACGGACTCGTTAAAAAAGGCCGCGAAGGTTATTGAAGACCGCCGTGAGAACAATCCCGCCTCAATCATTCTTCTTTTCTCCGATGGCCATCAAAATGGGCCGCTGGTATCGTCCACGCGCTTCACAAGCCAGGAAATCCCAGTACACTACGTCAACCTAGGCGCGTGCTCCGTCCTCCCCACTGGCGACTTCTTTGCCGAACGAATCTCAGTATTACTAAGCGAAGTTGTTCAAGATCTACGAATTCAACTGGAATTAACGGCAGGTTCGGCTCCGGCGGAAATCTCGGCCGTGTACTCGTACACTGGGAAACCCGCATTTCTTGGGTCGGGTTCCGACCATTGTTGGATCGGAGCTCTCCATTCTGAAGAGGAGCGAGAGGTATTGATTGAACTAAAAGTCCCATCTTCATTGGGCGGGGCTCGCCGTCTACTCGCCGCCCGATGCTGTTACAGAGATTTATCAACACAACAAACAATATACGACCAAGAGCGCCATCTACCAGTCCCCAGACCACGCGCCGTCGGTTCGTCCACTCGCGATATCCAACGCTTGAGATGCCTCTTCGTAACCACACGCGCTGTCGCTGAAAGTCGTATTTTAGCCGAAAGAAACGACCTCGCCGGCGCTAACAGAATGCTGGCTTCTGCACGCGCTCTGGTTCTTCAATCGGGTTGTGGTTCCGGCGAGGAGTTTGTACGAGGGCTGGAGGCGGAGATGGCGGAGCTGAACACAACGAGAGAAAAGACAAGCCTAGCCGATGATAAAGCCGAGCCACTTACGCCGACATCGGCTTGGAGGGCGGCTGAACGGCTGGCTAAAGTTGCCAAAATGAGGAAGTCATTGAATAGGGTCAGCGATCTGCATGGTTTAGAGAATGCGAGATTTTAGTTTTTGCGGGGTTAGTTCATAATTTCTACATTTACAATTTGTGGGACATTTGGGACTAAAAGAAAATATGTTGTACAAAAGAATAAGTGGGCTTTCATTTATGATCAGACATCACTTTCATATAATTTAATTTGTTTTTATAACTGACATTTTTATGCATGTGACATTTTTTAAATATGAAAATTATAAATCAGTCCTACAAGTTGCATATAATAATAATATTAAGAACTAAATTAGTTTTGGATAAATGACAGCACAAGGATAGATATTAAATAAGAATATTTGAGTATTTTTAAAAAATAATTTATCCCAATTTTATGGATTAGATCTCAACAATATGTCTTGTCCTTTTATTTAAAAATAAATAGAAATGATTGTGGGTCATGGGATTTTGTTGGTTGGATTGGCATGAAATGAATTATTGGAATTTAATTTTTCCATGTGCTCAAGGAACCTTTTGTTTTGTATTTTTTCCTTCTTTATTTAATTCTACATTAAAAACGGTGATATTATTTTTTATACCCCATACATTTTATAATTTATATTGTGTACCTCCCTTTCTTTATTTTAATAATAAATATTAGTAAAAGAGCAAGACCATTCATTTTCAAAGGATACTGTAAAAGATACTGTACTTTGATGTTGAATCGGCGGCTATTGCTAATGCTCATTCATTTATTTAGTTTTTTCTTTTTATTTAAAAAAATTTAATATTTTATGCAACAAATAGTAAAAACCGCTATTATAATTTATAATTCAACTCAAATTAAATATGTACTTTTAAAATATATTTAAAATTATTATTATTTAATCGGAATAATATATGTTTTCATAACTTCCAATAATTGTGTTTTAAGTAAAATTATTTTTGAAGAAAAAACAACCTTTTTGCTAGGTGACACACACCTAACACGAGACTACTTGATTCAACTTCGAAATATTGAAATAGTCAAATTTTTTATTCGGGTCAAATTTAGGTAGCACCCATCCTTCGAATTTTTTGGAATATGATGAGATTTACATCAATTCTAAGTTTAAAACTATAAATATTATCAATTTATTCAATAAGAAAATTTAGATTCATAAAACATGAGTATCGTTTGTGGTTTATAACATCTAACAAAAAACAACCACTTTATAGTTCATCATTACTTGCACGAATAATATACAAGTAAATCGACTACATAATATAGTAGTGAAAATAAATAAGTACTTATCCGATGAAGAACAAATTGAATTAAGAAAGAAATCAAACGATATTGTTTTGTGTTAAGTATTACACGTCGGAGTGAGTTTGAGAGTGTGAGTCGATCCAAGATCGGATAAAAGTGAAAAATTGGAGAATAGGTTCCAGCATAGCTTTTGGGAGCATGACCAGAAAGGGGTTAAAAAACAGTAACATTGAAAACCAAAAAGAAAAACTAGGAAACTTTAGACACACATTCTATTAAAGAAAAACTCAATAATTAAATGCCTAGAGATTTAATATGAAGCAGAAAAAGTTTATAAGCATAGGAACCTCCAATTTAAGGCACGACTACTCATCATTAAATTCCCTAAGAAACCTTTTCAGTGACGACGAAAGCCATAAGATTAGAGAGAGCAAATAGAGTAAATAAAACTCATCACGTTTTCATTTAAAAAAACGGCACGTTTATTTATACAACACAAATCTTTTCATCAGAATTGCTATCAGCTAAGTTAAACTTCATCATAATCTCTACTTTCATGGTTTTGAAACCCCCTCAAGATGGTGGGCCTATGATCTAATGCTTGAGTACATTCTACTGATGGGCTGGCCCAGAAGAATAGGCCCAAATTTGAATAACTGTTTGTAAGGTTAATAAAGGGAGAGGATTGATGCATATAAGATGTTCGCTATTCGGTAAAAATCGAATATTGAACTATATACTGAATTTTTTTTACCGAAACGATACCAAATTATAAAATCGGTTCGGTATTTAGTTTTTAAATTTCGGTCAATTCGGTATTCGATTTGATAAAAAATTCGGTATTCGGTAATGTACCGAATACCGAATTTAACCTTTTGTTTAATTTAAAACTAATATTTTGTATTTAATTATATATTTAAATATATTATTATGATTAATTTTTTATTTAATTTGATTAAATTTCGGAAATTACCGAAACCGAACCGAAAAATTGTTTTGGTTCGATAGCTAATATTTTGACTTATTCAGTAATTGAAATTCGGTTCGGTTCGATATTTACCGAATGAACACCATTAGATGCATATGATGATTGCCGATTCTGTCTTCAAGCTAAGGGTAGGATTGCAAATAAAACTAACTTGAAGCTTGTCTAACGCATCAAGAAGGTTCTAGTGTAAAAAATAATAAGTTAGCGGTCATAAGGATGGATTTGTTACTATTGGGCTTGTTTGGTACGGTGGTGAGAAAGTGCGGTGGAGTGTGGTGAGGTGTGGTGTGAGAAAGTATGGTGAATTGAACGTATTTATTATAACATGATTTTTAAAACTGTTTTGTAAAAAACAGCGGTGTGATGAACGTGATTTTAATAAAAGTATATATTTACCCTCAAGATAAGATAGTCTTATCCGAAAATTTTGAGAACTAGAAATTGTGTCGTTTATCAATAAATATAAAATTTTCATATTGGTTATGACACTGGTATATCGACCGGTACCATTTTTTGTTTTTTTAACTTAAAAAAAATTAAAATAATAATACCGATATTGCCCAAAATTTGGCGGCGTACCATGTGATATGAAAACATTGAATAATATTTTTTTATGGTTGGAAAAAAAACTAGCAAAACGGGATATCGAGCGATACCTGTCAGTATACCGCCGGTATAAAACATACGATAAATATGATATAATGATAACATTAAGTGATATGTATAACTAATAAAGACATTTTAGTCTTTATAAAATCGCGCTGGGATGATAGCTGCTATTAGCAGCGGTGGCGAAAACGCAAAAAAATAAGGATGAACGCACCGCAATTTAACTATGTTTTGTAAAATCACGTTTTAGAAATTACGTTGAACGCACTTTGGTTCTCACCTCCATCCCAAACAAACCCATTATGTCTTCACATTTGCAGATTCTGAATTGATTCATGAATTTGTTAGAGATTATCGAGTTTTTTCGAGAAATTTAAGGAGATAGTTACTAAAACAAAATGGAAACCAAGCACAAGTGCCTTGAAATGAGTCATTCAACTAATCCCTTAGAAATAGGATCATGAATAGTTGTTATCTATAAAATTATGACAGTTCATTTATAATGGATCACTACCGTTAATATTTTTTTTCATTCTCAAAGTTTCAGTTTAGTTTACACCCAATTAAACCTACTTTCATCTAGTTGAGCTAGAAGGATCGTTCAGATGCGTTCTGCCTGATCTTATAACTGTTGCGTTAGAAAGGTAGTTTTGATCTCTATGTTCAAGTTGTAATCTGTTTTCTGGACAGATGTTAGTGGATTGGTCAATGTCTATGATCCGTGGTTTTTTCCCGGCACTCGAGTTACACATATAAGTCTCTGTGTTGCTTATTAATCTTACTTAAAACTGAGAAAACATCATTCATACACAAAGTACAAGAAATCATGTTTCATTGAGAATAATGATTATGTGTTTACACGTGGTATCACGATTGCGGCATTGCTTGGTTGAAGATAAATGGATGAGTCAGTTGTACCGATGATCAAACTGACATCCAATAACTACTCCACATGGCAATTCAAGATGGAAGATTTGTTATCTTGCATGAACTTGTGGATAGTTATTGAATCTAAAATCAAGCATGAGAAAACGGAAGCACTTGAATGGAGAATGATGAATAAGAAGACAGTTGCATAGATAAAGTCGTGCGTGGATCTTAATTTATTTCATCATATTGGCGAAGAAACATATACTATGATAATATGGAAAAAGCTACAAACGATACGTGAAAGAATAAAATGTTTAGAATAAAATTGGAACCATTAAGAAGTTTGTAATTCTTCGATAGGAAAACATACAATTGATTGCCAAGCATCTGAATCAGATCTAAGACCTAGTGAACAAACTAACAAGGACCAATTTAAAGTGTCATGATAAACTTCATGCTCTGTTGTTATTAGGAACATTTTCTGACTGTTTAGAAACATTAGTGGTCATCCTAAGCAACTCAACTCTTGAATTGTCTCTTGTTATAGTGGTGGAGAGTTTATTGAAAGAGTAAGAAATGTGAAATGAATTTAACAATGATAATGAAACTCTTCTAATGACTTAAGGCAAAGTAGAAATCAAAACATGTCATTTCCTCAAAGTGAGGAAAGTCCAAGGGAGGCAAGTCAACTTGGTGAACAAAGTGCCCTCATCAAGGTGGTGAAACGATGTCATACTTTCATTGTGGTGTAATTAGTATCTGTAGAAAAAATGTATCAACTTCAAAAGGGTTGAGAGGTTCACAAAAGGGAAAAGAAAATTGAGCCAGACAAATAGCAGTGAACAATACGAGTGATGATGAATTTAGCGTGTTATTAGTAGAAGAAATGAATAGACGCATATGGAACACATGAATGGATCTTTGAAACCGTTGCATCATATAATGCTACACCAAATAAAATTTCCTCAAAATATGACCACGTTGTAAGAATTCAAAAGATAGCAATCCTTGTTGTCCACGTGTTACGATCATGTTCATCTTGTCAGAAAAAAACCCTAGAACCATCGCATTTCTCCCTACGCTTAGAATCTTGTTTTTTCTTAGCTACATGATTTCAATTTTTCTCCCTACGTTGGTTTCTAGGCTCACTTCGTACGAATTTCATTTTTTACTTTCTTGATTATCAAATTTTTGACCCTTTTTCGTACTTTTTCAATCTCCGGCAAGTTTCACGTCTTTCTGCAAATTTTTCCAATGAGTTTTCCATTCAACTCTAATAATCTGCTTATTTCTTTCCGATGGCTCAACTCTGAACCTTGATGCAATATGAAACAAGTACTCCATACCTCAAGAATACTCATTGGAAGTCGGTGAAGCGGGACTGAACCTTGGCATACTCCAAGTCGGTCGTATGAACCTTCATTGATGAACTGTTGTTGGCCCTAGCGATGCCCACTACTACAACTATCTAGTGATCGTCACATTCTTCCACTACTGTGACACAACTAGAATCCCACCGACCGTCATGAATTTCATGACAATCTACCAGTTGATGTGGCGAATGCACTGATATTATCCAAGGGTATTTACGTCACTATGATATCCCAAGGGCTCTTTTGGCACAATTACGTGGTATTATTGGTCCTCTATTATAATTCCAAGATAGAACCGTTTTGGAAGATATTCTCGTAATGTAGGCATACCCGGCCCGTATATAGAAATTTTAACGACATTAAGAGCAGTTTCAGAGGGTCCCGTTCGGAATGATGTCATGAGTATTTTTGTAATTTGACACTGGAAGAGCTCGTCAGTGAACTTTTGTGATATTCTAGCTATCTCCTAGGTATTTGGAGTTCAAGAACTGATCATATGNCACGTTGTAAGAATTCAAAAGATAGCAATCCTTGTTGTCCACGTGTTACGATCATGTTCATCTTGTCAGAAAAAAACCCTAGAACCATCGCATTTCTCCCTACGCTTAGAATCTTGTTTTTTCTTAGCTATACGATTTCAATTGTTCTCCCTACGTTGGTTTCTAGGCTCACTTCGTACGAATTTCATTTTTTACTTTCTTGATTATCAAATTTTGACCCTTTTTTCGTACTTTTTCAATCTCCGGCGAGTTTCACGTCTTTCTGCAAATTTTTCCAATGAGTTTTCCATTCAACTCTAATAATCTGCTTATTTCTTTCCGATGGCTCAACTCTGAACCTTGATGCAATACGAAACAAGTACTCCATACCTCAAGAATACTCATTGGAAGTCGGTGAAGCGGGACTGAACCTTGGCATACTCCAGGTCGGTCGTATGAACCTTCATTGATGAACTGTTGTTGGCCCTAGCGATGCCCACTACTACAACTATCTAGTGATCGTCACATTCTTCCACTACTGTGACACAACTAGAATCCCACCGACCGTCATGAATTTCATGACAATCTACCAGTTGATGTGGCGAATGCACTGATATTATCCAAGGGTATTTACGTCACTATGATATCCCAAGGGCTCTTTTGGCACAATTACGTGGTATTATTGGTCCTCTATTATAATTCCAAGATAGAACCGTTTTGGAAGATATTCTCGTAATGTAGGCATACCCGGCCCGTATATAGAAATTTTAACGACATTAAGAGCAGTTTCAGAGGGTCCCGTTCGGAATGATGTCATGAGTATTTTTGTAATTTGACACTGGAAGAGCTCGTCAGTGAACTTTTGTGATATTCTAGCTATCTCCTAGGTATTTGGAGTTCAAGAACTGATCATATGTATTTTGTCACCATTACATATGATCAGCATTCGACGGAGATGGACTTCGAAAGATCTGGGATACCACAACACATATCTCGGTGAAATTGGGCGTTTCTGTGCATCTCAAGGCCAAACTGGGATAAATTGACTAAGACTTGGTTTTGGATCCTAGTTGATCCTATTGGGCCTAGTTTTTCTATAAATATAAGTCATTATGCCCCGGAAAATGGTTCAGATTATTGACATGCTTCCCAATGCAAGGTTTTCGCGTGAACTTGCCCAAGGACTGGCGTGTATTTGCAACTCCGGCCGTAGTCGCGTGAACTTGTTGTTGAAAGTCTCGTGAACTTGTTTCTAACCGTGAGTCGAGAGTTTTTGTCTCCTAGAGTCGCGAGTTCTTGTTCTATTTCGTTGGTTGATGAGTTTCGTATCTTATTTCCCAGAGACTCGGTCAAGGTTAGCGTGAACTTGACCACTCACGCGTTTTTGCACCTGCCCACTTGCTTGGATTTGACAATATGAGGTCGACTATGCGCAATCGATCGTTTTTTGGATTTTCTTCGTTCAGATTTACAATCTCTTGATTGTACTTGTATCCGTTGATTTGTCATAGTGAAAACCAAGGTAGAGCTTCGTTCTCCCAAAAATGTAATCTCACATATTGTGTTCCCAACCTCGTACACCACTTGTGTCTCCACATTAATTGAATCGAAGATAATAACTGAAAATTGACTTATCAATAACAAGTACCAGAAAAAATTTTTAGACTACATTAGTCACCGAAGTTTTCGCCCATCCCAAGTTATGATACTTTGTTTCTAGAAACAAAGACCATGATCTTGTTGACCGAAAAAACTCGCAATGCGACTCGTACAACATTTCCTTAGGGTCGGATTTCCCATAAGGTGAAAATTTTGAATTTCCGCCCAGAGTGACGATATCGATTGGGAAGTTGAGGATAGATTGTGAAGAAGTAATTATGGATGCTGTCTCTAGAACCTATCAGCATTAATGACCAACTTTCTACAAAAAGATAATCATCTAGACTAGAAAGCAATATCTACAGAAAAAACTTCATTTGTTTGTGGATATCAGGTCGACTGATGAGCGCCCAAATTGGTTGTCCATGAGCTCAAAAAAACTCTCCGACCATTGAACGTAAGTTCGTCATCAGCTTTCATTTTTAAACCAAAACATTTTATTAATTTGAAGTTTATGTATAAAAGTGAAAACTAATAACACGACCGTATATAGGAAGTCATTTGTATTAGTTTGAGTAAAAAATTAAAAATGTGTTACTTTAGGAAGAGAAATTAAAATTAGTTGGAATAAACCCTCTATCGTCCTCCTGCAAAAAAACTACCAATTAAACGAGTTTTTTCATAAACTTAGCATTGTCAAACATTAAAATTATAAAAAATATCGGTACTTTTTAATTGATTTTATTTTAGTCACTTTAGTAATATAACATTTATCAACACTCTCAATTAACAGTTTTTCTTGGAGTTCTGTTTCTATAAAATCTAGCAACTCAGTTATATCATCATCTTCATTTTAAAAGTTTTTTTCTCTATTAGGTATAGTTTTTCTGAAAAAAACTTCTCTTTTAAACTTCTTTTTAAAGTTATGCTGTTTTAATCTCTAATTCATCATTTTATATGGAAGACGTGAACATATAAAAGTTTATTGCTTTTATTCCTACTATTGAAATATGTCTCTTCTTATAAAAAAGAGTGTTTCTTCAACTTTTTGCTTTTGTTAATTGATTAATATTTTGAAAAGTAATACAACCAAAAAGTTCAAAATCTCTTCCGTAACCATCTATGGTTACATATATGTAAGAAAAATGAGTAGATGCAGTACCTTTCTTCCTTAGATGAGGAATGAGCATCGCCCGCCTGAGTTATTTTAGTTGCCGTGGCGAAGGATATGGACTACTATTGTTCACTGACCTACCAATCCTCTTTGCCATTGCTGCCTCCGCTTGTGGAGTGCGTTAACCGGTTGCTGCAATCACAGCCTATGTTGCACGGGTACGAGGATACTAGTGCAAGGTGCATGGTACGGGGGTACGAGGTGCGGTGATTTTAGAAATATCCGATTTAAGGTGCGCTAAATTCAAGATAATTAAATAATGAATATAAATATTTGAAATTTTCAAAATACACAAACATGAAAAAAATAATGAGTTTTAAAACAATTTACGAATGAAATATAAAATTCTTAATTCATCTATTTTAGCTTTTTGTTCTCACCGTCTCCAATCATATATAATGTACTTTTCCCAATCCACGAGAACTTCTCTACAACTTTTTATCCCACTCTTATTAACTCTAATTGTTTTTAAAAAATATGTGTGATGATGTGTGAATCCGCTCATCCAAGCACCTAACATGCACCCGATACATTAAATTCTTAAATTTGAACCATCCGTGCAACATAGATCACAACCCTATTTTTGTTGTAATATTCATCTCCTGGAGTTCAAGTTTAGATCGGTTTCTATATATTATAGAAACATAACTCCTAAAAAGCTATCATAACGTATTGCCATTTAGCGATATATACACAAAACAAGTTTAAAACAAAATGAAATAAAAAATACTCTTGTTTTTAACCTATCTGATACCGTAAAAAAGGTTTTTGGCCAAATAACACTATGCAAAACTTTTGTTTGCAAAATAATCCATTTATATTTGCTAAATAGCCTACGTTTAGATATTTTTAATAAAATTAAATCCAATAATTCATATATTAATAATATATATTAATTTAAAACATATAATAAATTAAATTATGATATATTAAGATCGATTTTGACTTTAACGAATTTGAATACGATACATTTAAGTTGTAAAATAAATTAATTTAGTTTAATGAATCGTAAGAATTTGCTAAAATAAATTAAGATATGAAAATATTAATAAACTATTATATCAGACGGCACGTGAAATACTGGGTATCGATCGATATTTTCTAAGATCGAATTGACTTTAACAAGTTTGAATTCAATACATTTACGTTGTAAAATAAATTAAATTTGTTTAATATTTCGTAAGATTTTGCTAAAATATTCGATCCTAGAAATTATCAACAGATACGTGGTATTTCATATATCTCTCGATATAATATTTATCAATATTTTCATGTTGTAATTTAATTCATTTTAGTAAATTCTTAGTATTTATTAAATAAAATAAATTTATTTTACAACGTAAATGTATAATATTCAAACTCATTAAATTCAAAATCGATCCTAATATATCATAATTTAATTTATGATATATTTTTAATTGATATATAAATAATATACGAATTATTGGGTTTAATTTTATTAAAAATACCTAAATATAGATTATTTAGCTAAAATTTTACAAAAATGGACTAGTAAACCTTTTACGGAAATGGGTCTTTTTGCAAATACAAATTTTGCAAAGTGTTATTTGGCTAAGAAGCCCCTGTACAAAATTTTCCCCGGTAAAACCCTGATTTCTGATTTCAATTGAGCGGAGCAGCAGCAAATCGATGGAGTAGGCCAGCAATGTCGGAAACGACGGAGAAATCGGAATCCTTCAAGCCATACAGTTTGAAGCATACTCTCTCTG
>RWGZ01000991.1:0-15606 GCA_009725065.1 Utricularia reniformis
TGCCACATTGCTACAGGATCTGCCAAAAAAAGAATAATTCAAGTTTAACGTAACAATACTCAATTCATTTCGTCCGAGTGACAAAAACATCGGTAAATCTTACAAAATATATCTATCGTAATAGAATCATAATGAGAATGAGTTAACTATAGAAATTGAAGATTCAAAGGACTGGGAGAGCGTCAGTGTAGCCCAGTTCATAAAAGAAATGAATCACATTGAAAAGGTTAGGCCAAATCATTTACTATTGATATCACACCCCACAAACGATGTGGGACAATATTTCAACACTTCCCCTCGAGTCGAACTGGCCTTGGTCCAATTCAGACTTGCTTCAATATACACGGTAGTGCTCGAGTCATAGATCGATTTATTTTTGTCGTCTAAGCCCAAATGTGCTTTTCTATCAGAGCTTTTTTTTGTCTAAACCGGTACGGACCAGCCCGAAAACTACACTGTAGCTCCGATACCATAATGAAATTCAGGATTCAATAAGTCGGAAGAGTATCAGTATAGCCCAATCCATAAGAAAAGTGAATCACATTGAAAGAAATAGGTCAAGCCAATTACTAATGATACCACACCCTTTAAAAACTAGAATATTTATATTTCAACATTAAGAAATACCTGTAACTACAAAAACATGATCTCTGCCACCAGAATTACGCCAAGCCTCAGAGCTTTTAACTTGTTCAATCATAATCTTCTGTCTCATATAGTCTTCATTCTCTTCAACCCTCTTCCTAAACACGCCTTTATTTACTATCAACTGTAATTCAACACTTAGTGTAGCAAAAAAAGGTACAAAAATTACATCTGCTTCCCTTGTACTGAAAACCCTATTAGCAAAAGACTCTCTTTTTAGCTCCACTGGAGTTAGCAAATCACCCATTATCCAGTACTCAGCACTGTATTGCTTAATAATGGGGTTCTCAGGATACGGAAGCCGGTTCTTAAAATCCTTAGGTGAAAGATTGTGTCTAATTTCATTGTCTACATCACTTCCAATTCTAGAATCAGATTTTAAGGCCCAGTACTTTTGTAAGAGACCATAATTGAAGGATTCATGAAGAGGAAAAATGTAGACTTTTATTGAATTATGTGAAGTAGAGATAGTTTGTGCAAGACTTGATGAAAGTTTGGGGTTAGTGGAATGAGTGTAGATGAAGATAAGAGTAAAAATGGAAATGAGAGAAATAGTGAGGAAAAGGGATGGGGTTTTGGGTGACATTGAAATGGAAGGATTTGGTCACACTGAATGGGATCAAATTTGGTGCATAATGTCCTTGTGTTGCTTTAGGAAAAAGGACAAGTTTGAATCAGTTATCACAATCTGAAAAAATATAAAAGAACAATCAAGAAATAACCAATCATTATAATCACAATGCTGAACACCCATAAATCACTGATGCAAAATCTAAAGAACACATATTTGGGCAGGCAAAAGATGAAATAAAACTCAATAGACGAATGGCATTAATTTGTTTGCACGATAAGCATAAGTATGAGAAGAATAAGAAAGCATGTAGAACAGCAGAAAAAATAAAAACCGATACTAGAAAATCACTTTATTAAGAACAGGCTAGTTAAATGTCCACCGAAAGGGAAAGCATGACGATGTCCGAATAAAAAAATGTAAAATGAACCTCAAATCTCTTCGTTCTTTGGGTCATTTTTGGCAGGCACTCCTTCCTCTGCTTGCATCTTTCATAACACAAACCCAGAACCAAAATCGAAAAAAATCCTCGAACAAATGAAAAAAAACATCGGCAATCACTCCGCCTACTAGCCAACAGGAAGCCTAAAGGCACTGCTGCAGTTCGATGATTCTATTGCCTTTCAAAGCCGTTGGAAGGTATCACCAAATTAACGCAAATAAATGCAGCAACCAAACACTTGGGATTTTCGCGTTTCAAATCTTAGATCTGAGTGATCATTCAGTAACAGATTTTTGGGATTGATAGAAATCAGATGGGTGGAGACTGGAACGGACTAGATAAATAGACCAAAATGGGCAAATCAGAAAGGAAGGCAAACACAACAGAGAAAACAGTTCTGTCCTTGGGCTATATAAGCTATTGGGAAAAGTGAATGATGGAGAATCTATTATCCCAGTTTTTACGTAAGATTATAACATTTAGATTTTTATGTATTTTCAAATTGTTATTTGAATGCATAATGGGATAGGAGGTTGAATATGAAAATTAGAATGCATTCTCGTTATTTAAATTATAAATATATTTTCTTTCACAAATCTCACATTTACAATGTCGTTGGACATATTTGTAAGTTGTCCATTCTCATGTATCTTTAACGTGTAACTGTAACCATACATAATTTTTTTCGTCATTTAGATATTAGGGACGATGAGTCTTTTGTATAAATCCAATTTTATACAGAACATTATTCTTGTTCTACAATTCAATTTATCAATTATAGAACACTCAATGCATTCTTGATTTATAATCACATTCTGAAAACACATTTTCAAACTTTATTCTAATTTTCAAAACACATACATAAAATAACCTTAAAAACTGAATGTTAATAATATGATTACAAAGTTCATTAGTACCTGACAGGCAGACACATCAAATTAAAATAAAAACTTAATAAAATATAAATAAAAATATAAATGAGTAAAATATTAATAATATATCATATACTCTAAATATTATATGATAATAATCATGATTAAATTAAATATATAATAAAAAATTATAAAATTATAAAATAAAAATAATTTTAAAATATAATATATATTATAATAATAAACGTATGTATTATAGATCTTATATGAGAACGAATATTATACATATACAACAACTTAAACTTTTAAAAGAATGGACCATCTCCAATGTACAAGGTTGCTGCAATGCTACTGTTGGGCCTTGGGCCCATTTCCAGTATACAGACAGAAAACTTATTGGGCTGGCACAGAAGAGGCCCAGAGAACACAAAATTAAAGAGGATATAGAATACAGATAGAAGAATGAGTGAAGTGGTTGCTATCTTAAAGTTTCTTTAGTTCAATTTTTTAAAATTATGACGTGGCGAAGTGTAGTGAGATGTGGTGAGGTATGATAAGATATGATAATCGTGAATTTTTAAGTATGTTTGGTAAACATGCGATATTATGATCGTGATTTATGTAAAAATACCATTATACCCTTATATATATAATAATAAATATAATTATATTATAATTAATAGAAATAAGCTTAAATGAGTTTTTCCAAAATTACGAAACCACAGCTAAGTTTTAACAGTTGTGATTTTTTAACGATTATTATATCGCAATTAAACTTGTGTTTTGTTTGTATTAAAAAAATCACGATTTGCACATCTCATCGCTGTTTTGATCGCGGTACCAAACAAACCCTTTGTCTTCTTCCTGAGAGCAATAACCAAAATGGGAACTTGCCGGGATTCTGATACAAAGTTGAATGATCACATAAAGGATAATCCGTGATTGTTTGCGTACTTGTATAAGAAGGAGTTGGTAGAGTTCTTCTTAAGTTTTTGTATTGACTTCAGAATAAATTGATCGTGGTGATCTCGATCCGTGGTTTTCTCCTGTCATTCAATTTAACAATGAACTCAAAACCAAAACAGTAGGAGAAGTTAAAGAACAAAAGATATTCTTTGTTATTCATCTATATAGAGAATAAGGTGAAGTCAATAAAGTAGTTAAAAATCACCTCCACTATCATAAAAAATAATCGAGTTATATTGAAATATATCCCACATCAGTCGTAGAAATACAAAACTCATAGTTGATAAGAAGAGTGACATCACAAATAATTGGTTTAATCCAAAATTTTTCAATGTGATTCACTTCTCTTATGGATTGGACTACATCGACACTCTCATATTCCATTAAATCCTAAATTTCTACATGATATCGGAGCTTCAGAGTTGTTTCGGGCTGGTCCGTATCGATTTAGACAAAAAAAACTCTATTAGAAAAGCGTATCGGATTTAGGTGACAAAAATAGATCGACCTATAATTATAATCTAACTATATTAATAATAACATCAATAAACATTTGAAATACATTATACCAATGTTTTAAAAACCGGTATCGACCGGTATACCGGACAAGCTCATTGGATCGGTATAACAGATTTGTATATAGTATATCAGATATATATCGGATCCGTACCGGAATATTAAAATAAATTAAATTATAAAATAATAATAATTTATTTTTTTAAAATCAAAATCCAATTTGATCCACAAAAAACCCAACCCGACCCTGAAATAACCCGTACCGACCGGTACGCCAGAAATTTCCGATATACCGAAAATTTAAAACACTACATTATACAACAATATTAGAAACAAATCTTGAAACAAAATGAGATTAAAAGAATTTCATACATGTAAAAAACATTAAACAACAAGGAAGCTTATAGAGGAATATCAAGGCCTTTCCCAACATCCACACCAATTAACTGAAGTATACCCTTGTTCACTATCTGAAAAATAGCACATAAAGGAAAATACGAAACCAATAAGCAAAAAAAGAGGGGTTTTCCGTTTTAACTTTTAACTGAAAAATCGAACCAGTTCAACGAGGAAAGTTCCGATGAGGCCAATCATACAAGCTCTAGAATTCCAAATTTCAGCGGTTCTCGTGAATCCAAGCAGTGGAGCCTGGAACTTAGGCTCCTCCTTCGGAAATTCGACCTTCAATTTTTGCACTAATCATGAAACCGTCATCGAACCACAAAAATTAGCAGTATGACAGAAAATTACCCCAATAGGAACCTTTGCTGCGAGAATCTTGAAAGTAGAGGGATTCCAGTGACGGAAAATAGCGGAAGAGCGGCTTGATGAAGGGCTTACCAAGGGAACTCCGACGGAAATGAAAGGCGTACAAAATGCTCCTGAGGTAGTCATTATTGCTCGCAATCAAGGCGTTCTTCTTCCCTCCATCGAATTTGTATCAGTTCCTTGTGGCCAATAAATTTTATCATAAAATAATAATTATAATAATGGGCTTTACAGATGGGCTCAGTTGGCCCAATAAGGGAATACATAGAGTATAAACCAGTAAATTTTATCATGGAATGTGGAACTTGTCTAAATGAATGTTTTAAAGATTGGTACCATCGGTATTTCGGACAAGTTTATCATATAGTATATCACATATGTATCGGGTATATCGAATATGTACAGGATTTGTATCATAATATTAAAATAAAATAAATTATAAATATATCCATATTTTAATTTTTTCTAAATAAATCCGACCCGACCCGCCTAAAGACGGAAATCGGAATCATCTTGAGATCGTAATAGTTATGTTGAGTGTGGAGATTGGTTCTGGTGACGGATCAAAGTTGATGGGATTGTTCGGTATTGGTAAATGATTGTCATTGAACATATACTAAGGATTTCAGAGATTGAGTGACGATCAGTTTGGTCGATTGGAAGGACCAAGACCCCTACATGCCGAGAAACTATATATAATAAGATACAACATATCTTGCTAGTTGCTAGTTATATATATGAAAAAATATAAAAATATATATATTGTTAGCTAAATATATAGAATATATGATCAAAAATATATGAAGAATGAATATTATAGAATATTCCTAAAAGTAGATAAACTAAACTCTATTAATTGTAAATCTCATAAACATAATTGTGATCTACTTAGGGTAAAACATATTATTCTCTATTCTTCTTTGGATAGTGATTTATCGATCGAGATTTATCGATTACATGATTTTTCCCGATTTTGAGTTTTCATACTACATATTGTATCTTTTTTTTTCTTCATCTATGTTTAGTCATAGCATTAATTTCATCTCTTCCCAAATAAAGTAAACTTAATGAAATAAGATCATATCAAATCAGTATATATGAATGCATATATATGATTTGATCATTGAAAAATTATATATTTGGATATGATCAAACATTATGAAATATTTGTTAGTTAACTTAATTATATTCAATCTCTTTATGATATAAGGAGGTTTAATGTTCATTGTTTTGTATGACCTCAGTAGATCATCTCTTGTTGTTTATGAGTATGAGAGAACTCATATGTGAGTGTTTTGTATTATTCTTCCAATAGTGAATTTAACCATTATTCGGGTTACGTGGTTTTTCATTCGTCTTATGTTTTCCATATTAAACTTTCTTGTGTCGTTTTTTTTTGTGTTCTTTAACATTGTTATTATTCTCGTGTTCTAAGTAACCTATCGAGGTTATTCGCACACATATTATCCCATCATCTTCGTGATCGATGTTTATCGATCATATAATTTTTTCCGATTTCGAGTTTCCACAGTACATCTTGTATTTTTTAATTTTCTTCATTACGTTTAGGTCTTATCACATTAATTCAATCCATCTCCAAATAAAGAAAATTCTTATGACCACACCATTGTATCTTCTTGTCAATCTTGATACAAATCATCAAAAAAAGAAGTTGAATAAGTAGCTTCAAAAACAGCAATGGAGAAATCAGCTAAAAGTAAACACTTGACAAAAGACAGGTATCGAATACTAATTCCGTAGGCTTCAACTCCGGTAACCGACGAATTGTTGTTTCTGAATTCGTTCGTTATCTTCAAGCAATCGATCATATTCAAGAAACAAATCATGTTTTGTTTTTCGAAGAGCTTCGATTTCGGATTCAGCAGATTTGAATCTCTTGCTCTTCTCAGCTGATTCGAGCTTAAGCTTCTTTAAATCCTGAGTTAAACTAGAAATCTCTTTTCTTAGTCGCTTCACTTCAGTAGAAGCATTTTCCTCTTTCTCCTTTAGCTGTAGTTTCTCTTTTTCGAGATTCTCGACAACTTCCTTCGATGATTCGGTGTTGCTTCGTAATTTTATTAGCTTGTGCATGTAGTGATGCATTTGATCGAGTAAAAATCCGAGGAAAATACTAAAACCTGCAATATAAAGAACAAATTTATATGATCAACAGTCACAGAGAGATTCATGTCACTGAAAGGCTACAGCGAAAACGAGTCATTGGACGAGAAAACTGCAGAGTTTTAGCGGATCGATCGGGATGAGGAAAGCTTACTAAACCAACTAAACTTCTAGGCATATAGAAGATGGCAAATTTATCGGTACGGGAGATAATCAACAAAATAAGGCAAGAAGGGCGACGAAAAAAACGATGAAACGAGTTTTAGAGAAGCTTATAACAACATAACATGCTCGAAATTCATATCATGTATGATAGCGTTTAAGAGTGGTAAATTAGAAGTGCATCACCAAAAAAACAAGGAAAAAACCACAACAAAAAAAGGCAAGAAGCGGGATGACATACAAAGAAACGAGGTTTAGAGAAGCTTATAACAACATAACATGCTTGAAATTCATATCATGTAAGACAACGTTTAAGAGTGGTAAATTAGCAGTGCACCAAAAATTAAGGGAAAAACAAGCTAAGAACAATGTTCTAAAGCAGCTCATACAACAAAACATGCCTGAAAATGTTGTACATTGAAGATAAAGTTGAAAAATTGCAAATTTACCAGTGCAGAACATCATCTTCTCAACAAAGAGACAAGAATGAGAATGAGAATGAAAAATAATCAAATCAAGTTTTAACTGTCTCTCATACCGTGAAACTCATACATCTAAAATGGCGTTCGCAAATTGGAGATATATCAGTAAAGATAAAAATGAAACAGCAGCTTACCCATAAGAGTAGCTTCAAGCAAATTGGTCCTCCAGAGAACTTGATCCATGGGAGTCATGGTGCCATGTTTTGTACCTTTGTTCTGAATCTTGAGAATGCTGAATAAATTTGATAGGAGAATAACAAAAATTGTACCAGCAATAGTCAAAACCGTAGCTTTTCTCAACTTAACTTGATCCAAACCATTCATTACCAAATCCCTAAGCGGCCCAATTTTCACCATTAAAAGAAATGCCGCCCCGCCCTCCAAGCACACAACCAAGAAGAACAAGGGAATCATCTTCAGTTAAAATATCAAACTCTGTTGAATTTCGGAATACCTCCAAGGAAAATGGGCATGAGGGATTAGGGTTTTCTTCTAAAATACAATCGAAACCCAAATGCAGCAAAGCAAGAATCTTTAATCTTCTTAAAATAAAAGATGCACACCCAACATCAAAGAGAACGAGAAGAATTAAAGCTACAAGCGAAACTAGGCGAGGAAGAAAGNAAGAACATGATTTTGTTTTCGGGAAATCCTTATTTTTTGCGAAATGTTAATATAGTACGATAAAAAATTGTTTTGAAAAAAAATAACTTGACTTTGTTTTCGGGAAATGTTATTGTTTGCAAAATGTTAATAAATGCTAAGATAAAAGCATTGTTTCAAATCGAAAAATATGACATGCCTTTGTTTTCGGGTAATCATATTATTTGCAAAATGTTAATATAGTACGGAACATTGTTTCATATAGAACTAAATAACATGCATTTGTTTTCTGGAAATCCAATTGTTTGCAAAATATTAACAACATATAGTACGATGAAAACATTGTTTCGAATCGAACAAAATAAAATGAGTAAAGTTTGGGGAAAAGCTAATGGTGCCTTCTGGATGACCTTCTTGCGGGAGCAGGTGTGTTATCTAGGGTGATATGATTTTTTGCGAATGCGGTGATGTTCGCAATTGTAAACCAACGAGACGTCATCTGCGAATGAATGTCAAATCATATGAATCAGATCGATACTTTAACAATTACGAGGAGAATGATATACGATACTTACAAATATCAGGTACTTGCGTGGGACATACGTATCTGGTGCTTCTTGTAAAAAACAATAAATGTAGTACAACACATATATCCCACATTCGGAGTAACCACTTTGCTTCGGCACCTGTGCACAAAGTTAACAAGATATCAAATGCGAATTCAAAAATAATGCGAAGTTAAAAAACCGAATTGTGCTTCGTAATAAGAGAATGCACACTCATATCCGGTTAGCGAATATGAATGGACTGGATAAATCCCTCGGTATCTCTGCCATTATATATTTCATAAACGTCTCTCAAGAACCTGAGAATGCATAATGCAATAAAATATGTAACTATGTCTCGAATACGATTTAGAAGACTGAGAGTACCTGTACACATAGGGTTTGATGGAGTGTTGTCGTATTGTGCCAATGAATCATACATGTACCATAGTTTTGTGCAACTGATTCTGTCTTGTCATCTGAGTTGTTGTCTATCGCTGCAAATTATAATACATAACATGATACATGTAATAACAACGATGAAAATTGAATCGAATATCATTGACAATAAAATTAATAACTACATTACATTAAACAATTAATTTTCCAAACTCAATTAATTTAATGTCATCAAATAACCACAGTACATCAAATAACTACGTTACATCAATTAATTTTCCAACTAAATTAATAAAATTAATAACAACGTTGAAAATTTAATGTAATAACTACATTACAACTCAATTATAAATATGATAAAAAATATCATTTCAATTAAACTATTACAAAAAAATCATTTTTTTCGGAAAGCACCAAAATAATGTCAAAATCCAAAGGGCAACATTGAATCAAGTAATCTATTACCAAAAATGCATTAATCTATTAAAAAAAGTGCAGCAATTTACTACAAAAAATGCAACAATCTATTACAAAAAATGCACTAATCTATTACCAATCTATTCACCAATAAATGCAACAATAAAATAACGCAATTTGTATGAAAAGGACATTAAGAACAAATTTCAGAATATTCAAACAAACTCGAAAAAATGCGACATATGCAAAAAATCCGAGAAAAACCCATAACATTCACAAACAAAAAACAACAGAAAAAGAAGTGGAAATACGAGGAAATGAATATAGAAGAAAACGACAACTAAATGGCACTACTTTATTTGTTCGTTTACAATGAACACGAAAAAATCAAATAAAAACGCACAAGATTCAGAAATGAATACAGCAAAAAACGAAATGGAAATGAGAGGAAATGCACTACTAGCTTCGAATGATGTAACGAAAACAAATTTCAGAAACGAGGCAACGCGAATTGTATGCGAGGAAGACGAAAGTTTACCCTCAAAGTGACGATTAAGAAGGCAAATGCCCAAACAAAGTAGTGGTCGTTCTCTTGTCAAAAACAAACTTCAAAAATCCGAAAAAACGCACAACATTCATACCTCTTTTGTACCCTAAACAAATTTTAGAAACGAGTCAACGCGAATGGTATGCAAGGAAGACAAAACTTTACCCCCAAAGTGACGATTAAGAAAGCAAATTCCCAAACAAAATAGTGGCCGTTCCTTATCGAAAACAAAATTCAAAAATCCGAAAAAACGCACAAGATTCATACATCTTTTGTACCCTAAATGGAGCAATGCGATTGGTATGCGAGGAACACGAAACTTAAACCCCAAAGTAGCGAATAAGAAGACAAATGCCCAAGAAAATAGCGGCCGTTCTCTTGTGTATGAAACCCAGAATAAGCTTTAATCTTGTAACCTAACGGGGGTGACTTAACGGCAAAACAATTTCAGAGACTACAAATGCCAAATATTAATAAGATTGTCGACTTGTTTTGCTAATATATGGAAAGAAGAAATGCATGTTTTGTTATATTAAAATTATGGGGACTAAATACAAACTTTGGGGATCGACTTTGTCTGATCTCGCAAACTATGGGGACGCATGATATAAAATAACATAAATAGTGAGGATTAAAAAAATCAAAAAAATATGGGGATCCAATCTCCCAAATACCCTATAGTATGGGGACCATAGACATAATTTTCTCTTTAAAAAATATGTAATTTACTTATAATAATTATAATGTATTTTGCAATTATTATTTTTTATATATAAGAGTATTAATATTTTTACATAATAATGATACAACAACTTTATCAAATATATTTAAAAAAACACTATAATTATTTTAGAGTTATGTCAATTTCATGAAGGGAGCTATGCGGCACCGATTCTCCAATTTTTCCTCACGCATCCGTGTCGGACCGAGTCACATTCTCCAACTCGCTCAAACGCTTGACACTTCACACAAAAGATGTCGTTTTGATTTCTTCTTTAATTAAATTTGTTTTTCGTCGTATAAGTCGATTGTGTAGTTGATCTACTTGTTATTTAATTGTGCAAGAGCCAAAATATGGTTACTTTTGGGGAGGCGGTGGAATCGACCAACTATACTCATTTTTTATAAAACGAAATCCTCTATAAGATAATTTGATAAAATATTTATAGTGTTAGATGTTGAGTTTATGTAACTCTCAATAAATTTTAACATTTATTTATATATTTTGTATGCATTTAATATTATTTATTTAAAAATTATAGTCGAATAGAAAATCTGACTATCACAATATTGACGAGTTGAGTCACGTCGTAGCTTATTGATCTAACGAGTCGTTGATATATAGATGGAAAGTATACTAGGATATAACGTATAAGAGGATGAGACCATATCGTAAAAGATTTAAATAAGTTATTTATTATTATCACATTTTCTCTTATATCCAATCCAAACAATATATTACTTTTAATGTGAGAAAACTGTTCATTATTTAAACAATTATCAGTTATCACCCACCTACAATATATCCATCACCACTAATGAGTCGTTGACTGATTTTTTATTCTAACTAGTAAAATATTTTTTTAGGAATTGGCCCACTAATGGGTTGGGTCGGCCCATGGATAGATGAAGTCTCATCATCGTGAAACGTTCTAGAAGTTTCTAGTCCTCACTTCTTATTTATTGAATTATCTCTATTCCTCTGCCTCTATATTCAGTGCGCTTCTCATCTTACTGCGATTCTTTCGGAGCATAGTCTTAAAATGGATGAAGATTTCGAAATGCCGGCGGCTTCGGAGGGTTTCGATGAGGAAATGGATATGCCGGAGGTGAGTAGTAATATGAAGGTTGGTGAAGAGAAGGAGATTGGGAAGCAAGGGTTGAAGAAGAAGCTTGTTAAGGAAGGTGAAAAATGGGATACGCCCGATGATGGAGATGAAGTTCAAGGTATTGTCCTGATTTAGGGCTTCTTTATGGTTTTTGGATCTTTGACGGTTTGGCTGTTTATGTTGGATCAGTTCATTATACGGGGACATTGCTGGATGGGACTAAGTTTGATTCCAGTCGCGATAGAGGTGACCCATTCACCTTTACGCTTGGACAAGGTTAGCGAATTTTTCTGCATTTGGAGTTCCTTCTTTCGATTTGTGTTATTGCGCGCTGATGTAGAGATTTACTAGGTAGTTCTTGCGGTTGTTCTTTTTCTATGAAATGATTCAAATGCTTGGAGTGTCCTTGACCAGGGCAAGTTATAAAGGGATGGGATTTGGGTATCAAAACCATGAAGAAGGGAGAAAACGCCATTTTCACTATACCAGCAGAGTTGGCTTATGGTGAATCTGGGTCACCTCCCACCATTCCTCCGAACGCAACCTTACAGTTTGATGTTGAATTGTTGTCTTGGGTTAGCGTCAAGGACATCTGTAAAGATGGTGGCATATTCAAGAAGGTCATCAAGGAGGGTGAAAAATGGGAGAACCCCAAGGATCTTGATGAAGTATTTGGTAATTTTCGTTGCTTTTTGATATATTGTATGTAAATTTGAAGTGTATCTAAACAAGGCTATTCGTTTGATCCAGTGAAATATGAAGCAAAATTGGAAGATGGAAATCTAGTTGCAAAATCAGAGGGTGTGGAGTTCACTGTACAAAATGGTGAGTTTTTGTCATTGTTCATTTAAAATACATATGCAAAACCTTGATTGCACTTTTCAGGCCATTTTTGCCCTGCTCTTACAAAGGCTGTGAAAACCATGAAGAGAGGGGAAAAAGCTCTCTTATTAGTCAAGCCACAATGTAAGCAACTGATAGAGTTAAAATTTAAACGGTGGTTTGTGTCTTTGAATGCGAATTATATAATGCAGATGGATTTGGAGATAAAGGAAAAGCTGCTTCTGTTGATGAAGGAGATGTTCCGCCTAATGCTTCATTGAGCATAACTTTAGAGTTAGTTTCATGGAAAACAGTTTCGAATGTTACAGATGATAAAAAGTAGTGAAGAAGATTCTAAGTGATGGAGAAGGATATGAGAAACCGAATGAAGGAGCTGTTGTCAAATGTAATCTCTTCGATTTTTTGTTGTTATCATCTAATTTTGTAGCTTTTTGTTAACATGGGCTTTGCTTTTGCAGTGAAACTGATTGGAAAACTGCAAAATGGAACTGTTTTCGCAATGAAAGGTCATGCGGATGATGAAGATCTATTTGAATTCAAAACCGATGAAGGTGAATGGTGTAAAATCTTGGTATTATTGTTTGGTTTGGTGCATTTCTTAAAGCTTTATCTGTTGAGCTAGAGCAAGTGATTGAAGGATTAGACAGAGGTGTGATCACTATGAAGAAAGGGGAAGTAGCATTGTTGATCATCGCCCCAGAGTATGGATTCGGTTCAGTGGAGTCTAAACAAGACTTAGCTGTAGTTCCTCCGAATTCAACCCTTTTCTATGAAATTGAGCTCGTTTCTTTCGAAAAGGTGATTATCTAACTTGGGATACGACGATGAACTCGAGCATTTTGATCGTGTTTGCTTGTTTCATGTTGCAGGAGAAGGAATCTTGGGATTTAAACACACAAGAAAAAATAGAAGCTTCTGGTAAAAAGAAGGAAGAAGGGAACGCACTTTTTAAAGCTGGGAAATACGCCAGAGCCACTAAGAGATACGAGAAGGTACTTGAAACGCATTGTTGTTATGTCCAGTTTTACCGTGTTTTTCTTCATTTGGAATCGGGTTTCAGGCTGCTAAGTATATCGAATACGACAACACCTTCACTGACGATGAGAAAAAGCAGACAAAAGCATTGAAGATAACTTGCAACCTGAACAACGCGGCTTGTAAGCTGAAGCTGAAAGACTATAAACAGGCTGAGAAGCTCTGCACCAAGGTAAAGAAACGAGCACCAAGTGTATTTTTTGTTATCTTGGCTCATCCTTTTCATTCGTGTGAAGGTTTTGGAGCTTGAGAGCACAAACGTGAAGGCTCTATATAGGAGAGCTCAGTGTTACATGAACACATCAGATGTCGAATTAGCTGAATTGGACATCAAGAGAGCGCTTGAAATCGACCCCGAAAACAGGTACATTTATTTACTCCTCATAACGAATAATCAATCGCCACTGTCGAGCATCTGAGTATTGTGGGTGTGAACAGAGATTTGAAGGTTGAGTACAAGAATCTGAAGGAGAAAGTTAAGGAAATCAACAAGAAGGATGCCAAATTCTACGGCAACATGTTTTCTAAGATGAACAAAAACGTGAGTTTGTAGTAATTTTGTTTATGAATGAACATGTTGTAATTGTGGGATTATTTGTCTTGTTTGTCACAGGCAGTGAGCATTGACAGCAAAGCTTGAAAACCAGAGAAAGGATGAGAATGATTACGTACGTCTTGGTCTTTTTCTTTCACGGATGAGTCATTTGTAACGAAACTTGGTCTTTTCTTGTGTTATGCCATGAACCAATAGTATTGACAGGAGAGAAAATTAGTTAGATGATACTTATAAACTGTTATTTTAAATAAAAAGGTTTTCAATTTCAGTTTTCATACTTTCTGAATTTAGGTAATTTTGATCCCTAAAATTATAACATGGCAAACTATTCCCCTTTGTTTGAAAAGGTTTGGTAAAATCGATCCCCATTGTTTTACACATGTGTCAAAATTAGTCCTCAATGTTTTCAATTTTGGTAATTGTAGTTTCCAAATCAAAATAATGGTGTATTAGACTTCCACAAATTCATAAATTTGGCAATCATAGTCTGTAATGCAATTAAATCACCCAAACGTTTTAAAAATGAACAATCATGGTCCTCAATCTTTTTTTTGGAAAATCATATTCTCACACTTTTGATTATGTTACAAATTTAGTCCTTTACACCCAGAAAACGTTGTCATTGTTATTCCATTGATAATATCATGTTTCGTCAAGCGTATAATTGCTTGTCATGACTACGTGTATAAATAAAAATCATACGAATTACCAAGATTACTTAAGTTTGGATTGTAACAAGAATAATTAGAAATGGAATACGTAAGTTTGGGTTGCAATCATGGAACACTACGTTGTCAGAACATAATTATGTTTGATAATGTGGAATATAACGTGATCTATCTAACATGATTTTTTTTGCAAATTACATCCTCACACTTCTGATTATTTTGCAAATTTAGTCATTTGCACCCAGAAAACATTGTCCTTGTTATTCTATTGATAGTATCATATTTCGTCAAACGTATAATTGTTTGTCATGATTACGTGTATAAATAAAACATCATATGAATTACCAAGATTACTTAAGTTTGGATTGTAACAAGAATAATTAGAAATGGAATTCTTAAGTTTGGGTTGCAATTATGGAACACTACGTTGTCATAACATAATTATGCTTGATAATGTATAATACTATGTGATCTATCTAACATTATTTTTTTTTGGCAAATTACATCCTCACACTTCTGATTATTTTGCAAATTTAGTCATTTGCACCCAGAAAACGTTGTCCTTGTTATTCTATTGATAGTGTCATGTTTCGTCAAGCGTATAATTGTTTGTCATGAT
>RWGZ01000991.1:15699-69024 GCA_009725065.1 Utricularia reniformis
AAACCAGTCCCCAGAGTTATGTGCGTGTGGCATAATTGATCCCCAAAGTTGTAATTTGTGGCAAATTAGGTCCCCAGACGAAAATTAATTTGGGGGCCGGTTTTGCCAAAATTCGCAAACTTTGGGGACGTATTTTGCGAAATACGCAACTTTGGGGACCAAAATTGTCAAATTATCAAAACTTTGGGAACTGTTTTTGCCACTCGAAACTTTGGGGACCAAAATTGCTAAATTATCCAAACTTTGGGGACCCAAGTCGCCATTTTCTCATTTTAATTTATAATCAGTCACTTAATATGTTGTGCTTTCTATAAACTTGCTTACAAACATTTTAAATTAATTTTATTATTTAGGTTTTTATATAGAACATGATGTCGGTCCATTCCCAACAGAGCTTAAAATCAATCTCGCTTGCTTGTTGGTCCAAGGCAGACAGGGCTGTATGCTGTCGGCCCATATACGACAAGCATCCCTCAAGCCCAGCAACTATTTAGCAGTGTTGGCCCATTCACCACATGGCTTGAAGCTTATCTCGCTTGCTTGTCGGTTCAAGCCCAACAGGGCTGAATGTAAGCTTAAGCCTGATAATAATCAATATCTTCAAGTTGGGCAAAAGGCCCAAACATCAAAAGGCCCATATATGTCGGCCCAACACCAACATGACTATATGCCTATCTCGTTTGTTTGTCGGATTTTTTAGACCGATACGATGCCTTGTTGTGTTTAATTTAAGCACGCAATCCTACAACCTTCTCAGGGTTGGGCCGACATTCTCACATGCCTTGTCAAGAATGGATTGGAAATTCCTTCTTTTTGGGCCGGAATTCCGATAACACCCAACCGCATCTTACTACAACGGGCCACGCATACTGTTGGACATGGGTCGAACATACAATGGCTTGCAGTATTCAAACTAATGTTTTAATACCGGTCGGTATAACAAAAGTTGGATGACACCGGTATTTCGATCGTTACCGTCCGGTACCGAGTTTCCAGGTCGGAGCCAGGATTTTTCGGGTCGATCCGGAAATAAATAAAAAATAATATTTTTTAAAAAATTTTTAATTTTTAATTTTTTTTAAAAAAATATATATTGTCGGTATACCGATCGTACCGGTCCAAACCGAAACGGTACGCCAAACTGATATGAAAACATTGATTCAAACCGACATTTCGACAACTTGTCTGCGCCAACAGTCTAGATGGGCCTCTTTGAATAACATAATAATTTTTAGGATGAAAATTCCTTCTTTTAGGCTCCCACATTCAACTAAGCCTAGGACATAATGGGTCGAAAATCACTAAGATGAGCTATGCATTTTGTCGGACATAGACAGACACAATCACTTGTTGCGATTAACCCCGACATTCCGACAACTTTGTCGGGTTGTGTAGACAGTCCTAATGGATCCCGCAGTGCTTAAAGACATATGTCATGTTCTTCAAGAGATGTGGGAATGCATTTTAGGTATGAAAACATGTTTTGATTAATCTACAAAATACTTACCCGATTGGATTGTGTTTTAGGCAGAATGCATTTTCACATTATGATAAATTATGCATAGAATGCAAAATCATCATTTTAGATGGATTTGAAAATGTAGAATGCGTTCTTCTATTTCTAATTACCTTATTGCTCTTGAATCCTAAAATTTTAAAATGTCGTTCGTTACCCACCAGATTCATTCTCAAAAGCTTATCTTCAACTTGAATCACTTGAGGCCGATTGAAGTCACCGGAATTCGGATTTTTTCGGTAAGTTTTCCTGATTTTGATGAGAACTCAAATGGAAGATTTCCTATGGATTTTGCATGATTGATATTGCATTTTCTTAGTTCTGTTTCTACGATTTAACTCATTTCTGCTTTATGTTGGCTATTGCGTCTATGGATTTCATGAATGTTGAGTTAATTTTCAACTCTTTGATACATTGCCTACTAACTGTTCGACTAAATGCATCATCCAAAATGTATTATTTGTTCATCAATTTAAAATGATTCATATTTTGATGTGTTCAATGTTCCAATCTGTGAAAATAACACAATGATGTATTGTAAAGAAGAGAATAATGGTTTGTTTACCTTGGTGAGTGATAGTTCAATGGTGTGTTTTAAAGTTGGTTTGATGATTTCTTTAGTTGCTGAATCGGTAGAGGTGAATTGTTGATCACTGTTGTTATTAAGGCCACCGTATTGAATTGGAAGTTGCTCTGCTGCTATGTACTTAGAATTTGAGATTGTATTGTTTTGGAATCAGAGTGTATAACGAAACAAAGTGAAGAACAAATGAAGATGACTGACTTTAAAAGAGTTTCAATTGTTCTTGTTGTTCCTGCAAATACAAACTTGATCTTTGTTCTTTGGGTCAAAAATGGGCTAATAAATGTATTGTAAGTAACATACCACCCAGAGACATTGACGAAGATTTAAACAAATGAATAACTCAATCAACAGATATAGCACTGAAACTAAGCAGAAAGCGAAGCAAATATAAGAACTTTCATATACATGTTTAGCTACAATTTGTCTAATTTTCCGATTTGTTGAGAATTTTGACTTCGTTTTCAGTTGAGAATTTCGAGTTTGTTTTAGATTTTGTTGAGAATTTCGATTTTGTTGAGAATTTCATGAATGTCATGATTTTGTTGAGAATTTCGCTAGATCATTGTTTTGTATTCGGGTTATATGAAAGTTGTCTTTTCTTGCCTTAAATTGATTATTGATTTTGTTGAGTCTCGTTTATTCAAAGTTTCTTTTATCTTTAATGTCTTGTGTTAAACAATGTTCCTTAAAAAATTTCTATAAAATCAATATTCGTTTTGACTGTTGCTATAGATCTCTCATCAAACATATTATTGATTTTGTTAGAGGTAATAATTTCTAAAATTTCAGATTCTTTTTTTCAAAGTAATATTTGTTTTAATATTGACATTTTCATTTAGATAATTGTGATTCTTGTACTAAACAATAAGAATGTTGGAGTTATGGCTCATTTACACATTTTACAGTTTTACCAAATAATTTGATGCTTTAAATCGGACAGTTTGCAGTTTTATATTCATGATGATATTATGGTATGAGTGTTTTTATGAATTTTCTCATGCTTTCAAGTTTTACATATCTTGGTTTTAATATTGACATTTACATAAATGGTCCAGCACATAAAGCTAATTGGACAGAGTCACGGTTGGTAATGTACATCATCATTTCTGTTGATGAGATGAAAGCGGGAAATAGACCGACCACTTCCTTCAATAAAGTTGGTTGTGATAACATTGTTAACAAGTTTAACAAAGAAACGGATTCCACATATACTCTACAACAAATCAAAAATAAGTACAGATACCTTCGAGCGGAGTAGACTTTTTGGAAAAAATTGTATTCCAACACAAGTGTCGTATGAGATAGAGTGACAAATGTATTACGAGCTAATAATGATTGGTGGGATGATAAAATCAATGTACTAAAATTTTATTTTTTATATAATTTAATTATAATTTTTTAGCTTATTGTACTATTTGTTACTCATTATATGATTTGTAGAGATGTCCAACTGCTAAAACCTTTAGAAATAGAGGTCTACTATTTCCATACATGCAAGAACAACTATTTGTCAGGATTATAGCTGAGGAAACTCACTCGTACACGCCTAGTTCAGGTATATTACCACCAGGATTGGAAGATGTGAACTTTAATTTTGAAGAATTTAATCCTAGTATGGAGCAAGTTCATGATGAGACAACTTTTGATCATACTGATACTATATTGAGTACTGAAGAGATTGGTTGCCCCTCTTCCACAAAAAAATCAACACATACTCAAAAACGAAGATGTACTGGGCGTGGTAGCAATACCGACAAATCACCAATTCCATCCAACGTATGGCTGAAATTTCAGAGTTTGATCATCAAGAGGTATTAGGTATGAAAGAACATAGTATCAAACGATGCATGGAAGTTCTGCATTCCATTCCCGGTATATTATTTGGTGATCCATTATGGTGTCAAGCTTTGAAGTTATTCGCAAAAGGTTCTTATCGTGAATTTTTCATGTTGATTCACGATGATGCTAGTCGTTTAGCTTGGCTTGAGTCATATCTCAATGACAAAGTTTCTAGAAATTCATCACGTTGCTCCGATGCCACATCACCGAAGAAATGAAAGGGTTGACAATCTATAATTCTATGATATTTTTGTGCTTCTGAAAACAATTGTCGATGTTGAATTTGTGCTTAATTTTGGATGTTTTCTTTTTGTTATATGTTGGATGTTTTCTTTTCAATACATTGAAACAAACTCACATTTGATATTCAATATAATCAATAACTTGAAAGAAACACAATTTTCTTGGGATCCGTGAAACAAACACATACGTACTATTCAATACATTTAAACAAACATAATTTCCTGGGATCCGTGAAAGAAACACACATACTATTTAATAAATTCAAACAAACACAATTTCCCCGGGATCAGTGAAAGAAACACAAAAATATTGTATAAAATGTAGTTTTCATGGGTTGTTTTAAAACATTCTTCCCTATAATGAGTTCATCTTCATCTCCTTCCAATCATGGTTCCTCTAGTTATGAAGAAGAAGAACGATTTTCACGCATTCGCCAAAATGTTCGAAAGAGTAAGGAGGCTATGGCGGGAGTTGCTGCGTACCATAATCGATTTATAGTTAAACAACCAATACATGACCAACCAACTTGTGGGTAGGTGTACAAGAGATATACAAGAGTTTTGTTATATTTCTTATGATAATAGGAAAAGCACAAGGCAATAGAGATATACAAGAGTTTTTCCAAAGAGGAGCGGATACGGTTCACACATCGTATCACAATGTCCTTAAGGTATGTATTAGAATGTCAACAAAATGGGTTACACCGACCGAAGATTGCTATGATGTACATCCTTATATACAGTCAAATTCTAAGTATTATCCATATTTCAAAGATGCAATAGGAGCGATCGATGGAACCCACATTGTGACTTCAATACCAGAGCATGACTAAGTTCGTTTCATAGGAAGAAAATGCGAACCAACACAAAATGTTCTTGTTGTTTGTGACTTTAACATGCGGTTTGTTTTTGTAATGGCTGGATCTGAAGGAATTACACATGATAGTATGTTATTTTCCCGATGTCTTGAAGATGATGCATATCATTTTCCTAAACCACCCGAAAGTATGTTATTAATGTATAACTTCGCATAGATATAGAATTCTTATTCATTTTGTTTGTTTTACAGGAAAATATTATTTAGTTGATGCGGGGTTCGCCAGTACTATGGGTTATTTAGCTTCACATCGCGGGGAGCGTTACCATATGCCTGATTTTCGCCGTGCTCCGGGATATAATAATCCAAAGGAATTATTTAATCACAATCATTCATATCTTCGGACAGTTATTAAAAGGTCGTTCGATGTATGGATGAAATGTTTTCATATTCTCGATGACATGTCACACAACCTGAAATTTAAACATCAGGTATCTTTAATTCATGCAACCATGGTCATACATAATTTCATTCGTCATGTAGATGCTAGCGATAATGGGTCTAACTTGGATAAATCCAATAAAAATAAGAATGATAGAATTGATCGAATTAGTGAAAGATCTGAAGAACCAGAAAATTATCATCCTGATCTTACCATGGAGATGACAAGAGATAACATTTGTGATACATTATGGAGAGCGCATCGTGGTGGAGTTGGACAATCTGAACGACGTGGCTGATAAATTTATGTAGGATCCTTTATTGTTTGTATTTGTGTTATATTAGAAATATTTCAAATTTAGTTATTTCGAATATAATCTTATTCATAAGCATAAGGTAATAAGGTCATTTATTTCTTAAAATGCATTCTACATCTAACTTTTTACAGAACATCATTCTCATTCTGCAATTCAATTTATAAATTACAGAACACTGAATGTATTTTTGATCTGTGATCACATTATGAATACACATTCTTAAACTACATTCTAAATCATAAAATACATGCAGAACATAACTATAGTATCTTTGGACCCATATTCTTCTAAGACATTGGACCAAAAATCAACCAATGAGCTAGGATTACTCGCGGATATGGGCCGACACACAAAAACATGTTGTGATTAAGGCTGGCATTTTGACATCTTTGTTGGGGTTGTTCACAGTCCTAATGGGCTTATCGTTGCTGAAAAAGTAGTAATATTTGGACCGCAATTCCTTCTTTTTGGATCTACATTCAACTAAACCCTGACAATAATGGGCCTAAAAGCATTACAATGGGCCATACATGCACTCGACCCAAATACCTATAAAGCCCAAAAGATTGTTTGCCCAAGCTTCACATATAGGCGGGCCTGAAAGCCCACTGTTTCCAACTCCAGAAATAGTGGCTAAAAATAGTGTCGATCCATTGATGACATAGTTTTCTAAATCAATATAAGCCCAAATAATTGTCAGCCGAAAACAGTCATGCTGATGTTCCAAGCCCATATTGTATTCGGGCAATGTTTGAATTCCGTTCTGTCGAGAATGATCCAAATAGTGGCAACGTTTGCATTCAATGGACTACAGGCCCAATACGAGAAAGCATCCCTCAAGCCCGTTCGAGAATGGACTAATAATACCTTCTTTTTGGGTTGGAATAACGATAACGCAAAGCAATAATGGGCCAAACTCTCTAAGATGGATCAGTCATACTCTCTGGCTTGTGTTGATACACAATGGCTTGTTGTGTTCAAGCCAGCAATCCCACAAGTTTGTCAGGGTTGTTCTGACAGTTATGATTAAGCTTTTGGTGCTAAAGAACATATTAGTTTTTGGGCCGCAAATTCTTCTTTTTGGGCCCACGTTTAACTAAACCCATTAGATAATGGACCGACAATCACTAAGATGGCTGTCGGACATGGGCCGACACAATAGCTTGTTGTGTAAGCCAGGCATTCCGACAACTTTTTCGGGGCTGTGCAGACAGTTTAAATGGGCTTATTTTTCTTCGTTTTGGGCCTACATTCAACTAAGCAATAATGGACCTACATCACTATAATGTGCTAGGCATACTGTCGAACATTGGCTGACACACAAAGCCCGACAAACCTTAATTGCTACAGCATAAATCATGTTGGCATCGGTCCAAATATCTGTAAGGTCATAAAGATTGTTCGCCCAAGCTCAACATGTATATGGGTCTGAAAGCCCACTGTCGCTAACTCTCGAAATAGCGGTTTAAAATAGTGTCGGGTCATTGATAACAATGTTTTCTAAGTCAATACATACCCAAATAATTTAAAGCCCAAAACAGACATGCTGTCCCAACCATATAAGGTCCAAATTATATTGTGTTGTCATCCCAAATATGACAAGCTTTATAACACCATAAAGATTGTGGGATAAGGCCCGATATATATGGGCCTTTTACACCATTTTAACTCACGACCCAGCAAGTGCTCTTATTCTCATTGCCTATGATCCGCCCATTAAATGATTTGTAGATCCTATAAGCCTAACTCATTGTCTGTCCTAGAGAGACACGCTGCTGGCTCATATTGTACTGGGATTTTTGCCCAAATACGAAAAGAAGCTTTAAGGCCATAAATATTGTTGACACAAGCCTAATATATATAGGCTTGGTAGCCCACTGTAACTCACGACCCAATAAGTTATATTAAACTCATTGATGCCCATTAAATACATATAAGCCCAAATCATTGTCGGACCAAGACTGACATACTGCTGTCCCAAGCTAGACAAAGCATACGGCCCAAATCGTATTGGGTTGTCGGCCTAAATACGCAAACACCTTTAAGGCCATAAAGATTTGTTGCCTAGGTTGAATTTTCTCACGACCCGACAAGTTCTTGTAAGCCTATTTAGTAGTATCGGCCCATTAACGAGATGGCTTTCTAAGTTCATATAAGCCCAAATAAATATGGGTTCAAGACCCACATTTTGATGTCCAATGCTTGATATCTCAATATATAACGACCCAATTTGTATTGGGTTAGAAGCTCTTTCACAAGTGAACTCGGACGGGAGCTTGATCCAGGCTTGTCAACATTTCAATCCCTTTTCTTAATACCCTTACCCGATTCTGTTGATGATAAAAAAGAATCCATTTCATATGATGGGGGTTGCCGGTGTACTGGGGGACAAGCACCTTTAAGGCCATAAATTTCTTGGCCCAATTAACATATTTTGCCTGAGCCCAGTGTCGGCTAACTCCAGACCCAACAAGTTCTTTTGATCCATTGAGTTGTTTCGACCCATTCATGATATGGTTTTCTAAATCCATATAAGTCTAAATCATTGTCAGCCCAATAATGATGGGCTGCTATCCCAAGCTAAACAAAGCTCTACATACTGCCCAACGTGTATTGGGTTGTTAGCCCAATAACGGCAAGCATAACTCCATAAAGTTTTTCAGTTAAGGTCCAATATATATGTGGGCTTTATAGCCCATGTCAGCCAACTCACGATAAGTTCTTCTAAGCCCATTAAATAGTTTCAGCCCATTTAAGATAGCTGTGTTTCTAAGAACCCAAATCAATTTCGGTCCGAGCCAGACAAGGCTCAAATCTCAATATATATATACTGCCTACGTTGTCGGCCTGATTGACTAGGCTCAATAAACGAAAACAAGTGAATAATGGGCCAATAAATTAGGCCCAATAATCGAAATCCGAAATTAGAGTCAATTAACGGTGTGAATATGAAAAGACGGGTAAATTTGGCTTTGGGTTTGGCTGTACTGTACACCCAAACTTGAAACATTTGTATCAATCATTTCCTGGTGTAAATGAGATATGGATCCTGAGCAATGGCCAAAACATCTGCTCTTTCTGCTTGATTATACATCAGACATCGACGGATAAAATCCTGATCAAGTGCACAAATAAACGCACCTAAGCAACCAAACCGAACCGAATCGAGAATGCTGTTTTGTAAAGGATGAAGAAAGTTAAAAGAACTCACTTTCGCTTCGTTTGATATAGAAGGCCTTGATGGGAACTCAACTTTACGGGCTTTGATGATCGTATCTTCACGCAATATTCGTTCTTGTGTCTGGTCATGTCCGAAAGGTCTTCTCCCGAACAACATTTGGTACATTAAGATTCCTGCTGACCAGACATCCACCTGAAGTGCAATGTAATGTAATGTAACGTAAGAGTTCCGAATATTTAACACAAAATCTTCCTTCAAATTAAACAAACCTTTGAGGAAATGAGAGGGGTTTTGGTTAGCTCAAAGCATTCTGGAGGCAAGTACCTGAATAACAGTAACATAAGTTTCTAATGAAAAACAAATGGTTTTTGTTGGATTATAGAGTCAGACTACGGCTTAAAATACTTAAACAAGTCATTTACTATTGTACCCCTTCGTTCATATAAAACAATTCAAATTTCACCCCGAATCCAACGTTGGACAATTTGATATTTTAATCAAATTTCACCTTTAGAATCATCTAAAACCCCATGTTTTCCAGTGTAAAAAGCATAACGAATATTGTAGAGAACTTACCAATAAGTTCCAGCGCCTTGTGAGGTAAGTTCCATACCCTGAGATCCAACATCATCCTCAACAATCTTGCTGAGACCAAAATCTGTGACTTTCGCAACCCCAAACTCGTCAAATAGAACATTTCCAGGCTTCAAATCATAATGAATAATTTTTTGACTTCTTTTATTCAAGTAGACTAAGCCTTGAAATATCTGGTAAATGATTATCTTTGCTTCTCTCTCTGGCAATACGGGGGTTGCTTTAAGTACCGCATCGAGATCCTTGCCTGTAAACAAGAAACACCATCATCATTAACGCAACACTACATTTGTTTTGGAAAAGAAAGAGAGATGATAGAGATTTTGTGTGGCTGCCTTCAACATACCACTACAGTACTCTAAAATGGTGCAAAATGTGTTGTGATCAATCTCAAATATATCCCAAAGCCGAACTATATTGTGGTGAATCAACGTTTTGTGAATTTTGTATTCCCTGAGTGCATGGCGCATATAGCTTTGCTTTTTATCTTCACTCCACTGAGCATTCAAGCCATGAAGTTTGCAGGCAACATATCTATGTTCCAACAAGTCAAAGGCCTGCAAGCATGTTGCTACAGAATATTATTACAAATTCATCTGATATGAGCAAATTAAAAAAATGTCTCATATTTCCATACTGAGATAAAATCGCTATTTCAGAGATAAAATTGCCATCAACTTAGACACTAAATTGCTTACCTTGTAAACCTCGCTGAATCCTCCTCTACCAAGTAGATTTAAAAGTGCATATCGCTGATTTAATATCTGGAAATTGTTGAAACGAGAGCCATCCTCATCCCTTATTCGTTTCATTTCACGTATATGTCGTCCTTTCTCCAACTCATACCGCTCTCTTTCGCGAATGATTGCATCCTCTTCCTAAAAAGCCCGATCCAGTGAGCAACAAAATAATATTTCACTAAACAAAAGAAAAATTCAACTAACACGCTTGATACTGGCGAGCCGAGACTTGAATATTTCATCCTGGATGAGGACATCTTCGTCTTGAACCCCACCATCTGTATCAGCTCCATCTCCCTTATCTAGAGTAAACAAATATGCATTAGAAATAAGTATGCTGGAATATAAAATACGCAGGCAAACACAAGGAGGCGTAATGTCACTTGAAATGCATGAAGGAACCAGTTAAAGAGGTGAAACGATAACAGAAACCTTACCTATCTGGCGCTTCTTCAGGGATTTTCTTAACCTTTCAACAGCCTCCTTTGCTTCCAACAAATTTTTCTGCAGGAAGTGTTTACTTATTATGAAGTGAAGTGAATGGGCATCACAGTATGAATAAATTGGAGGAGTGAAACATACAAGTTGAGCATTGAGATCTTTGAGTGTTTGTCCATCTTCCCAGGCCTCAGATATAATTGTCCCAGCCCTATCAAGTTCATTGAATGTAGGGGAAAAAATAAAATTTGAGAATAAGAGAGAATTCGAAGAGTTTCAATGCAGATGGATTCAAACATTTACAATTTCATCAACAGAACAAATACAAGAGATGTGAGTCATGTGCTGCGTAAGTTCATCAAGAAAACATTCTAGATTGCGATAAAAAAATTAGACAAATACAACTTTTCATAAATCGAGAACCTTAGGATATTTATTTGAGATGGAAAGTAAAGCTCAATGTAATGTTCGAAGATTGAAACAAAGTAGAACTTTAAATCAAACATTACCTGATCATTCCTACATTACCAAGTCTCAAGGAATCTTGGCGTACTTTCATCCTTGCTTCCTGTCTCTCTTCTTTTGAGACAGATATCAATAAATCGGATATTACTTTCAATCTCTGCACCCAAAGAAGAGAAAGTAATAATTAACTTTATTTTCAAGTGAATAAATAATAAAATGATAAACTCATTATTCTTCTGTTGTTCATAGCATTGATGAACTTATGGCTGAGTAAGGTATCTTATGATGACAATTCTCAAAAAATTAAATAAGCTTAAGTGCTTCATCAAAACGTATAACACCACTCAAAAGATTAAAAGAGCAACTTAATGTACCTTTGGCTTCACTTGCAGTTCATGATCTTTCAAATCCTTAAGCTCCTACACGAGCCAAGAGAAAAACTCAGGTAAACATTTTAACTCAGATTTCCAAAAATTAACATTGACAACCGTATAGTATAGGAAAATACCAATAGTACCTTTTCTAGAGATTCACACCTATTACGATACTCGGAGGATTCCTCCTGCAACTTTTTCATGTCTTCCATCATGGTGGCAACTTTGGCATGCAAAGAAGCTGCTTCATCCTAAAGCCATAATGTGTAACAATGGCCAGTAAAGACTATAGTGAGCCGATAAAAAATACAAATTATCACAATCCAAATGGCATGAATAAACTTTTTCGGTCTTTTACAATTTGTTAAACAAAATGTTTAGCATGTAATGGAAACAAGTTGAAAGCACTTTTTTAAGTATAAGTTTTAATATGCGATGTAACCTCAGTTGAGGAATGACCATCAGGCCCATACTGATCCTTGAGGAAACCATCCTACTCACCAAATAAAAGGAGATCAAATGTAGCAAATTTATAAGAGTATTGAGAAAAATATATTTCTGTTCTCTGGAATAGGTCCTAGTATTTACAAAACTTTCACCTTCCCGTGCATGAAAACCCGATCATCTATTGATGGAGAAACATTATGATTTCTTCCCTGATCAGTTGTTCGACCTCCTCGACCTCTTCCTGTGGTAGAATTCACCCGTGCACGGGCTTGCTTTCTTTTATTTAAGACAGAGTCAGATGCTTCTATTGCTTTTTGCAAAGGATCGTCTTCTCCCTGGTATGAATTTTCTGAAATATTACCACCCTAATGTTCCCGGGGAACAAAAAGGTAAAATGATTCAGAAATTTCAATACATATCAAGAAGACAGATAATTCGCCGGGAAAAAAAATCATCATTAGAGATAATGATATCAGAAAAGAAACCATGTACCTCAAATTTTTCAGCAACAGTAGAGGCAACATCATTTTCCTCAACTTTACGACGCTTTTGTATGTTAGCTTTAATAAGGAAGGCTCCTCCATTCTGCCAGATGTGTGGAGGAAAATTAAAAAGGAGAGAAACAAACAAAAATGATTGTGTTGAAAATTCAGTTTGAACAAATACACAGAGAACACAACAACAAGAAATCCAGAGATACAAGACTTCACTAACACGGATATGGGTAAAATCACATGGAGAAAATTCTGCAATCATGGCCTTAGGCTATCTATGACATTCGGGGGCAGAAGATGAAGTCTCACAAAGAGTGCTCATGTACCCAATCAATTGCCATTAGTGTCATGTAAGCATGCATAAGAACTATCAGTTGGAGAGTTACAAAAATTCTAAGGTAAAGCACTTGCGATGAAGAGGATAGGGCATGTAGACATGTTTATATTTCCAGCTACAGCCACTGTCATCAAACTCATGCTCATTTTTTTGTTATTTCTCTAAATATTAACAGAATGATGTGACAATGTAGTAGCACTTACACAATTCACACTACATTTCATTAATGTTGCCAACGGATAATTCTCAAAAGGAGTTAATAAAACTTTCCTATTACAAAGAAAAATGTTTGTTCCATAAAATATGTACAATGAAAATAAAATCATTTTACACCATCCACATTAAGCATGAAAATATCATCCATAATTCAGTTCAGATAACAAGTGTAAATGAAAAATCCGAAGACTTACATCGTCATCATCAGAATCAATACTATCTTCCAATGACTCCGCCAGAGCACCCCCTCCAAATCTGGCAGGGACAGAAGATGAATTCAACGTAACCTGAACTTGGGCATGTGTGGCTGCATTGGACGTCGCCTTACCCAACAATCTCGCCTCAAGTTTTGCCATTTTTGACGACTGATCCGACTGATTTGAAGAATTAGACGCGAAATGTATAAGCATATCTTCTGCCATTCTTAGGGAATAATGAACTGGATTTCACTCCACAACAAAATTTCTCAACGCATTAAGCAGCTCGCTAAAGCTGCCACTCTAACGTCATTTTGGATTCCCGAATAAAAAAGAACAAGAAACATCCTCAGAGTTGAAGCCATCCTAATCAACGAAGAATGGACTGATTTTCTTGCTAAAGTGGAGAAAGTAGACACTCAGTATAAGTGCAAAATTAATGGAGAAGACGTCCTAATTTGGGAACTAGGGTTCATAACAATTAAAAGATTTACGGAGGGCTACGGAAATTATGACTTCAAGAAACAAAGATTCTACTTCTACCGTCCGCAAGTAAGTGTGTACATTCTTGAAGAGAGACAATAAGTGTTACCTATTTTGGGAATTTTGTTCTTTCTGATTTTACAATTTTTGTAAATTAAATCTTTTAACTTTATTATTTTGTCACATTTGATAAATTAAGTCTTTCAAGTTTTATATATATGACAAATATGGTCTCTAAAGTTTGTAATTTGTCATTTTCATGTTTATATAATACGGAGAATAATTTTGCCACTACGATCAAATTACGGTGACCGATTTTGTTCGATTTCATTTGGAGCATTAAATATAAATTTTGAGGACCGATTTATGTCAAATGTTACAAAATAAGAGGATCGATTTTGCCAAATATCCAAAATTCGAGGACTGAAAATACCAAAATAAACTTGAAAGATTAAATTTGTCAAAATGATTAAATTACGAGAACTAAAGATGTCATTTTCTCAATCTTCTTCAAAAAATATATAAATATAATTAAATAATTATTTAAATTGTAAATTTGGGCTCAAATTAAGGAATAAAAATAAGGAAAGAAAATCCATATTTAGGGGTGGGCACGAGTGTGGTCCAACGGGTTATACGTCAAACTCGTTGAACCAATCAATCTGTACGGGTTGAAAATTTCTCTTGACCCGACGGATTGAAAGTGCAGCCCAACCCGTTGACTGGTTAAAATAATTTAAACCCTAATATTAAAAAATATTCAATTTTAACCTTAAAATTTTAAAAAAATTCAAAATTGGCCCGTGGATTGACGGGTTGAAAATTGCGGTCCAATCCATACAATAATATTTAGAGGGTTGACCCACGGATTGAATTTGCTCATACCCATTCTTATCTATATTTAAAAGATTTAATCAAGTAATTATATGATCAATTTCATAACATTATAAATTCAATCAATTTCACTTTTTAATCAATTTGACACATCAAGTTTTTTCCTCAAATCTGATAATAAAATCTGGCATTCCCGATTTTATATTAAAATTATAGAATTTGAACCTTCACAAAGAATATAAACCAATAAAAAATAATAAATATATTAATAAATAAATAGAAGAAAAATGAAATTGGGCTAAAGGGTTATCTGAGTGCGCAGGTTAGGAGGACTCCAAAAAGAGTGATTTGGGAGTGGCGATTGTAGAGAAAATGAGCAACGAATCCCAGGAATCGAACGCAAAAGACTGGGGTTATGGAACCCAAGCGTTGAAACAATACTGGGAAGGATACAAGGAGTTCTGGGGCGAGAGATTCTCGTTTCTGAACAACTATTCGAGATTTCTGAAGCCGGAGAAGCCCTTGCCTCATTGGGATGGAGCCGTTGTCGAAGATTTCATCGCTTCCGATCCCGTTCATGGACCCACTGTATGAATTCATTCCATCTCAATTTCAACCTAATTTCTAGATCTGTGTAATCGTACCTTTTTCAAGGTTTTTGGTTATCTTGTGATTCGTTTCTGCAATCAGGGATTTGTGCACATTTTTGTGTTGGGATTTCCCGTTTTCGTTTTGCATTCACACAAATTTCTAGGTAAAGAGTGGAGTGAAACAACAAAAAGAAGCTTGTCAATAACAAGCTTAACCTTTTATTGTTGTGACCCTGTATATTTTGGCAAAACTAATCCTCTCTCATTATATGAGACAAAATTTAAGGACTAATTTGCCCTACTATTTGTATGTTGTTTCATTTGAATTTTTGTTAGTAATCCTATGCCATTTACTTCAGTTGAAAATAGCAAGGGAGGCAGCTAAATTTGGGGCAGCGGGGGCTGCTGTTGGAGCAATTTCAAGTGCTGGAGTTGCTTGGAAATATTCAAAAAGTTTGCATGGTAACTGAGCTTTTCTACTTACATTTCATGTTGATGATTGCTTAAGCTAAATGCTAACGATACCGATCCATTTCGAAGGTGCTGCTCTGTCGTTAGCCTTCGGAGCATGTGTCGGTAGCACTTTTGGAATCGAAGTTGCTAATCACTGGTATCAGTTATATAGGGTTGACACCATGGAAGCTCAGGTTAAATTCTTCGAGTGGTTACAGAAGAAAGCCTGAAAAAAAACATTTATGAAGATGTATTTGCAGCATCTTATTTCCCATATATCAAAAGACAAAAACACAGATGAAGATTTATTTGCAGCATCTTATTTGGCATAGATCAAAAGACAAAAAAATACAGATGAAGATGTATTTGTAGCATCTCTTATTTCACATAGATCACAAGACAAAAAAAAACACAGATTCTGGCTCCTGTTGAAGTTGTATTTGCAGCGCTTATTTCCCATAGTTCAAAAGACAAAAAAACACAGATTTTGGCTACTGTTGAAGATGTATTTGCAGCATCATATTTCCCACAGATCAAAAGACAAAAAAACACAGATTCTGACTCCTATTGAAGATGTGTTTGCAGCATCGCATAGATCAAAAGGCAAAAAAAACACAGATTTTGGCTACTGTTGAAGATGTATTTGCAGCATCATATTTCCCACAGATTTGGCTCCTGTTGAAACTGTATTTGCAGTATCTTATTTCCTACATATCAAAAGACAAAAAAACACAGATTCTGACTCCTATTGAAGATGTGTTTGCAGCATAGCATAGATCAAAAGGCAAAAAAAACACAGATTTTGGTTACTGTTGAAGATGTATTTGCAGCATCTTATTTCTCATAGATCAAAAGAGAAAAAAACACAGATTCTGGCTCATGTTGAAGGTGTATTTGCAGCGCTTATTTCCCATAGTTCAAAAGACAAAAAAACACAAATTTTGGCTACTGTTGAAGATGTATTTGCAGCATCATATTTCCCACAGATCAAAAGACAAAAAAACACAGATTCTGACTCCTATTGAAGATGTGTTTGCAGCATCGCATAGATCCAAAGGCAAAAAAACACAGATTTTGGCTACTATTGAAGATGTATTTGCAGCATCATATCTCTCACAGATCAAAAAGACAAAAAGCACAGATTTGGCTCCTGTTGAAACTGTATTTGCTGTATCTTATTTCCCACAGATCAAAAGACAAAAAAAATACAGATTCTGACTCCTATTGAAGATGTGTTTGCAGCATCGCATAGATCAAAAGACAAAAAACACAGATTTTGGCTACTGTTGAAGATGTATTTGCAGCATCATATTTCCCACAGATCAAAAGACAAAAAAACACAGATTCTGACTCCTATTGAAGATGTGTTTGCAGCATCGCATAGATCCAAAGGCAAAAAAACACAGATTTTGGCTACTATTGAAGATGTATTTGCAGCATCATATCTCTCACAGATCAAAAAGACAAAAAGCACAGATTTGGCTCCTGTTGAAACTGTATTTGCTGTATCTTATTTCCCACAGATCAAAAGACAAAAAAAATACAGATTCTGACTCCTATTGAAGATGTGTTTGCAGCATCGCATAGATCAAAAGACAAAAAACACAGATTTTGGCTACTGTTGAAGATGTATTTGCAGCATCATATTTCCCACAGATCAAAAAGACAAAAAACACAGATTTGGCTCCTGTTGAAACTGTATTTGCAGTATTTTATTTCCCACAGATCAAAAGGCAAAAAAAACACAGATTTTGGTTACTGTTGAAGATGTATTTGCAGCATTTTATTTCTCATAGATCAAAAGAGAAAAAAACACAGATTCTGACTCATGTTGAAGATGTATTTGCAGCATCTTATTTCGCATAGATCAAAAGACATGGAAGCCATTTTTCATGAAGTATAAATAAGTTGCACCAATGTAAAATCAAACAATATAACAAATAGCATAATCATCTATCGTTGTTACAAAATCTTTGTTTGGTTGAATGGAACCAATAAGTTTCAAATAGTATAGCAAAAACCTTCACTACAAGACTCTCTTTGCCAATATCTCATCAGACTAGCTATTGTATACCACTGACAATCTTAGGATCTCATGAAAAAATATATGCTAAGATCTTTCTGCACTTACTAGGAGTCATTAATGATCAAGCAATATCAGAGTTTTTCAACTCTTCTATAGAAGAGCACATAAGCAGCACGTGTTTTGATCTTGTCCTCACCGATTGGGGAGACACGGCTATCGTCGAAGTCGTACCAACGATTCCCATCGTGCTAGATACGAATAGAATAAATAGTTATACAATTTGATAAGATCAGTAGAAAGATGAGAAGAAAATGAACTTACACGAACAAATGCAGTGTAATGACCACCTCCTAATGTTCCATAATGGTTACTGACAGCATAGAGCATGTACTGGTGCGAAATTAGTTCATCCTTTAGAGCTATGTAAGCAGATAAGTCGAGATCATGGATTGGAAAGTCGACATAAGTATCCAATTTATTCTTCGAAAACTGACTATAGGAGAATCTTTTCAAATGGATAACTAAGATTTCTGGCAATCTCCAGAGGTCTAATTTTTTAGCTGCTTGACAATGCTTCTTGCAAACAGGGCAGTACCTGAGAATCAAGTATGTGTATCAGAAGTATATATAAAAATGAACTCTCTAGTTACATAAAATCAAATATAATTCAATAGTGAAAAACTGGAAAGTTGCATGCAGAAAAAAAAAGCCAAATGTAAATACTAACCACATATCATCTGGTCCCAGAGGCTCCTTCTTGAGAAATGCTTCAAGACATGTATACAGAGACACTGATTCTTCAGGTCTTTTGGTGAAGAACCCAGGTCTGGGAACTACGGGAAGCGGCCTAAGATGCTGGATATTATAGCGCTTCACATTTTTCGTGGACCAAGATACAAGCACATATATTCTTGCAGGCATCGGTATTGAATCAAACATTGTATCCATGGTAACTTCAGGGCCTTGATCAGTACCTTTTTCGTTTGTTAAGTAATAACGGAATCCTGAACCAGAAAGAATATCCACATTTTCTTCACCAGATGCACTTGCTTGGTGATCAAATCTAGAATCGCAAGTCTCGTAAGTTTCAAGGGGTAGTTCAGTTGTATCATTTTCTGAACCATCATTATCATTAACATGATCTTCATCGGGAACCAAGAACGGAACAAGTAATTTTTCATACATTTCACGAACATCAGACCCAGTTAAAATGTTCTTGCTCAATACAAGAGGAACTCCAAACACCCTCCAACTAGTTGACAGTTCTCCGACAACGAATTTTCTGTGATGACAATGTATTACAACAATTAGGCAGAAGTGAGCGTTTATCATTCATTATATCAAGAACTTAGTATAATCGCGAGCAAGAGATCTGAAACAAGTAAAACGCAGTGAAACTATTTTGGAACGTCAGACTCACTCTTCAATCTTTTGATGCATGAAAACAAATAGAGGCGCTTCCCCAACATCTATTGGCATCCTGTAAGCTAATAATCGATCATCATCTCTAATTAAAGAGAGTGCATCACTTGGCTCCTCTAGGTACCGTATGATGCGATTGTTATATACCTGTATGTGCGCTCAAATATCATATATAAATTACCCACATAATGAAAAAATTAGAACTTCAAAAGCATCTGACTATCTCATATCTGTGAAATTGCAAGATTTACCTCAGCAATCAGCAATTTCTCATTGTCCCCCAGTGAGCATGCTATGCTTAAGGAATGAGTTAAATCATCAAGCTTTCCATTCTTGGGTACAGAAACAGTATAAGGAATTGGATTAAGACTTCCATCAGTACTCAAAATGGTCAATGTCATCGTCCGTGATGATGTCGATGGCAGAGGCAGCGACAGATACATGAATGGATCAAATGTAACTGACAACTTTCTGCAAATTGGACATACTAAGGTGGACCGGTACTGGCCCTGCAATGATGGCCATCCAATCAGTTATTCGATATGTTTCAAATCATAACAATGACAAACAATTAAACTGACATGGGAAAATGACAACTGTTGAAGAACAACAATCTTCTGATGATGAAAATACATTAAAAATAAAAGGATTGCAACTGAGCACAAGTCTAAGGTAAATGTAGTGTTGTTTTCTTCCATGAGTAGAAGAAGACAAAGAAGCTTCTAAGGAAGCAGAACCATTAATATTCAGAAAAAATTAATTACATGAAAATATGAGGGAATGCACCTACTTGGAAGACGTCAACAATTATAGAGTTGTTACGAGCCAAATGATTCCTCCAATATTCATCTGCCACTTCATCATCAGAACGTTCATCAGAATCCTTGACTTCAAAGTACGGCTTGTGCTTCACACGATTCAAATCTTCATGGAGACCATCCAAGAGAAATGCCAGAAACTCCTACAACATGCAAATATTTTAAAGCATTACTACCCATGGGCTTTGGAACAAACAGCTTTGAGATTTAAGTCTCGAAAAGAGGATGAGAAAATTTTTTCTTTTCCAGATTTGAAAAGGAGACTAATACAAACTTGAGAATCATGTTGATTGAATCCACTGAACTGTGAGGCAAATCGAGCAAGCTTCAACTTGAACGTTGTAGGTGCAAGCGGAGTTGCACCAGGTGCCCATAATTTCTTCAACAGATCCCCAAACGATGAAGCAATTTCACCCTGTCAGATTTGAAAATTTTATAGATATGGTCACTTATGCATCAGCAACAGATAAGCAGATAGATAAAAATTTTACAGTGCTTATAATTCCTTATTCCTGAACAATAACATTGTTATTTCTTCACAGATACCCAACCATAGCTCAAAAATGAAGCAAGCCTAGAAGATTTCATACATAAAGACAAGCTCGGATCATTTACATACTGCAGTGAAGTTTACAGACTCCAAATAACAAGAGAAAAATAAAAGGGAAGCAAAAATGGTTGTCAACCTCAAAAGACATCACATCATCTAAGAAGATAAAGATAAATGATCACCAAGAAGTTCTAAAAAGTGAACGTACATTCATGCCCAAAGGGTTTGCAGTGTTTATTTCTCTTCTGTAATCTCCAAGAAAGTAGTCAACAAGCTTCGGAGTATGCACTAGACACTGCAGAGCACTGTTCATGAAGCAAGTATTACCCAAGTTCTGTAGTCCAGTTAAGCCCAAAGTGCCAGATTCAAATGAATTTCCATGAATACGAACAGAATTAGAACTATTGTTCATAGAAAAACCATTCGTCAAGAAGGAGCCATTAGTGCACTGCCCCATCTCGTCTTTTCTTGCTCCTTTAATTCCAATAGAGTCCGAAAGTCCATAAACTTGCAGGTCAAGGAGCAACTGCACAAAACTACATGAGAGATAAGTTCTGAAAAAAATAAGAATCAATGTCACACTGTCCGAGATTCCATTACTTCATGCTCCGTTTGCATATTGGCCCCTTTTATGGACTTATTGTTCTCATTCAGTAAAAGCAACGTTGTTTGCCCAGAAAAATCCCAGAAGCGCACCTGCACATTTGAGTTTAATCATTAGTTTTTGGAATACAAGGTATACTTAATTGGCTTGGAGTAAAATAAAAAACTCACAGGCTCCACTGCCATATTGAATATCTTGCAGGCTCTTCGAAAACACTCACATGAGTTATCCTGAAAATTAAAGTACCAAGACATCAGAAAATGGGAGACAGAGACAAAGACAGAGAGAGAAGCTCAGCGATAAATCCAATTAGTCTGCCTGCTCAAAGAAGAGAAAATAAGTACGATACTGCTAGAACACAGTTCAGAAATCATGTAAACAACTCTTATAATGTGATTAGTTTGCATGTACATGATAGAAATGTTGAATCTTGATGAATTCAAAGTAGTTAGTATGCCTTCAAGTAGCATTGCCACACACTGGAAGAAGAAGAAGACAAAGATCCAATCTCAAGCAATAATCAATTAAAAAATTCCTGAAACATAAATTTGACAATCTTCAAACAAGAATCAACTGAAAATAAAACAAGTGCCATACCTTTTTACTAATTTTTACTGAGAGTTCATTGGTCTCCCCTATAACTGAAAACCTAAGTTGAAGAGGATAAACATCTGACATATCTTCTGAATCTGGAAGACCTTTGCTCTGCTTTGATGAATTCCGCGAGTCACTATGCCTACAAACCATGAAAACAATAGATCATACGGAAGCAACCCACACCATTTAATACAAAGAGGAAATAACATTCATCACTTACAAGCAAAAAAAGTATTCAAACAGCTCAGTTAAAAAGGGATACTATGAATCGATGAAAATAGTGTGCACCAGTGAGAAAAAATGAAGTTAAAACCAAAGAAGGCAACCATAAGCTATGAACCTTAATATTCTATCAGAATTTGAAAAATCTTGAAATGGTGACAAAATTGGAATTCGACAAGAAAACAAAAAAGCACAGTGTGTGTAGTATTTAACTACCCCATGGTATAACGAACTATGCAAGTATTTCACAATTTAAATACCAGAGAATAATGCATTCAAAAAATCTCTGCTACTAATGCTGTTGAATGTGCTTATTCCATGATTTGGGCCCACATGAACTTACTTACTAACACAAGTTACATAAAATTTGAAAAGCATAGTATTTACAAGGTGCAGTGAAACTTTCTGTTAAAAAATAGCATTTACAAGAAATAATAAACATGTAGAGATCGTAGACTTGGATAATAAAGTACACACCATTTGAGAGTCTGAAGCCACATTTCTCCAGGGATCAAGGCGTAGTCCCTATATGATTGCCCAACTTCACCATTTTTCCCATTGCATAACAACCCCTCCTCTTTCTTTAGACTAAAGACAACGTCTGAGTTAAATATGCTGTTGAATATTTTCAAAGGACCACCATATGGAGATGAAGAGGATGCAACATAAGGAATTCCTCCCCTTAAATCTGTTGAAGAAGATTCTTGAGCATCCTTCCACCATCTACAGTACATTCAAATCAGTAAAACACACTCATAAACATGAAACCCTATGTGAAAATATTTATGAAAAATCGTGGATCAAATAAACTACTTCATATCACATCTGAGTTTGGCAGTAGAATCCCTAATACAAATGAAATTAAAAGCGAAATGTCGCTCAATCTCTGCAAGACAATGCCATAAACCCTCTGGCAACCCCATATTCATTCAAACAAAACTCATGTGATGATAGAAAAACCAGTTAAACTTCGCAATCGGATAAGTCCAAACAAGGCAAGGCCGCAAGAGGTTTAGAGAAGACACATCAAGCCCAGAAATAATGTTAATTTCCTTTTGGGTCTCCATCCCAAACCCGATTTCAGGCCAAATATACGTTTAATAGTCTGCCTTAATATATTTTAAGAAACCCTAAACAATAACGTTCCATTCTCCAAATTCCCCTCCCCTCCCAACACCTACCAACCATAAGACATTAGTAACTTCAATATTGAAAAAAAACACCAGAGGGTGTATAAACCTGAACGGGACTAAATACACCCTCTGGTCCTCATACGATGAAAAACTCCCTTCTTCTGCCTCTCCATGCGGTTCAGAATGCAATGTCTTGGAACTAATCGCCGCCGCCACATCTTCATTCCCCAGATCGTCATCCATATATATACATATATGTTCGTTTTGCAATCTTGAACAATTACGAGCTCAAGAATGGCAGAAGTGAATACCAGACGCCAAGTCGCCAAACTTCGCAGAGAAGAAACATTTCCAGTTCAACGACAACAGAAATCAATTTGCATTCCAACGAAAGAAATATGGGGGGATATTCCCAGAATGGTGCTCCGCTGTAGCTACTCTGTATAAATTTTGACCGTCGGATCAAATCAAATTCACATTTTAATTTATTTTATTTAGAAGAAATCCAACATTTTAAAACTAAGAAATAATTAAAAACGAGGAAACCAGATAATAAATAGCTATTTTGGTTCAAATATTATGTCACAAATAAAACAAATTATATATAATATTATTCTTATAATCATTTTGGTAAAAACAATCTTCAATGTAGCAAATTCGATTATTATGTAGCAAAAATAATCATTAACTTTGATGATCAATTTTAATCACAATAAACTTTAAATACTAATTTTATCAAAAAAATTAGAGTACTATAACTAGTTTTACTATAAATTCAAAATATAAATATTAGTTTTATCTTAAAAAAATTAAGTAGTCAATTTAGAAGAAATGACAAAATTTGCTAATAAATTGTCACAATCCCGAATCAACTACGTAAATAATATATGGGCTTTAGATCTAATAGATATTTGATTCTTATTGTATCGTTTAGTTGTATGGGCTTAACCCGAACAAAATACTCTATTCAATAATCCGATAACAAAATACAACTCGGGTTTTATACCCATTTGGGTTAAACCCATACAACTAAACGATACAATAAGAGTCTAATATCTATGGGTGACACACAAATTTGGTCCTCCTGGTTTCCTATTTTGGCAATTTTAGTCTTCCTATTTTGACAATTGTGACAGTCCTTTAACTTTATTTGTGGCAAAATTAGTCCTCATACTTTACTATATTTAGCAAATGAAGTCCTCTAAATTTTATGTATATTGCAAATTTGGTCCCTGATATTTGTAATTTGTAATTTTTCATTTTTATATAATACGGAGACTAATTTTGCCATTACGATCAAACTTAAGGGACCAGTTTTGTTCGATTTCATTTGGAGAACTAAATATAAAATTTGGAGACCGATTTTGCCATATATTCCAAAATAGGAGGACCGATTTTACCAAATGTCCAAAATTCGAGGACTGAAATTGCTAAAATAAATTTGGATGACTAAATTTGCCAAAATGATCAAACAACGAGTACCAAAGACACCATTTTCTCAATATCTATTAGATCTAAAGCCCATAAACTATCTACGTAGTTGATTCAGGATTGTGACAAATATCTATTAGATCTAAAGCCCATAAACTATTTACGTAGTTGATTTGGGTTCGTGACATAAATCAATGCCCTAACTACAAAATACCAGAGTTAAGCCCATCTAACGGTAGACATTTAACCCTGATCATTAACCCAAGGGCAAGTAAATAGACACGTCAAAGAAGCAACAAAATATGAAAGAGCTCAACAAAGAAGCTGCTCAAGTTGCATATGAAAACGAACCTTACTCTAATTATAGTAGCGTGAGCCAGTATTATATCCACGGCCTCTTGGATATGGAGCTTTGGACTCGTATCCATGCTCTCTGTTACTCCCCGTAAATCGACCTCTTTCCCGGTAAGTATTGTAAGAGTCTGAGTTATAATTCCGGTTAGGTNCCCCCAACTTACGAGCTGTGTAAAGGGCATGCCCTCCAACTTACAAAATTGCAAGAATGACACCTAAAGTTATCAATACCGTTTGTTTTTTACCCCTGATATTTAGCACCCAGTTTTCCGTAAGTTGAAAACCGTTTGAAAACTCATTACAATTGTCGAAAATATGACCCGTTTGAAAAATTATACAAAAATTACCCTTGATGTTCGACAATTGTGCATGAAATATTAAAAATTTACGAGTTCATTAAAGTGTCAATCATAAACGGTATTGAAAACTTGAGGTGTCTTATTTGCATTTAATTGAAGTTGGAGGGCTATAAATGCATATTTTTTATCAAAAAATGTACCATATTTGCAATTTTGTAACTTGGAGGGCATGCCCTTTACACACCCCGTAAGTTGGGGGGCCGTGGGCAAATATCATTCATATTACATACCTTATTTAAATTTATAAATGTATTATAAATATCACTCATAAATTTAAATAATTTATTTTAAAATATTTATTATTTTTTACATTAATTTTATAAGTACTCATAAAAATACTGTGGGAAAAAAATGAAAAAAATTCATTTATTTTTTTATTATTTAAAATTTTACTCGAATTTAATTATGAAAGATATATAAGTGGTGGAGCATTAAATATTGTTCATTTATGAGAACTTCCATTATTCAAGGGATACATCTATGAATCAAATTAAAAGATTCCAATAACAAAACATTACGCTATCCATAGACTAGTTTTACGAAATTTGGAAAATCTTAGAGATCGTTTTTTATAAAATGATCGAAATATGAAGATTATAGATGTCAAATTAATGTATGTGAACTCAATTTACCAAAATTATGAAATTTTAGAGAAAAAGACGGAAATTTCTCGTTTTAAAAAGATAATATAAATCCAATAAAAATAAGTGTTAAATTTCGGGTATATAAGAAATTTTGGATGTATCGATCCAAGCCGATATTTTGACAAAATACCAACCGATACGGATTTTTATCAAATTGGGTCGGATCTAACTAATTGATTTAGGAAAAAAGATATATGAAACTTTTAGAATTTGTATATTCTTATTTTTTTGAATTATGAACCATATAAATTGAGAATGGTTGATAATTGTATATTTTCTCAAGGTTAATAATTTAATTTATTTTATTATCTAATATATATACGATATACCGATATCATTAGTTTATCCGCTATACCCGTTGATATCGGTTTTTAAAACTTTGATAATAAGGATGTCTGATTTCATAAATGGAAAGTACACTGTGTCCCCAGTGCTCCATAGCCAGACATGAAATGTGCGCAGAGTCACAAGCCGCGTACCTTTGTCTTAAATTTACCTGCCAATAAGAATCAGGTTCACTGTCTCTGGTTTAACCTATTTTGTTTGCCTCACTTTTTCAGCTTCCATTATTGTTAAGAGAATCCATTAACAAGATAAATGTTCCTTGAAATAATATAGAGAAGATGGGATTCTCTTCTCTTCAGAATATTCTTTCATCTCTAAACATAACCACATTCCCTCGACTCTTCATTATGCTGTAACAACTCATCTCTCATTCACACGATATTATCCACTTTGTACTAGGTTAGTTAGCCCTAATGAGTGTCACTTGATTCTCATTGCTTTACTTTTTCTCAAGTCATAAACTTCTCAATTGATCGGTAATCTTGATTCTACCTCATGGGAGCAAGCTTAAATTTTACGGTTCCACTAGGATACTTGTTACTTTGCTAAGAAAAAACCTCGTGCAAGTGATGGATGATCATTATACTTGTCAGATAATCGTTCCCTGTATAAAACCAATGTTGGGATTCGTCTAAGATGTCTTACCACCCCAAAGAGTCTTGCATATGCCTCTTGATGGAATCGAGCATTGACGAGCTTCTCCTGCATTGTTACAAGTTTAAACTAGAAGGACTGTAGCATGAGAATCAAATCACATCCATATATGCTCTATTCCAATTCAAGGGCTCAAACTAAAAGACTACATCAAAAAAGTGCTCAAATTTATCACCACATACGATTAAGCAACGTCGAATTCTCAGACAAAAGAGCTTCTGTATGTTTTCATGTCCCATATCTAAAACTGCCAACTGGGATTTCATAACAATGTGCAATAGATCATATAACCAGCAATTTAAGCATTCAATGAAATGATCAAGTGAAGTAAAAGTTACTAAACCTGTGCAGATTCGGGTTAAATGATCCGTATAGCAAACTCTCTTCAACTTTACCAATGGAATGTAGAAAACAAATAAGTATATGTTCTATTTCCACTTCCATCATCCATCTTGTTTTTTTCAGCTTCTTTCTTCCTGAACTTTCGTGTAGAAATTTTGTTGCAAAGAGTATCTATTCTTTGGGCCATATTCCGTAGCCGCACACTTATATAAAATCCACATCTAAGAAGTGGAATCCCATGACACAGCAACCTCATCAGTTCCATTCAGAGCTGGAGCCTGTATTTTGGAGATGGACATTCAGGGGACGCAAAAAACAAGCATTTACAACACAGTTGTTGCTAAAATGAATGAATACCTGCAACCAATGATCAAGTTAGCAAAAGAGGATCCAAGGAGATTGATCCATTCACTTAAAGTTGGACTAGCACTCACAATCGTTTCGTTTTTCTACTATCTTCAGCCGTTTTACAAAAACTTTGGCGAATCTTCGATATGGGCCGTGGTCACTGTTGTGGTCATCTTCGAGTACTCTGTTGGTATGATCTCTATTACATTCTTGATCATTAATCCTTAAAACCAGAAAATCTCATGTTTCTTTCTTCCAGGTGCAACTCTGGGAAGAGGAGTAAACAAAGGATTTGCAACTCTCGTAGCCGGAGGCCTAGGCATCGGAGCTCATCACTTGGCTTGTCTTTCCGGGAAGACTGGAGAACCTTTACTGAGTGCACTATTTGTCTTCCTACTTGGTTAGTACCAAATCTCAAGCCAACACAAAATTCATGAATATAATAGAAGCTGATTACAGATTCATTAACTTACTGCAGCTGTAGCTTCAACATTCATTCGATTCGTTCCCCAAGTAAAAGCCAGATACGATTATGGGATGCTGATGTTCATCTTAACATTCTGCATCATTTCTGTATCTGGTTACAGAACAGATGATGTACTTATCTTAGCTCAAAAAAGGCTATGTACCATACTTGTTGGTGCATTAACTTGCCTTACGGTGGCTATTTTTGTATGCCCCGTTTGGGCCGGAGAGGATCTTCAAAATCTAATAGCTCGAAACATTGAGAAAATTGCTAGTTCAATGGAAGGTTCATTCCAATATCCCCACAAAACTAACATTCTACTAAAACCATTAAAGATTTGCTCATGAAGTCTTATTCCATTCACGTTTGCAGATTGCCTAAGAACATCAGACGCAGGAGGAGATAACAAACCATCCATTACCAACATAACCAGCATCCTAGCAGATTCAAAATACAAGGAAGAAACTTTGGTGAGTGAAAGATATAAATTGCCAAAAGTTCAAATACTCTTAAGTCACAATTCCGTAACTGTAAAATTTCAGGCAAACTTTGCAAAATGGGAACCTGGTCATGGACGCTTCATGTACTGTCATCCATGGAATCAGTATCTAAAAATAGGAAATCTTGCGAGGGAATGTGGTCGTAAAGTTGACGCTCTCAGCAGCTTCTTCGACTCGAAAACTCAGGTATATTCCCATCTCCCATCATAGATCCACCTCTTCTTCACGCGATTAACTGTAAAAAAATCTAGAAAAAATAAAAATAAAATACTAAATCAGTCACACAACAGGAAATCAAAATACAAGGCCCGCTCCAAGAAGCCTTTTCAAGCACAAGCAACGAGGCAGGGAAAACGCTACGAGAAATTGCCTGGGCGATGAAGTCGATGACGAGGCCAAATCTCCGCACAGGAAATCTAGAAACAGCAGTAAATAACATTAAAACCCTAATGAATTCAGAGATTTCAGATAATCGCTACAACAATCTCCTCCAATTAGCGCCCTTAACCGCAACTGCATCCCTGATGATCGATATAGTTAGCAGCGTGGAACGAATTGGTGAAGCGGTGAAGGAACTCAGCGTTGTCGCGAATTTCAGAGAAAAAAATGGAGAAGGAGAAGAAAATGGCGGCATCAGTAACAAGACCGTTGCGATTGATATTCCAATTGCAACAGCGTGTAACTTTGTATAAAAATGTAGGGAAGATAGTTGGTTTTGGTAATGCATACGTGTTCGATCTGGAAAAATCTTTTATAATATTATTTTATTCGTATAAAAATGTATATTTGAATTTCTAATAATGAAAATAAAGAAAAACAAACCCAGAGATTTGGAAAAGGGGAACTTGTCAAATCAATTATCATCAATTAAAAAGACATTATTTTTCTTCTATTTCTACCAACGAACTAAAGGGAAAAATGGTGATTTGGGTCCCCAAAGTTTGGATAATTTGGCAATTTTGGTCCCCAAAGTTTCAGTGGCAAAAACAGTCCCAAAAGTTTTGATGATTTAGCAATTTTGGTCCCCAAAGTTGCGTATTTTCGCAAAATACGTCTCCAAAGTTCGCGAAATTTGGCAATTTTGGTCCCCAAATTAATTTTCGTTCGGGGACCTAATTTGCCACAATTCGCAAACTTTGGGGACGTATTTTGCGAAAATACGTAACTTTGGGGACTGGTTTTACCAAAATTCGCAAACTTTGGGGACCGGTTTTGCGTACATGAAACTTTGGGGGCTGGTTTTGCCAAAATTGAAAACTTTGGGAACCAAAATTACCAAATTATCCAAACTTTGGGGACCAAAACTGCCTTCCGCCCGAACTAAATCAATAAATTTGATTTAATATTTTAATTATTAATTCAATTCAATTCGGATTAATTCAAATGTGAAAACTCAACGTATTGCGATTCAAGGTTTGGGTTAAATTCAAGTTCGATTTCAGGGTTCGAATAGCTAGCCATTAAAATAATATACAATATTATTGGCTCGTGAATAGCTCACGAACCACAATGTGAATCTGAACAAGTTAAAAGAAGTTGAGGATCGATTCATTAAGAAATATAACTCAAAACCAAGTTCAATTCAAAAAAATCGAATTTAAACTCGAGTTTCGACCAAACTAGTTCTCTCTTGTGAACCGACTCACAATCCTTGAACTATTAAAGAACCATTCAATCCTAATGAATTCGAGCTCGAATATATCTCAATTCAATTCAAAAAAATTAAGTTCAAACACGAATCTACTCAAATAACTTAAGAATTGGCTCGATTCGTTATTTTGTCTACATGCCTATTTGATAGTTTGAACCAATGTCTTAAATTTCTGATATACATGTACGAGTTTTGTGTGAGTCGGATCAAATCTAACTTATTTGATTTAACAAAAAAAGAGATATGAAATACCTAAAATTTCGTTGTTCATATTTTTAGAATTAATGATAATATAAATTGAGAATAAATTAAAAATATATATTAATAATTTATTTTTTTTATTATTGATTTAAATCTCTTGAAAAATTTTATATTCCAAAAAGCACCTCGTTGGTGTTTTTTATTTATTATTGAACCCTTTCACCGTACAATGTTGCTATCCAAAAAAGAGATGAAGAAATCCTACTAACCCCTGACCATCACATCCATAGATCTCATTTCATCATCATTTTCTATTCCTCTCCTAATCTTTAAATTTAATCAAATTAACATTAACACACATTTTATTAAGTTATTATATAATAATATTCTTAATTTTTATAAACATAGTCTATTATACTTTAATAATTAATATTAAACAAATTCAACTCTTATCTCTGAGGTCAAACCATTTGATAGGGTTATTAAAATTTATGATAAGTTAAAACATGTTATTATATTTGGTTAAGTAAAAATTTTCATGTTTGAATCATAAAATCTAACCAAAATTACGATGTAGGAACATGTACGGAATATATCTTAAATAAATGAGTACATATATTAAGACTTGACTAAATTATTATTTAATGAAAGATACATTCCTATAAGCATAATTTATATATAGGGACGTAAATTTGGTCCCAATAATTTCATACTCAAAGGATGAAGATACAAAATCGATTCTCATACTTTATAAGTTTTAACAAAACAAATCACCAAACTTTAGTATGTATAGTATATTTGGTCCCCAAAGTTTTCAATTTGAGCAAATGAGGTTATCGGTACTAATCAAATTTCAAAGAATGATTTTGTTTCTTTGAGAATCTGATTTATCAAATATAGCAAATTTGAGGGATCATATCTACCAAAACTTTAAAGTTCGTTCACTAAATATACAAATTATAGGAATAATTTGACAAAGTTTAAGAAGTTGATATTTTCTGTTTGGGTGACGTTTGCCTACGGTCCCCAACTTACGGGATGTGTAAATGATATATCATACAATTTAAGAAATTACAAAAACTGATTTTGTCTATTTGAGAATCTGATTTATCAAATGTAGTAAATTTGAGGGATCATATCTACCAAAACTTTAAAGTCTGTTGACTAAATATACAAATTATAAGAATAATTTGAAAAAGTTTAAGAAGTGATATTTTCCGTTTGTGTGGCGTTTGCCTTTGGCCCCCAACATACGGTGTGTGTAAAGAGCATGTCATCCAAGTTACGAAATTACAAATATGATATATTTTTTGAGCAAAAATATGTATCTGTAACCCTCAAACTTCAATTAAATGCATATAAAACACCTCAAATTTCCAATATTGTTTATTATTGGCACTCTAACGAATTCGTTATTTTATATTTTATGCACAATTCTCGAACATCATGGGTCAATTTTGTATAATATTTCAAAAAGGTCTTATTTGCATACTTTCAGGATCACTCATGATAACGAAAAAACGTTATTCAACTTAATGGAAAACCGAGTACAAGAATATAAAGGGTACAAAACAAACAATATTGATAACTTTAGATGTCATTCTTGTAATTTCATAAGTTTGAGATATACCCATATAATAACTTGGTGATACTTATGCAATTTTTTCTTTTCTTCTATATACAAATAAGACATCTTATATGGAAAAAATGACAATTAAAAATAGTACATTTATGCTTTCCAGAACTGAACTTAAATGTAAGAAACTAACCTTTATCCATTTTGGACTGAAGTTCCACTGCAAAGCAAGACAAATCCAGCAAGAAACAACGTCATGTTATGACTGAAACGGCGCCAAGAATTGCAGTGGCTCAACAGCCAAGAAATCCCCAATAGGGATGATGATTAACGTTACACATCCTTCTTCTTTTGTGTCATGCATGTTTTCATATCGTATCTTATAGATTTAACACTCTCTCCAAAATAGCCACGCAATCATTCTTTTCTATATACTTCCCATTATAAATACCCACTATCCTCTTCTCATTGCCTTGTAGCACCGACCTTTTCTTCTCCAAGTATCAATGGCAGGAAAATGGAGTTCAAATGCTGCGCTTTTTGTCTTTTTGCTTCTGGTTATAAGCTGCTTTGTCACTGGTTAGCCCACTTTAATAACAACCTTCAACGTTTACGTATCTAATGAAATAACACTGTTTTTCATCTTGTCTTAAAGAGTGCAGCAGCAGAGGGGAGAAGCTTGAAGTTCTGCATAGAGAGGTGAATTTGAAGGAACCAAATCTCATTTCTGCATAGATAAACATAACATATATTTAATGTGAGTTAACAGTTACTCTTGGAAGCGAAGAAGATGGCTTTGAAGAAAAGTTATGGTGGAGAGATGAATAAGGACATACCTGAGAGCTTGGAGTTAAGGAGAGTTCCTGCAGGACCTGATCCTTTGCACCATAACGGTCAAAATCCTAAGCCTAGAATTCCCTGAGGTGATTGTTCTGCATCAAGCCAGCCGAGCCCCTTTGTTGTTCTGTTCGAGGCTGTCCCTGGTGCAGTAAAACCAAATGCAATATGTAGATGCATAGCGTTTTTTGACTAGAACTTTGTTAAGGTCTTGTTTTGAAACTGGTAGTCTAATGGGAAGATAAGTTTTTCAACAGATTTGTTTGGCAAGATAACTATTCCTCTCTCAGGCATTTCATCAAACAGTAAAACTGCGTTCTAAAACTCATCTATATGCTCATGCATCCGGTAATCGCATCATTCTTATTACTAAAATGCATAATATAGCCAAACAAATTTCACATGGCTTCCAATACATGAATACAATCGTCGGAAATTGTGCACTACCGGAAAAAAAAGCGCACATAATATTACTCATTTGCAGATTCTTGCATACGCGTATACTATTAAACCGCTTCAAACACGCCCATTCTCACAACACAATGAAGTCAACACAGATATTGGCGTGACTTGTATCATTGACGGAAGAACATCGACCACCTGGATGATCGTAACCGCGGCGGCGATAGACCGTCAAGTTATCCGTTTTAAAATGAGGCCTTCAAAAAAATATGGATCGGTTATTAAATAGAATTGACCCGAGTCCCTCACAAATACATTCTTTTTCAAATCCAATTTTAAAAAATACCTTTATTTTTTAAAAAACATTTTCATAAATATATTTTTCTTAATTATTTAAATTATAAATAATATATTTTTATAATAAATATAAAGATAATAATCTTTTTTATAATTTTAAAAAATACATGACTACTTATTTAAAAAATATATAACATGAAATCAATGTTTTATTATCGAGAAGTATGACAAAAACTAGATGATACCGGTATTTTAACTGGTACCATTCGAGATCAGGTTTTCGGGTAAAACCTGGGGTTTCCCGAATCCGACCTGAAAAAATAAAAGCTATTTTTTTTTAATTTATTTGTTTTTTTAAAAATAAATTTTGATACAAGCCGATATATCGAACATACCGATTCGGAACGGTATATAGGCCTATACCAATGTTTCATGCAATGTTTTCATTTTGATTCGAAATTCGGTGTCGTTCTGAATCGATATGTTCGACATATCAGCCAATACCAAAATTTATTTTCTCAGGTGGTACCAGTTAAAATACCGGTGTCGCCTAGTTTTTGTCGTACTTGTCGATAATAAAACAATGATTTCATTGTATTTATTAAATAAATAGTCATTTATTTTTTAAAATTATAAAAAAGATCATTACCTTTATATTTTTTATAAAAATGTATTATTTATAATTTAAATAATAAAAAAAAATAAAATAAATGTATTTATGAAAGTGTTTAAAAAATAAAAATATTTTTGAAAGTTTGATTTGAAAAAGAATGTATTTATATAAATTCCCCTCCGGACTCCCAATTTAAATAAATAATCCGTCGAGAAATACCTTTACTATCTTCGCATAGAAGTCGTATTGGTGGTATACTAGTCATATCGATACATCGATATTCTAATATATCACTGGTATACCAACGTTATATTGAAAAAATCGCTCGTATCATTCGCGATCAGTACGAGCGGTACCGACCGGTATAACTTCCTTGCTTCTTGGTAATTAAAATATAAATTAAACCACGAATAAACAATAATATGCTCTAAATCTTCAAAAAGTCTTAAAATCGATAATGTTGAAATTATATGACATAAAAATCTTGTTATTGAATTTTGAATTTATTCTAAAGCATGTAAAACAAATATCATAAGATTTGTTCACTCGGAAAACAAGAAAACCGAGGACACCAAGCCAAGAAACATAATCAAAAGTAACCAAGATTACACTAATAAACTAAATCAAAGAATATATCGAATCGATTACTTTGATAGCCTTAAATTTATAACTTCGACTCTTCTCAATTTTTACCATAGTCATCAATAAAAGTTTAGAAAGTTGTCCCACCCTTTAGAACAAACTTCTCTTTTTATATTGTTGAATAACTCTAAATAACACATATCTCAAAATCTCAATGTATAAGTTCATTAATTCAAACATAATCACCTACATGTTACTAAGGTGTGTATATATATATATATATATATTAAGATATCATTCAAGAATGTCTCGGAATTTTAAATATATATATTAAATAATCTTCATATGAATCTAAAACATATAAATTAATATTTCATTCAACAATCTCCTTCTAAATCTTAAACATATATACTAAATAATCTTCTATTAAATCTAAAACATATAAATTAAGTTTTCATTCAAGAAATGGAAGTAGTTCAAATTATGGATCAAATTTATATTTTTAATTTTTTTAGCATTTTAAAATTTCAAAATATATAAATTATATTATATTTATATTCAATTAATTTAAACAAAATTAAGGAACATTAACAAATCAAACTCAATTCGAATAGAAACCTTAATGTTAACCATGGAAACCTGGAAATATCTGAATTTATAGCAACCGGTCCAGAATTTCGTTCATAATAGGTATGATCGTCCGTACAAAAATGTATTTTATTATTTTTTTAAAAAATAGTAAAAATATTAGATTTTTTTATTCTTTTACTATCATACTCTAAAACATGTGATCTGAGACATTGACAATATTTTCATATCGGTTTGAAATCACATATCTGTCCATAACAGTATGAATGGTAGATACCAAATTTTATTTTATTTTTTATAAAAATAATATTTAATTAGTTTTTATTATCAGACCCGCAAAATTGAGGAAATCGATCATAATACCCGGTACCGAACAGTATGAAAAAAAATATCGATACTAAGCGAATTTTGATGTATCGAACGGTATATCGACAATATACCGTCGTCTTATATGAAAATATTAACTTTGTGTGACAAAGTATACCGATTTAAACATCAATGCCTACTGGCCCTACAACATATATAAAATTGGATTTTTATACAATATGAGTAAATGGGCTTATTTTGGTCCAGCCCAATAACATAATATTATGTACCAAATAAATCAAGCCAAATATATTTTTAATAATTGTTGAAATATATCAATGATGTAAAAATAGAAAATGTTTAGTTTATAATAGAAGTGATATCATGAGTAATTGACTTGACCCAAGCCTTTTCATTGTGATTCACTTCTCTTATGGATTGAGCTGCACTCCCCATCCTATTGAACCCTAAATTTCAAGATGATATCGGAGCTTCAGGGTGGGTTTCGAGCTGGTTCGTCCCAGATCTCATAAAAAAAAATGAGAAGAAAAGCGTATTGGACATAGGCGACAAAAATAAATCGACCTATGATTCGAACACTACCGAGCATATTGAAGCAAGTATGAACCGGACCAAAGCCAATTCGATTTGAGGGGGAGTGTTGAAATATATTCTACATCGGATGTGGAAATAGAAAATATCTAGTTTATAAGAGAGTGATATCATGGGTAATTGATTTGACCCAAGTCTTTTCAATGTGATTCACTTCTCTTATGGAATGAGCTGCACTCCCCGGCCCATTGAATCCTAAATTTCAAGAATAATTGTGCATTTTTATCTAATTTAATTTCGACAAATCTCAATTTAAATATAAAATATAAAAAAACATGTGGGCAAGGAAGCAATTTGGACACAAATATCGTGAAATTATAATTTAGAAATCATATGTTTATATTATTATTATGCATGTCATAATGTTATGTCATCTTCATTAACCAAATATTTTGTTGTGTTGTGAGTGTAGTATTCATCAGTCCTTTTTGTTTTCCATTTTCATATTGTATATCATTAGTCTATTGTTTTTACGAACATTAGGCTTCACGATCATTTAGTTGTTCGGCTTTTAGCGAGCACCGCATTCTACTCGAAAAGTTGTAGATTTTCTTACTTTGCCAGATTTTTCATGTTTCATGTTGTTATTCTATTCTCGTTATTTAATATTTTGCAATAGTACGATATCAATCATATGTTCGGTTGGTGCGATGATCGATTATCGTGAGCAAGCTGTTGGGCACTTAATACATGAATGCTGAAAACAAGAATGTGAATACACATCTTAAAGTGTTCATTATGATACAATAATGATACGCATGATTTAAAAATAAAAAAATTAATTATAAACTAAAATATTAATATGTATAGTGTAAGATTATTAATTATTTATGTACTATAAATATATGATATAATTATATGAGTAATTATTGGGTGGATGACATTTAAAGTCCCAAAATTTGTATGACTTAACAAATTTGGTCCCAATATTTCTTAATTTTGGTAAATCTAATCTCCAAAGTTTTTGAATAGCAAAACTACTTCACAAACTTTGAGTTTTTGATAAAACAAGTCTCCATACAAATTTGATGTGTATATGGAAAATTTGATCCCCAAATTTTGGGGACTAGTTGTAACATGTGGATTAAATTTGCAAAATTGAAAAATAGAGATTATTTTCGCTAAAAATTTAAAATATAGGAATTTTAGATGACAAATTAAAGTTTGTGAACTAAATTTGTCGTATCATACAAACTTTGGATACCAAACACGCTATTTTTTGTAATTTATTAAGCTAAATATGTAATAAAAAAATAAAACAATTAAGAGTAAAATTATTAAATTAAATTATTTTAAAATATAATATATATTTATAAGATTGAACACGAGTATTATAGGTTGGATACATGAATGAATTCCCGAAACTATGCAAAACATGAACTTTAAAAAAGACAGAATGTTCCTGCAAAATATTTGTGAGCAATTCGTTATGTGAAAATAACTCTGCTACGATTATGAGAGAGTATTGAAGTCAAGGTTTTAAATATTAATTGTACAAAAATTCAAATTATATATGATCTCGTCTAAAAATATTTAGAGCGTTTGTTTATGATAACTCAATTTATTATATAATTCTGAGTTCAATTATTGTGGGGACGCGAGCGATATACGAGGTTGGACCCACAATGTGTGAGCTTACGTCATCGGGAGAGCGAAGCTCTACCTTGGTTTTCACTATAATAATCGAGAGATACAATTACAATGAATAAATATTGTTAATATGAGCGAAAACGGTATGGAAAGCCATCAAATATGCTCCGCCATGATGAAACTGCTGAAAACTCGCGACTGAGGGGCTGGTCGCGAGTTTTGGTACGAAAACTCGTGAATAGTGAAAACTGCGAAGCGAAAACTCGCGAATGGCGATGCCACGCGAAAACTCGCGAATAGTGATGCCACGCGAAAACTCACGAATGAAGCAGAGTCTCGCGAATAGTGGTTGAAATGGTCATGGTCGCGAGATTTAGTACGAATACTCGTGAATAGTATTGTGCTCGGGTGGAAACTTGCGAATGTGTTGCTAGTCGTGAGATTTCGCGAATCCCCTGGCCGAGCAAAGAGTCGCGAGTTTTTGTTCCAAAACTCGCGACTCGCGACTTTTCGAACGAAAAGTCGCGGATAACAGAGTCTCGCGAATACCAAAATTAATTCTAGCGAGAGACATGCATTGGGAAGTGTGCCTACCGTCAAAACCTTTTTTTGGGGCCTGGGGTCTTGTATTTATAGAAAAATTCGGTCTAATAAGTCAACTTAAGGTCCAAAGCCAATCTTAGTCAAATTAGCCTAACTTACTTAGAAAATATCCAATTAATCCGGAATAAGTGTCATAGCGCCCCGGAACTTCGAGAATACACCCTGGTCGAACACTAATAGCACGTAATGTCGAGAAAATATCCGGGAATATTCTTTACCAATTCATTGTCTCCAAATTCTTAGGAGATAGCAAAAAATATCGCCTTAGGTCGCCAACGAACTTTCCTAGTGCCAAATTACGAAAATACCCCTGACATCATTTCCGACTGAAATAATCCAAAACACCATCAGAATCCTCATACATACGCCCGGGATGCCCAAATTACGAGATTTCCCCCGAAATCACATCGCTTAATAAATATAATAGAAAATCAAAAATACACTTTAACCACGTCAGAGGAACCCCATGTGTATCATAATTACATAAATAAACTCGTGCAATATCAATATGAAATGACTTTACTTTTTACATATTTATTTATACAAATATTGTCTCTAAATGTTGAAGATTATTCTTCTATATACCTTGGTTCCATGGGAAACAAACCATGTATGATTATGAAATTATTAAAACACACAATATCTTTATATTGTAATATAAAAGCTATTATCATCTTACCATCAGTTTATAGCTTATCATGCAATAAATTCTTAAATTCAAAACTACTAAATATTAGTAGTTTATTATTTTATTTTAGAAAAAAGACTGAAATTGTAAAATAAACCAAAAAATATTTTTTATATTATATATAGATAAATAATTTTCGTCATATCGGGTACTCAAAAAATTCAACCCGAACCCATTAAAACCCGTATCAAGTGATATTTCAGAAATATATCAATCCCACCAAAAATTTCCAACATTTCACTAAACATTAGATCGAGATAAATTTTTTTACTGAAATAAAGAGATAAATATCTCACATTAAAAAATAACATAAGAAAATCCAATATATAAGATGACTAGGTAATATTACAATTGATTTAACATGTTTTTAAAATGTCTGATCCATTACTATTATACGTTGGCTTAAACTATACTATAAGACAATTATTTCACATCGAATAAATTGTAATGATGACAATCGCTAATAATTGGTTATTAATAATTTATCAATTCTTTTAATTTGGAATACATAAATCTTATATGTTGACATAAACTATATTTTTTAACAATTTTCTATAATATATTGTATTACTTAGCAAAATTTATCATCATATTCATAATTCATAATAAAATTAATATGAAGCAAATGTAAGAATGTAACATTGTCAATTACACCCTTGTACTTGAACTAGGCATATGATCCTCTGAATCAACCATTCGTGCACCACAAACAATCCTGTCCCTTAGATCTTTAATCACCATGTATCTCTCCATCTCCTCAACATCCTTCTTCCCATTTTGAACCATATCTTGTTTTCTTCCTTTCAATCCCCCCTTCGATTCCTTCTTCCCGATCCATCGAAGACCCTTTCCTAAACCTTCAACATTCCATTCAATAGGATTAAGATCATCTTCTTCTTCGTCTTCATCTACGTTCTCGTCTGTTTTATCTGTTTCTTTAAACAATGTCTCGAGATGAACTACTTGAGTCATATCTTGTTTCCTTCCTTTGAATCCCTTGTTAGATTCATTCTTCCCGATCCATCGAAAACCCTTTCGTAAACCTTCAACATTCCATTCAATGGGATTAAGATCATCTTCTTCTCCGTCTTTGTCTACGTTCTCGTTTGTTTTATCTCTTTCCTTAAGCAATGTCTCAAGATGAACTGTTTGAGCCATATCTTGTTTCCTTTCTTTGAATCCCCCGTTCGACTCCTTATTCCCGATCAATCGAAAACCCTTTTGTAATCTTTCAACATTCCATTCAATAGGATTAAGATCATCTTCTTCTTCGTCTTTGTCTACGTTCTCGTTTGGTTTATCTCTTTCCTTAAGCAATGTCTCAAGATGAACTGTTTGAGCCATATCTTGTTTCCTTTCTTTGAATCCCCCGTTCGACTCCTTATTCCCAATCAATCGAAAACCCTTTTGTAATCCTTCAACATTCCATTCAATAAGATTAAGATCATCTTCTTCTTCGTCTTTGTCTACGTTCTCATTGATGATTTTGGACTTAATAGATAATGTTGTTTAGATATTTGGTTTGTGTTGTAGTTATGGTTGTGGGCTTGATTATGTTGTGAGTAGAGGTTGTACTGGTTATAAGCTTGAGCATTCAATGTTACTGCTCATCATTGTAATATGAAACAGAATATGAATACAGCAACGAAGAAGTTTGCAAAGCATTTCAGAAGAGAAATTAAAGAACAGATAATTACATTGGACACAGAGAAGAAAAAGCTCTGTTTTAAACACATTACATATTTCCTAAAACATGAAAAGAAAGGCAGCGACAGATGACTGGGCTTGTTGTGATGTCATCTTTAAAGACACAGAAACATGATAGAAATGTGCAGCTTCCATTCTCAGCATTGATCTTCTGAAATCGCACTCTCCAAAAAAGATCAATGCTGCTTTTGATTATGTTCTCAGCCCTCGTCCAGTTCTCTCCCGATCCATCGAAAACCCTTTCGTAAACCTTCAACATTCCATTCAATAGGATTAGATCTGCAACAAGATCCAACACTCATCTGTTTTATCTATTTCCTTAAGCAATGTCTCGAGATGAACTGTTTGAGCCATATCTTGTTTCCTTTCTTTGAATCCCCCGTTCGAATCCTTATTCCCGATCAATCGAAAACCCTTTTGTAATCCTTCAACATTCCATTCAATAGGATTAAGATCATCTTCTTCTTCTTCATCGTTCTCGTTTTCTATGTCGTTTTCTTTATCTATTTCCTTCAACAATGTCTCGAGATGAACTATTCGATCATACCTAGGAGAACGAATCTCGTCTTTCTTACACATTAAATACATTTGAAGTTCATTTCTAAGCTTATCAACAACAGCAATCATCTCTTCAAACTGATATTTAGCTTCAGAAAGCTTCATTTGTACACGTTCTTCTCTTATTGCATCTGCAACTTTATACATTTCCCTTTCTTTCTCAACTTCATCTCGAACTTTATCCGATTCCTTCTTCATCGTCTCGACTTTAGCTCGATCTTCACTAATGTTTCTAGCTAAATCATGACACACTTTCTCAAGCATTTTCAAAGCCTTTTTCTCATCCTCAAGCTCTATATTTGAATTCGAAAGAGACCCTTTGATTTCCGTAAGTTCCCGGCTAAGTTTCGAGTTGATTCGCTCCGTTTGTTGTTGCGCTTTCTTCTCTTTTTCGAGCTCTATACTTACTTCATGAACCTTATTTTGCTCTTTTAGCTTCCAATTCATCTTCTCTTCTTCAATCATTTGCTCGGTAGCAGATTGACGATCATGAGTTAAGTTCGTGACGTTAGTTAAAGCTCGATTTAGCTCGAACTTCAGTGCAGAGAAAATCAAAGAAACTGTCGTATTTTGTTGATCGAAATCGCATACTCGATTCATCACTTTGAGAAGCTCCTTTGAAGTTATAATGCTATTGTACACATCTCTAAGACTCTTATTTGCAATACTCATTTCTCTGCATGTATTTCTCTTCTGAAATAAAAAGATATAAAAATTCATGATTTAATAAACTCTACTATTAATACTATTTCTTTTTAATAAATAATATTGATTTTATTATAAAATATGATCGTTTAATACGCATATAAGTTGTTTGGATCCCATTACAAAGAACATGGCATGTTCTTTCTTACACTATTGGAACTTTGGAATTTATCATCATTCAAATAAGATAGCAACAAAAAATTAATTAAGACACATAAAAAAATTTGTAGAAGTGGACAAAGTACCAGCCGGGTTCTGCCTCAATAATTTTAATATAATAAAAAATAAAAATAAATGCTTTAGTAGGTATATGATTTTTTATAATTAAAAAAGCTATTAAATGATAATTTTATTGGGTTTCATGAGTTTATCCTAAAAGTTGCTAGCAATCAAAAGTAACTTTTTAAATTGTTATTCAGTAATAAATCTCAAATAAAAAAATATATTACTTGAAATAATGTATGGATTACTAGCTTGAAAAATAATAGATTTTTGTATTATTAAATCTAAAGATTGTATTATAAATTGCAATTTTAACAAATTAATAGATATTTGAAAACATGACAATAAATTGTAATTTATTAAAATGAAAATATGTAGAGATACCAGATCATGCTCAGATTGTATCAGCTGGAGTGATCCATAACCATTTGGTATCATTCTACTATTCTCAAGATCCATTCGCTAAAAACCGAAAAATATGAAAATTGTATCACATCGGAAATGAGATATGGTTTGGTTTGTAAAAAGTGTTGAGTATCATATTAATTGATTTGCTCAAGTCTTTTACGGTATGGTAGCCCTCTTATACATTATATGTGAGCACACTCCCTACATGAGATTAATCGATTCTATAAATTTAACATGATATTGGAGTGTTGAAATTAAACACACTCCCTACAAAATATGTTTAAAAAATCATGAGTTACCTTGTAGGGGATTAGTCCATCTAAATAAAATTGATCGGTGGTAATATATCGATTTGAATTATCAAATCCAATTTCTTAGGTGATTGAACTTGAGGGAGTATGTTCAAATATGACAATTATAAAATTGATCGGTGGTAATCTACCTTATTAATTGATTTGTTAAGTTTTTTATGATATGATATATTTCATTTAAACATTAAATTCAAATACACTCCCCCACATGGGATTGATTCGACTCTAGAATCTAATATGATATTAGAGCGGATTTAGAAAATTTTGAATGATCTTTCATGGGATTACTCAATGTTTAATGAAATGATCAATTGATATTTGAATTATCAAATTCAACTTGCTATGTGATTGAACTTAAGTGAAGTATATTCTACCATAATAATTGACGCGATTTCTATCCTTTTATACGTTATTATAATGCATATCTAGTTAAGATTTACGTCGAAAAAACGATACCTTAGAAAAGAGATGAGATTTCCCAAGAACCATTGTTTGATCTTCTTCTTTACATTCATGAAAACCAGTCATTTCCCATAGATTTGCAGCAAGTTTTCTAGCAGAAACAAAACTTTCCTTACTCCATTCACTATCATCATCATCATCATCATCACAAATTACAGACAATGCTTTATCGTCCATCGGAGAACTGAGTTTCTTCAACGGCGGAGCTACGGCGGTCTTTCTTCCGATCAAAACGCAGCGTTTCAATGGGTAAGTTTTAACGAAAGACGATGAAGATGAAGAACCCCTCTTTCTAACTTTATTCTTTCTGGCCTGAAGATTCATATTTTTGTAACGCGATCAAAAATCAACAGATCTGAAGTGGACAGGCAGATTGAAGAGAAGGGAAGAAGAAGGCACCCGGCAAAGAAAATCAATTCAAAATTTATACAGTTTAAGGTTTTACTGTCTGTGGATCACTTGCATGCCACGTCACAATCCCTACGCCCACAAGTTTTTAATATATATATATCAAAGTATATAAATAAATAAAAATTACAATAATATATTCTAATCAAATAATAATATAGACACTTTAAGGTTTTAATGAAAATGGGATATTATTATGTAAAAATTACAATAATCTATTTTATCGTTTAAATTTTTTTTGAGAATGTATTCAGAGTATAACCTAAGTGCGTGTTGTAATTGCATTCTCGGAATACATTGTCATTTTTAAAATATTATTAGAAATAATATTGATTTTATTCCTAATAAAATATCGTTTAAAATGATTATAATTCTTCATTTTGAATTCATGTAATGCATTTTAAAAAATCTTTGATCAAACTACCATTCTGACAGAATCTCTTATTTCTATGGATGTTCACTATTCGATAAAAACCGAATACCGAAATGTTTATGGAATTTTTTACCGAACCGATATCGAATTATAAAATTCGGTATTTAGGTAAATACCGAAACCGAACCGAAACAATTAGGTATTTACCGAACCGAATCGAACCGAAAAAATTCGGTTCGCTATTTGGTAGGTAACCTTTTCACTTATTCGGTAATTGAAATTCGGTTCGTTATTTACCGAATGAATACCCCTATTTTATTTCTAATTAAATAAATCTTGTTTTCTATAAATATAAGGGCAAAATAATACTTTAGTATTCAAAATACATTCTTATAATCATTTTTTACATAACATCATTTTTATTTCATTATTCATTATTTATCATACAGAACACTTAAACATATTCATATCCTACAAATATATTATGGCAATTCATTATGACAGCATATTTACATTCTCATAATACCGATTTTATAAATCGGAATAGGTTCGGTAAAATAAATTGGTAAACGGTTCATTATTCGATTTTTAACAAAAAGTGAACACCCCTAGAAACAAGGGATTCAGGCAGAAGGGTAGTTTGATCAGAGTTTTTTAAAAATGCATTCCAAGAATTCAAAATGAGATATTCATGTCCTTTTGCGTTAAAGAAGGAAACGCATAACGCGTTTTAAAAATGGATTGTCAGAATGAGAATGAAAACATTAGGGTATTATGTAAACGAATGCAAAATATATTTTAAAAATGACAATGAATTATAACAATACTATCATCAAATGCACTTACACTGTAGTGCAAATTGTTAAAATGCATAATACATTTTTAATTGATAATGAGAATTAAAATTTCTAATAGCACAAGTTTTAAAAATATATTATACATTTAGAGAATGTATAATCTGTTTTAGAAATTGATGTAGAACACTATCTAAAAGGATAATAAAGTTATTTTTTACTCGAATGCATTATCCATATAATTTTATACATAAAAATCATTTTCATGCAATTTAATTTATCAATTACATAATCCTGCATACATTATAGATCTATAATCATATTATGAAAACATATTTCAAAATTGCATTCTAATTTTTAAAATACATATAAAACATACCCTAAGCGTTTTTTCGCAACCATTGAATAGTGCAACTATGCGACTTGGGATTGTTAATATTTTAAAATTAATTGTTTTATGGGATGCATTTAAATTTTATGCAATCCAATAGACTATTGAATGTTATCAAAAATAGAAGGTTCGATTGGAACGCTCTTATCAGATATTCGTTTTTTAGATGTTACATTTTAAGAATAAGTAATCACGAAAACCAATCACGAAAAACCCGACAATTCAGATCCATGGATGTATGCTAGGTAGAGAGCCCCTGTTCTTCTATGAGTCCAAAAATAGGCTGCGGTTTTGGGATCCCCGATTCTTTTATAAGTCTCAATGTAGGCTCCTCATTTTTTTTTGATGAGATTCTCATTTATATTCACTTTTCTCAGCATGTCGATAGAATGAATACATCGGAAAATAACATTTCTCACACTTTTGATTTGGCCAACGAGTTCTTGCGGGAATTAAGTTATTGGTAAGTTCTAGGACTTTCTCGACTTAGTCAGAGCTATCACTAGTCCAAACCAGTCCAAAACCCCCACCGTCCAAGACTAACTCATATCCATGTGTGAAATAATATAATTCCTATAAAAGCATACGCCATTATCTGTTGAGAATTCGTTACCGATTGCGAGATTTGTCGCCTGCGTATTCCTCGTCGGGATAGAGACCTCAATGGGTAAATCCACAAATCGTTCCCCACGGACGGCGCCAAACTGTTGTGGTTCATTTTTAGGGGTACCAACAGTCATCGGATTCTGAAAACCGGTTTTATTTGTTGTTTGTGGAGACAACTTGAAATACATAAATAGAAAGAACATAAACGATTTTAGCGTGGAAAAACTCCTTAAGAAAGAGGAAAAAAATCACGTTGCCGAGAGGAGAATCTCCACAGCGAATTCATTAATAAATCAGGGGAAAATGTACAAGAGGAATAAGAACAACGAAAATGAAATTACAACAGGTTAGTGTTACAGAAATTGGCCTTCAAAGTGTCCTCTTGAGCTTATCTTTTTGCTCTATATTCATATAGGGGGAGATGCGTGTAATCCAAGTCCTGTAACTACCTCTGACAAGGTTGTTGGAGGTTGTTTTCACATGCTGGAAAACGTGGTTGAGCCCGAGGCGTGGAACGCATGCTGATGGATCAACATCTAGTCTGCCGGATCCTAAGCTGTTTGATGGGACCTAAGCTGTCTGCTGTGACCGAAGCTAACTACTTGGCCCTAAGCTGTCTTCCGTGACCGAAGCTATCTGTTTGGCCCTAAGCTGTCTTCCGGGACCAATCCTATCTTTTGGAACCTAAGCTGTCTGTTGGGACTGAAGCTATACTTGGTAATTTCAGTTATTGAATCATTGATTGAGGCTGACCACATTCCTCTTGGTTTAGAACTCATCCTTAGTCCCGGTTTAATGGTTCTCGACAAGAACACATCTTTGGTACCCGATTTAAGGATTCTCAACAATTTATAATATATTTATATAATAATTTTATCCATAATATTATGATTGTTATGTGTTATTTGTGCAAAAGCGATCGTTTTATTGATTTATAGGTTTAATCGATTTGATTAAATGATTTCAATAACCGAAACAGAACTAAATATCTATCAGATTTATTAGCTTTCGGTTATCGGGTTAGTATTTACATAAAAAATATGTTATACAAAAAAATATATGTGTCGGATATTGTTGTAGGAATGAAAGAAAAGTTATTTATAAAAGTATTGATATTAATATTAAAAATTAAGAATGATATTGTGTGAAGGGAAAAAGTAGATGTGGAGAGAGAAAAATATTCTTTCCATGACAAGGATTTGGATGCTATTAATGAGTACATAAATATATCAAACAAGATGACAAATACATCTTGAAAAATAATTATTGCAGCATAAAATAAAATAAAAAAATGAATAAATGATGAGGGCTTCAGAACCCATACTCCATTAGGATGAGATCCAATCTTATCTCCATAATTTCTATTTTTTTCAATATCTCCATATAACACAACAAATATGATAAATACAATAAATAATGCCATGAAAATGACCAAGATTATTAACTTGTCTTGTCTATATGCTTTTCTTCTTTTTTTCAAATTCAAAAACATTTCGTATTCCTTCTCGGGCTCTCCGCCGCCGTTGCACCGCCGCCCTTCCATCGCTTCTGCGGTAGCTTTTAGACAATCCTTCCCCGTCAAAATCTTTTCCTCAATGTCTAGAAATTGTAAGCACACTTGCCGTAACCGAAAATTACGGTGGTTTTCGTGGCGGCACGTGACAGTCACGACATACTCCACCACGTTATATTCATCCGCCTGACTTGCCACCATGGTGGCGTATCGTAACTGAATGTCGGAGTTAGCTCGTGAAGACACACGCCGTTCACCCACGGCTTTATGACTGGCGACGTTGACTGCTCTTCTTGTAAATGGGTCGATCAAAATGCAGTTCAAACTCAGGCGTTCTTTCACACCGGAGAAAGTCTCCGACGGTAGAATCAAACTCGCCGAAGACTCGTTCGGATCAAAGAATTCGATTATAAAGGGACTATTAAGAAACAAGGAAGGAGCAGTCTCTGTTTCCAAAACCTTTGAAAAAATTAAATTCCCATCAAACTGAATATCCACGGCGAATAAAATTTCTTCCGTTGCCGTCACCGCCCCTGGTTTTCTCACCCGAACCACCGGAAAAGCATCGGAGTAAAAAGACCGGTAACCAAATTGAAATTCCGAAATAACGGCGGCCAATCGTCCGTCAGCAGTTGAATTCCACGTCGAGTTACAAATCCGACGCCATAAATCATCGTAATCACAAACAGAACGCAGCTCCGTCGACACGCATGTGACGGCTGCAAGAGTCAAACTGTCTACCCGATTGAGGATTTGAGTCCGAATGATCTCCCATGGTACGGTAGCGAATATTGTTCGACCGTCTTGCTCCGCCGCATGTCATTAATATTCAGCAAAAAAGACATGTTCACCGACTTTAATTGTCGGATCAAATGGATGTTAAGAAAATAGAACGTAAATAAAGAAAAGTAAATATCACAAAAGTGGAACCTTAAAATCGTGAAAAACTATGTGATCGATGGTCATAAACTCACTATAACAAAAAGAATTTGGTACATATGTTATGGTATTGATAGATTGATTGATACAATTGTATTCATAAGATTCACAATTTATAGAGTTTTGATTATTATATAATCCATGAAATATTCTATATAATATTCAATTTTCATATATTTGATTGAATCTTTCATATATATAATTAACAAGATATATTTATATATATATTACTATCAAAATATAATAAATATATATTTCAATATCTTATTATATATATACAAGCGAGTGAAAATATAACATAAAGTGATAGTTTGGATCTAGCAATGGGAGCGATCATGAGATATAATCGATCGGATTGAAATTGAATGGAAATTTGACACTCTAAAAAAATTCATTCTTTATACAACATAAAAATATATGAAAAGATATATTATGATATTTGATTCTATCTTCTAGTTAATTTTTAATCCATCAAACTATATAAAAATATGATATCATAGTTCCAAAAGTATCATATGCATCAAATTTCATATATTTTTTGTGTTACTGATATTTATCGATGACATTTTTTTTAAGTTTTAACGTTAAATTTTGAATTTTTTTTATTTATATTTAATTTCATCCCTTTACATCGAAGCATGATAATTCTCAATTTTTTGTACATTTTTTAGAAGTAAATGTTGCAAATTTCATACCCAATTTTGGATATCGGACAAATTTATGATTTTTACGAACTTTATAATTTTAATTTCAAAAATGTTGCAAATTTCATAGTCGAAGGACTCGATGGCGTATATTACCAACTGAACGAAACCTAACATGAAACGTAATGTTGATCGATTTGATTGGTACCATCGATAGATCAATGATACTGATCGAACGATTGTAATGAATATACTTGACAGCAGTCAAATTTGACTTGGATCAAGATTCAAACTTCTCCAATGAGAAATGACATTTCTTAGTTAACCCAGAAAATATATGTAATAAAATATTGAAATATATTTTTTTGATTATATATATGGATATATCTATATTGTTGATTATATAAATGAAAACTTATTGATTTATCCATCAATCAATAATGATTTATTCATCAATCAGTAGATATATGCTCTTAATGATTTATTCATTTATCCGATTGAAGTACTGGTGCTGCCCGGTTTTATCCATATCGATCGTTATGAAAAATTAGGATATGATATAATTACAATTTAAGAAATAACTAATTTACCTTTTAACCTTTATTGATTTTAATATACTTATATTTAGTAGTTTATAGTATATTAATATTTGTATTTTAATCACCACATGATAATGGACTTATTTGGTACAACGGTGGAAAAGTATGGTAGGATATGATGAGATAAATTGTGGTGAATTGAATGCAATTTTTGTAACATGATTTTAAAAATGGTTTTGTAAAATATAACAGTGTAATGAACACGATTTTAGTAAAAATTCATATTTACTCTTAAAACAATAAATATAATTTATTCAGACCAATCAATTTATATTTCATAACATTCAGAATTGCATCAATTTCACATCAATGTTAAATTATAAATAAAATCGATATTTCTTGAATTATATACGAAAAACCAAAAATCATATTTACATAATTGAAAATTAGAAAATATAAGATAATCTCGCCTGAAAGATCTTTCAAAACGAGATATTATGTCGTAATGAGATAAATACAATATTTTCATACTAATTAGAACTATTAATCGGTACCAAAATTTTAAAATAATAATATTTGTTTTCTTACAAATTAAAATAGTAATATTTTATTAGGGTTGGACGAAAACTCGGGATCCGACCTAAAACGTGATAACAAATAGTACCGATCGGTATAACGATTGATATAAACCATGTGATAAATGTGATTGATTGAAAACACTAAGTAATATGTAAGATTAATAAGAGTATTTTAGTCTTTCACACAATCGTGTTGGAATGACAGTTGCTATTAGCAGCGGTGGCGAAAACACAAAAAATAAAGTTGAACGCAACGCGATTTGTTTTATGTTTTGAAAAATCACGTTTGACAAAAGTGCGTCCAACTCACTTTACTTTTCACCACTATCCAAAAACAAACCCAATTTAATTTAACCAAATTTATTTAAATATTTATAATAATTGTATCCGACTATATATTTAACTCAACTCACTACATAAGCACATATCTAAGGCTATATGTAACATTGTCGTGTCCAAAATCATTTTTACTGTACAAATCTCTCTACACATCACAATTCTCTCACATCCAAATTTTATTCTCTTTCCACTATAAAACATCTCACTTATCCATATCATTTTTTATTTCTCTTTCATCCACGTCATCTTATTTCTCCAAATTTCATTTAATTTTTTCTATCTCATCATATTTATTTATTATTCAATTTATCAATAAATATTACTTTTTAATTTTAATATTTTAAATAATTGCGATGATCTCGAATATTAAACATTATTTTTTTATATTTTATATTGTTTTATGTATTATATTTCAATATTTCGATTGTATTTATTTTCATTGCTTCGTGCTCATTTTGAATTCGATTTCGAAAAGATCTAATTTTACCTAAAATTACATATTTATATTATCAAAATAAAATTATAAATGTTATAATATTTATATTAATATATTTATCATTAAATTATTAAATGTTATATTTTAAATAAATTTTGTAAAAAATAGATGAACAGTTTTTCGAGGACAAAAGACACCAAGCCCTTGTATGCGAAAAGTAATATTCCAAATAGATATGGACGCCTATGTAACCATGAGCCTCCACATGCCGTAGAGAGGGACGGACAATGTCGTATTCATACAGCCTTGTCCGTTGTTACACGTAGCCTAAGGCATCATTCAAATTCCAAATTTCCAAACTAAATATCTTTTTAAAACCATTACACAATTAAGCATCTTTCATTATTTTATTGATATATCTATTAATTGTTTATAAGTTAAATCTATTATTAAAAAATAAAAAATTTAAGGAGTTAATTGCAATTTTTCAAAATATTATAAAGTAAACTTATTTTGTAACACAAATATAGACATGAATTCGATTGAAACGACCCGATTACGTGATCTTTAGTCAGGTTAATTGAGTTCGGGTTTTGTAAGGGTTCAAATTAAAATGAATATTGGGTTGTTTGGTTTAGTTTTTCAAAATCACTGTGATGTGTGGTGATCGTAGCGTGCGCTGAGATGACCGTGATAATTATGATTGGGATTTAGAAAATTGTTTGCAAAAACTACTTTGATTGTATCGTCATTTTAATAAAATGTATATTTTAACATTTATATTAATATATTTATTATATATGAATATAAGTCAAATAAAAACAATCGAACTCTGAAATTTTCAACAAAAATAAAAAATAGGAAGAACAACCGAAATGAAAACATCAGAAGAATAAAACGAAAAGAAATTCATACAATCGAATATGTATCTTACAAGAAGAAACCTAAAAATATAGAACCACAATTTTGGTTTGGTTTTAAATTAATTAATTGAATTTTGAAGAGTAATTTTGAAAATATATCGGGTTTTAATTTCTCGATCTAATACAGACATGAACACGATTAATCGGATTCATATTGACGTAATCGGTTCGGGTCATGGTAGCTACAAAATAAATTTACTTTTTTAATATTTTGAAAAATTGCAATTAACTCTTTTGACTTTTTATTTTTTAATAATTGATTTAATTTATATACAATTAATAGATATATTAATAAAATAATAAAAAATATTTAATTATGTATTGGTTTTAAAAGGAGACTTAGTTTGATAATTTGGAACTTGAATAATGTGTATTTTAGAAATTCTCCATTTCATTCATGTCATCGTATGATTGTCTATGCCCCAAAAGTTTTGGGCCAAAATTGAAATATCCTTATACCCAATGTTTGAATTCGGGCATATCAGTCTTGATCGATACATTGATGTACCATCGATATACCGGATTTATCGACTATATATCGGTTAACCAAAATTCCGATGAATACCGGTAAAAACGAAATTTGGTCTAAAATTAAAATACTCTTATAGCTCTTCTGCAATGCAATTATCCTATATATACTGAAGAAATATCTTATAAAATTGGACACTCTGGCTACAATTTCAAAAAGCACAAATACGGCAAAATTGGATAGCAATTAATGTAAATTTGTTAGTCACGTAAATAGATGTGACCATGCATCAACCCAATCCGTTCATTTGGACCATCTCGTGGGTCAGTCCAATTAAAAAATAGTTATATGTTATGTGGATTAAATAAACTCGTGATGCGTAGCTGGTCAACTGGCTGTGGGCTACGGGTTAGAATGAGCCAAATATTTGTTAATCCGTTGGGTTGACGCATGGGTTGGTCTATCGACCCATGAAATAAATATATATTTAGGATTTGTTCCTTGTACTCATTTGATTATTTTTCAATTTCGTTTTTTCACACCCAAACCGCAATAGGTTTGTGTTTTATGTTAGTAACATAAAATCCTTAAGTACTTTCGATTTCTCACACTCTAAAGATCGTAATTCGTTGTTTTAGTTTTATATTGAGTTTGCTAGTATATATTATATTTGGTTAGTAAATATAATTTGTATTCTAAACTATGATTCAAATTACTTCATTTATTCATATTTTGAATTAAAATTAAATTTTCAGAATGCTTATTTAGAAAAAACCGTGAATACACTTAGGTCAACTCATGGGCCGAACAACCCGATCGTGTTGAAATTTTTCACAACCCATTGGATCAACTCATATAGTTGTTGGGTTTGATGGTTTGATCCAACAACCCGTTGGATCTAACTCACGGCCATCTCTACACTTAAAATGCAGCTGGAAAAGTTAAAAAAGGGCGATGCTTAGATATGGTCCCCATAGTTTATGAGTTATGACAAATTGAGTCTTCATAGTTTTGAAAATTTGGTAATTTTGAACCCCA
>RWGZ01000991.1:73065-83170 GCA_009725065.1 Utricularia reniformis
ATTGATGAGCCAGTTTGTGATTGCGCGTCGCATGATGGGAGAGGTTTGTAATAAGATCGGCCATTGTTACTTGCTCTTTGTTGAATCCGTATCTTATCTGTTTTTTCGTGGTTTTTTTTTGCTTTTCTTTCAGATGGAGTGGACATTTGTGGAGATGAGCACCGCAGCTGCAGTTGGGGAATACTGCATGCTTAGACATTCGGAGCTCGACAGTCCGGATATAATTGAGGAGCAGACGAAGAAGGCCGCAAAAAAATTGATACAGAATCAGCGGGAAAAGCATGCCCAAGAGATGGCGGCGCTCCGGGAAGAGCATAACAAGGCGATCGAAGCCCTAATTCGGGTTCATCGCAGTGAATTAACGGAGTGTGCGGCGTTTCACATTGGGAAAAGGCATGCTCTTGAGCAATCCATCGACACCCTCAAGACGAACGAAAAATATGCTCAAGACAAGCTGAAGGAGGTTAGGGTTGAGACCGAAGACAAGCTGAAAAAGGCCAAAGATGCCAATACTGCTAATAAGAAGGCTCTCGGGAAGGTCCTGGAGGAGAATAAAGAACTGAAATCAAAGAATGAATCCCTCCAGTCTACCATAGATAGTCTTCGGGCTCGGGCTGCTAGGTTGCCGTCCCAGATCAACGACTCTTTTCGGAAACTGATATGGGAGTATACAGTGCACTCCCCGACTTTCCGAAACCTGGAGGCTCTAGCTAATGCGACGTCGTCTGCTCTATATTTCTTTAGAGGGAGTGTCCAGACTCAGAGAATCTTGGGCATATCCCCAACCCCCGAAGAGAGAGGAAGACTTGATCCCAGTCTGTCCAGGAAGTTCGAGCCTGTGGATGCGGAGGACAAATTAGACTGCTCAGGGGATCCGTTAGGGGTGCTCCACTTCAATTTTGAGGAGGACTTGCACCAGCAGCTTTATTCGGAGGAGATCAAAATACCCGAAGAGGGTCCATTGCCGGATGCATTTCGAAGATTGGCCACATTATTCCCGGAACCGGTGGGCTTCCTCGTGGGAGATCTTCTAAAAGATGAGGAGGTGATGGGTCAACGTGACCCTCCATTATACATTCCCGCTAGTGTGATAGGAGCTCGGGAACGCTATGAGGTCGAGATGGCGAGTTTTGTCCCCGAGAAGTTGACCACTGCGACAAATAAAGAAAATGAGGTTGATCCTCCCTCATCGACTATTAAGCTGGTAAGAAAGCGCCACAGCGGTCCCGGTGAAGGTTCGAGTTCCAAGAAGAAGAAGAAATAAACTTCTATATACTCAAATTTCTTCACTTTTGTAGTCTCTCCGCGTTTTTGTATTCCCTATATATATAACATTTGATTCTCTGTTTTCTTTTTAACTTTCAAATTCCGTCATGTTCTTCACGAGAAATATACTTCCGAGATAACAAGAATCTGCCTGAATCGCAGGCAGGAATGCTCAATAATAACACATATAATAAGTCCCCAGTATAGTGGGGCTTGAATGAGTCCGCGATAACTCTAAGGCGAACGTCTCTTTAAAATGAGTAGATACTCAAAATAAGTCTACCGCTCTACCTTCACCAATATATCTTCACCACCGTTATATACTTACACCCGGGGCCATCGCACACTCGCCACCGGTATTTACTTGCACCGGGGCCATCACGCACTCGCCGCCGGTATATACTTGCACTCGGGGCCATCACATACTCGTCATCGATATACACTTGCAACCGGGGTTATCACACTCTCGCCGCCGGTATATCCTTGCACCCGGGGCCATCACACACTCGCCGCAGTATATACTTGCACCCGGGGCCATCACACACTCGCCACCGGTATAACTTGCACCCGGGGACATCACGCACTCGCCGCCGTTATATACTTGCACCCGGGGACATCACACACTCGCCACCGGTATATACTTGCACCCGGGGCTATCACACTCTCGCCACCGGTATACACTTGCACCCGGGGCCATCACACTCTCGACCCGTCCATAAGACGGAGTCATTCGGCCCACCCATAAGACGGTGCAATAGCATTCTCGACCCGTCCATAAGACGGAGTCATTGACCCGTCCATAAGACGATGCCATATGGAAATGGACCAGCCTCCCACGAGGGCGCGACCCTCGCCGGCGTGTCATGGAGGAGTCAGGTATATACTTGCATCCTGATTTGCCACGGAAATATGCTCGGTTCTAAGCCGGCTAAATCACAACAAAATGGCCTTTAACATATTCCAACAGTCATTATGTAGAGACGGTTCTACCGCGGACAGGAAGACTCATCAGGTCCAAAATATTTTGACACAGTATTTAATTTGACGAATTTGAAAATGATCGACTATAAGACAGGTGGTGCATTGCGTTTCTAATCTAACTTATTTAATTTATTCCATCCTCCTTCGTAATAAAACGCAATGGACCTACTCCTACCTTACCAGTTCCCTAGTCGATTGAATTCATGTCGCCAAAAAAGATACTTAAAAAATTAGAATATGATCACAAAAAAGAGGGGAAATTTTTATTTTCAAAAAGATCGATGAGTCACGTCTATACATAATACTTGCGCAAATTGGAAATATGTCAAGTCCGTGGCAGCTCCTCCCCGCTCATATTTGCGAATTTGTACGTTCCTTCCTTCACTACAGCTGTTACTCTGAACAGTCCTTCCCACTTTCGATCCAACTTGCCAACATGCTTCGAGACTTCCACTTTCTTAAGAATCAAGTCTCCAACTTTTAACAACATAGGTCGAACGCCTTTGTCGTGCTTCTTAGCCATCCACCTTTTACATACCGCCATTCGTATCGCAGCTCTATCACGGAAATCATCAACACAGTGAAGGTCCAACTTTCTCATATCCTCATTCAACACCTCGTCATAAGCGATAACTCTTTCTGATAAAATGATCACTTCTACCGAAGACACGGCCTCAGAGCCATATACTAAAGAGAATGGGCTGAACCCGGTAGTGGTCCTCGGTGATGTCCGATATGCCCACATCACATTATACAACTCATCCACCCAAGAGCCTTTGGATTCATCTATTCGTGTCTTCAGCTGTTGCAGGATAATACGGTTAAAAACCTCAGTAAGTCCGTTCGTTTCTGGGTGTGCCACGGAAGTAAACCGATGTTCGATTCCATAACTCTCACACCATTCATGAACCCTCTTTCCATCAAATTGCATTCCGTTATCTGATACCAAAATCCTGGGAATTCCGATCGACATACGATATATCTCCAAAGGAAACTGATAACTTCATGTTCCCGGACTCGCGATACAACCTCAATCTCTATCCACTTAGAAAAATATTCAACAGTCACGATACATAATTTCTTTTGGCTAGGTGCCTTCCGAAATGGTCCTAAAATATCGATGCCCCACATATCGAAAGGACATGTTGTCGGCAGAGGCTTCATACTAGCTCTTGGTACATGATGTACGTTCGAATGGAACTGACAAGCAGAACAAGCCCGAACAAAATTCACACAATCTTTTACCAGCGTTGGCAAAAAAAACCGGCCCTCTTAACCTTGTTTGCTAAGGATCGACCTGCTGAATGATCACCACAGTCCACAGCGTGAACTTCTTCTATAACGGCCTTTGCCTGTACTGGGGACAAACATCGAACATATGAGCCTCCGAAATTCTTCTTATACAGCTTATCATCCACATAGACAAAATTCGTAGCTCTTTGCATAGTCCTTCGAGCCTCACCATCGTCGGTGGGAAATTCCCTCCTGATTAAATAATTTACGATAGTATCATTCCAAGATGGTTCGTCGGTTACGGCATCCAATAAAAACCACGTCTCATTCGAAAGTTCCAAATTAGCCACCTCGGCTGTCTGTTTCTCCGCAGGACTGATAGAGGGCTGGTAATGGATCACATTTGTTATCTTTGACTCATCCGAGAGTTCTAAAATTGTCGCCGCCTTTGCAAGACCGTCTGCAAGAGTGTTTTCCTCCCTTGGGATATAGGTAAGCGTAAATATCTTAAGATTTTTAGCCGCCTCTTTCAGCTTTTCTAAATACCTCAATAAATGGTTCCCGTCGGTGGTGTAAGTATCTCCGAACTGGTTCACCACTAATTGCGAATCAGAATGAGCATGCAAACGGACGATTCCAATTTCCACTGCTAAATTAATGCCAAATATTAAGGCTTCGTACTCGGCTACGTTGTTAGTCGCGGGAAAGCGCAACTTCACAGCATACTCATGTTCTTCACCAGACTTTCTTTCTTTAAAATAAACGCTGATACCGGCTCGCCCGGCAGAAACTGATCCATCCACAAAGGCATCCCAATACTCCTGAATCCCCAACTCTTCCGACCGAGTCATCTCCACTATGAAATCCACTAACACCTGGGCCTTTAATGCTCGCCTGGAGATATACTCAATTTGATACAGCCCTAACTCGATATTCCACTTTGCTAGTCTGCCAGAGGCATCAATCTTTGATAACACGCTTCGGATAGGTTGATCTGTCAAAACTGCAATATGATGTCCTTGGAAATAGTGTCTTAATTTCCGCGAAGTGACTATCGGAGCTAATATGAACTTCTCTAGGTCTGTATATCGGGAATCCGCTCCCTGCAATTTCCTGCTCACATAATATATCGGTCAATGTTCCTTATCGCTAAGTCTGACCAATGCGGCGCTCACTGCCTCTTTTGTCACTGCCAAATATAAACTCAACGGTTCCCCCGGAGATAGAGGAGACATAAACGGTGGTTTACTCAGATTGTATTTCAAACTCTCAAAAACCCTGCTACATTCGTCGTCCCAATACAAAAGATTCGTCTTACGCAAAACCTTAAAAAACGGCAAACTTCTCTCTGCAGATCGCGAAATGAAGCGATTCAATGAGGCTAATCTCCCAGTTAGCCTTTGAACTTCCCTAACAGTCGTCGGAGAGGTCATTTCCTGGATAGATGTTATCTTGTCAGGATTCATCTCAATTCCTCTCTCAGATACCATAAAGCCGAGGAACTTGCCTCCTTTCACACAAAACGCACACTTAAACGGATTCAATTTCATTCTATACTTTCTCAGTACCCCAAAACAATCATTCAAATACTGGATGTGGTTATCCCAATGTTTACTCTTTATCAATATATCGTCGATATAAACCTCCAAAGATTTTCCGATCATATCTTTGAACATCGAATTCATTAAACGTTGATAGGTGGCCCCATCATTTTTCAACCCGAATGGCATAACTCTATAGCAAAAAATTTCTTTATTTGTCATAAACGAAGTAAACAACTTGTCCTCACAATGCATAAAAATTTGATTATATCCCTTAAAAACATCTAACATACTAAGGAATTCAAAGCCACAAGCCGCATCCACCATCATGTCTATGGCCGGCAACGGATACGGATCCTTCGGGCATACTTTATTCAAATTAGTAAAATCAATGCATACTCTCCAGCTATCATTCGATTTTGAGACCACCACTGGATTCGCGACTCAATCCGGGTATCTAACATGCTCTATGAATCCTGCCTGCAACAAACTTTCCACCTCCTCATCAATCGTCTTCTCTTTCTCAGGGGAAAACTTCCTCTTCTTCTGATGAACTGGTCGCACATATGGGTTAACATTGAGTTTATGAGAACAGACTTGGGGATCAACCCCCACATAATCCTGATAAGACCAAGTAAAAACATCTACGTTACTTTGCAAAAAAAAACCTCATTCTCAACCTCTGGTGACAATTCAGAACCGATTGTCACTGTCTTTTCCAGATTACCGGGGAATAAAGGCACTGTCTTAATTCCCATAGGCTCTATCTTCATATCATTCTCTTTAAACTTTCTAAGAGACGGTCCGTCATTTGCATCTATAACTCATTCGAATGAGAATTCCACCATGCAAACGGGCATCTTTATCTTTGATCCCTCCATACCACTCATGCACATTACAATATAACAGAAGCGCGCCAGCTCTTGATCACCCTTCATCTTCCCAACACCTAACGGTGTGGGAAACTTCATCATCAAATGTGGTTGAGATACCACAGCTCCAAATAGGTTCAAACAACTTCTCCCAAAAATTGCATTATAGGGGAGTATAGGGAGGTCCACCACCACAAACTCCACCATCAAGGTCCTTGATATTTCTGGGTCACCCAAGGTTACCGGAAGAACAACAGATCCCTCAGCAGCAACAACACTATTATTAAAACCAACTAACTTTGTATGCACGGGCTGGAGTTGGGTGGTTCCTTCCAATGCCATCTGCTCAAAGGTCGCAAGATTCAATATGTTGGTAGCAGCTTCGGTGTCGACTAACACTCGAGAAATAGGATGATTCGCAATAACAGGGGAGACAACCAATGCCTCATCTTGTGGGGAGAAAATCCCAGATAAATCCTCTGGTCCAAACGATATTGTCATTTTATCCAAATCCGTTAATTGGAACATGTTCACTTCCATAAAGCGCTCCTTCTGATGTAATGTCTGGTAAGAACGTTTGCGGGGCGCGGTTCGAATCGCCGACACTTTTTCCCCCCGCGATAGTCATAATGTTGGGGCCTAGATTACCTCATCTTGGTTGAGAGTTCTCAACATTCAAAATAGGTTGACCCTGGTTGGGGTCAGCCGGAGGAGGAGGTAGTGCTTGTTGATTCGCGGGTGCTGGTGGGTAAGCTTCATATCTGTACCCCTGTTGATTTCTTTGCGGCTGATTTCTGCCGCGGCCACGATAATGGTTTTCTCTCCTTCCACCTCTCTGATTCTGTCTACCAGCGTTAAAGAATCCCCTCTGACCACCTTCTTGACGTTGGCCACGTTGTCCTTCATATCCACGTACTCTTGCATTTAGCCGTGGAGCATCGGCCCTTGGGGGTTTAGGTGTCGTCCCCTCCGGGACACTTATATCAATCTTTCCCAGTTTAGACTCGGTTAGAGCCTCCACAGTACTGATCAGTTCATCAAGCTGACCCAACTCTAGCAAACTTTCCACCTCAGACATTAATTCACGACAATCATTTGTTGCATGTCCAAAACTCCGATGAAAACAACAAAATACTTGGGACTCGTAAGTCCCCGGCGTTGGTTCTTGCAAGGCAGGGGGATAACGAAGAGATCCACCCTTCTTTTGCTCAATGATGGCAAAAATCTGTTTATAATTGTACGTAGGAAAAACCCTCAACTTAGGTTTTGCATGTTGGACAACCTTGTCCAGCCCGCAACTTGCAACAATATTGTGGGAACCATACGCCCGTACTTCGATCACTCCATGATCTCGCAAACCTTCATCTTCTTGGGATGTACTGTGTACATCTCAAAACCAAATCTTCCATACTTTCCGGGGGGTCTCTATTCAAAGAATTACAAAACGAGTGTCCAGCTAGAATAAGCTGGAGCACCCCAACCTTCTCACTTACAGTAATCCGAGGTATCTTTCTACACTCGGCCTCAAAACGGGTAATAAAACCCAACAATTTTTTTGAAGAATCATACCGCAGCGCGGTCAAAGAAGTAATAGACTTTATAGGCGCATTGAAAGGCACGAAAGCTGAATAGAATTGATCCTTAAAGTCCTGATATAAAACAATCGAGCGCCTCGGTAAACGATTAAACCATCATAGGGCTGACTCCTTATGAGAAGCGGCAAAAACGAAGCACATGGCCGCATCACTGAAATTCATCAAACTCACATGGATCTCCAAGTTTGATGTATGAGCATGTGAGTCAGCTGACCCGCGATACTGTGGAAGATCCTTTGGCATCTCAATAAACTCAGAACGTGTGGCACTAATAATCGCCGTGGAAAAATGAGATAAGGCATTTGAAGTGTTCCACAGACTTTGCAAAACTTTCATAGATGGTAAAGCCTTTCCTAGATTACCGATGGGCTCATTAGCCCTCTCATTCTCAACGTAGTCTCCCTCATAAGCCGAGGTCTGATGAGTATCTCGGATGTGCTCCCCGTACACTCGTCTCCTTTCCTGGCCAAGAGTCAAGTTGGTCTCCAATTGACTCATTCGGGCATCGTTCTGTTCGATTTTTCCACTTATCTCCCTGAATTTCAACTCAATAAGCTCTCCGATCTTTTGCAGAGTATCGTTCTGCTCTCCGGTTGCTGCCATATTCGCTCGCGGCTCCGGAACACGATCAGTATCTTCCTCTGCTGCCACATCATTAACAGGTTCCGGGGTAACATTGTTCCTCCGGGCTCTCCTTTGAGCTTCGACTTGCTCTAACTGAGCGATTAAACTACGCCTTCGCTCTTCCAAATCTTCATCTATTTCCGTTTGATCCGCAGATCTAGAGCGTGCAGGTGGCGAAAGACGGGCATTGTTACGGACAGCAACTCGGCCAACTCTCGCGAATTCATAACACTTAGATAAACATTGGCGTGATTGAGGATAAAAACTAGGTGCCCTTCCGGATGAAAACCCGCTCCGGGAGGGCCGAACAGTTACATTTTGAGCAGGGGGCTCCAGAACTAACGACCGAGCCCCCTGTAACGCAGCATACTGATAATTAACCTGAGGAATAGGATCCACCTAAATTTCTTTATCAAAAATATCTTCATCAGAATTCCGAGTAGTCATGATAATAGAAATCCAAACTCAGCAATAAAGCTCTCAATGGGATAAAAATCTCGAGCCCCACAGACGACTCCAAACTGATATCGTATAAAAATATTTTAGAGTATTTGTTTTTAGATCAGTCAATTTTTAAATTATTCGGAATTTAGTTTTTGTGGGGACACGAGCGATATACGAGGTTGGGCCCACAATATGTGAACTTACGTCCTCGGGAGAGCGAAGCTCTACCTTGGTTTCCACTATAATAATCAAAGGATACAAGTACAATGAAGTGACAATAATACTCCAGATGAGAACGGCTTGAAGAACGATCGAAAACACTCTGTCACGATGAAACTGCAGAAAACTCTCGAATGATGGGGCTGGCCGCAAGTTTTCATACGAAAACTTGCAAATAGTGTTTTTCAGCAGGAACTCGCGAACAATGCAAAAACTCGCGAATAGTAACTCCCGAACAAGAACTCGCGAATAGTGATTCAAGCAAGAACTCGTGAATAGTAACTCCCGAACAAGAACTCGCGCATAGTGATTCCGAGCAAGAACTCGCGAATAGTAACTCACGTGGTGCTGGCAGCGGGTGGGGGCTGAAAAACGAAGTCTTGCGAGTACCTTAGCGAATTCGAGCCAAAGTCTTGCCTTCGGAGGTACAAAAGGATCAGAATTCATTTTCAGTGCCTTGAGGCTCATATTTATAGAGAAATCCAACCCAATTAATAAGTTTCAGTCCAGGAGCCCAATTTCACTGGATTAAGCCCAAAGTACCTAAATAATATTTAATTAAATTAGAATAAATGCCGTTCCGCAATAGAACTTCGGAAATACATCACGATCCAGAATTAGCAGAAAATACCGATGAGAAAATACCGGAGAACCTCATAAAATAACTCAATGCTTCCAGATGTCGAATATACAACCAAAAATATCGCCATAACTTACCAGCATGCTTCTCAGGTGCCAAATTACGAAAAGACCCTTGGCCCTGTTTGGGGCCGAATTTGCCCGAGACTGCTAGAAACGTTAGTCAAATGCAAATATGTGGTCCCCGGGGAGTCCGAATTACAAGAATACCCCCAAAACTATAGAATGAAGTAAATACACGAGAATACCAAGAATACTGAAAATACCATCTAGCTACGTCGGACGAGCTCCCGAGGAGTCGTGATACCGAAAACATCCCCGGGTAATATCATAGCGCTTCATCCACCTTGATGTACTTGTTGATTTTCTGAATGAGCTTCCCCAAGGTGGATGGTGGGTTCTTCACAAGGTTGGCCGAAAGGCCACAAGGTCCCAAGACCTTCTGCAAGATATCGATTTTGTCTCGGAACTCCAATTTGATACCCCGAGCAGTTCGATTTAACTTCTCCATAAAAGAACGGAGACTCATCTTCGCCGGGATATACTTCATGTCATATAGTTCCTGCCTGCTACGAGGTTGTCCTACATTTGGAGCGAACTGCTCCGAGAAAGCCAGGATGAATCCGGCATACGACTGTATGGATCGGGCTGACAAGTTCTTGAACCAGGTCTGGGCATCGCCCTGCAACCC